>WBNH01000444.1:0-52796 GCA_013401255.1 Urocolius indicus | reverse complement strand
TCCTAGCCCAAACCAGGACAAGCGTTGAGGCTTTAATTAACAGTCTTTTCTTGACAGGACTAGAAAGAGAAAAAATAGCTATAGAACAGCAGTAGTATGGTCGTTTGCAAGTCTGCCCTTCTGATCACCATACAATAGCTTGGAGTAATTGCAAAGTTACCCCATCTATTATAACCTTGGAAAACGTTCACCTCGCTGTGCTACTTTAGAGTGCACCACTTAGAGCACTGTTGTCTGTCAGCACCACTAGCAGAACTTAAAAGCTAGCTTTATCTTACTGGTTTGACTTTCTTCTTTGTGATTAGATACAGTTTTATGACACAGTACAAGAAAAGTTTCCCCAAATTCTAGGAAAATAAGCACTATTAGAGATTTCCGAATTGAGTGAGGACAAAGCACAGCTTTAAATGTTGGGCTTTTTTCCCCCCTTCAAATGGCCAAGGCACACAAGCACATGTACCTACTCAGCAAGGACATATCAAGTGCTGGTATAATGCTTTCAGAATCATTTCTTGGTCTTCCATTGTAGAATTGGTGTCTGATTCAAGCTGATGCAAAACAGGACTCACCAACTTTTTATCAGCTTGAAAGCTCCAGGGAGCTTCAGCTTGAAATAGACATCAAGACATATATTTATAATGACATCCAGCAATGGTAATGTATGTCCAAAAGGCTCCTTATCTCCTTTTGAGTTCAAAAGGACAAAGCTTACTATCACTATAGTAGCATAGTAATTAGTTCAAGAGTTGTCTTTAGTGTTTTTCTGTCATCTCACACATAAATTGTTAGTAATGACCCAAATCTTGCAGTCCCAAAAGGGTATCAGATCAAGTGGTGGATACTGTCAGCTGAACTACAAGCCACCTATGCAAGAGCCCTAAGGCTGAAGGAATAAGGCTAAACTAATAAAAGTGATGAATTAAACAAGCAATCATCCTCTCAGCTTGCACCAAGCTCATTCCACCTAAGTACAGGAGCCAGCATAGATATGAAAAGATTTCTTAAATAACCTCATGGTCTCTTCAGGTTAAAGGAAATGTTTCTGCTTAATACAGAATCTCTAACAAATTCTTTAAAGATTATCTTGTTTCCTTTTCATCCTTCCCAAGCAGTAAGCACAGCTTAGGGTTTATAAGCAATTAACACAACTGTCACATTTGCTCCTTTGGAGCAAAGCATTTGCTAAAAGAATGTGTCTTTTCCCTCTAAAAATATTTGCCTATGTGGTACATTTTCTAACATGAGGAAGCAGAAAACCAGAAACCTTTCAGCTGTGTTGGTTTGACTCAGCCATTAGCTTAGTTTTCAAAAATGTCTCTGTATACAGCTTCACATTCAAAATAGTCTTTGTAAGGAGGTTCTTTTGTGTCTTCATGGCAGTAGCTCTTTTTCAATTGCTTCTAGTCAAAAGTTTAAAAAAATCCATCTTTTCATTCACTTTTTTAATCCTTTAGATTGTCAGTAAATGGGGAAGGAAACATTTAGAGATCATTTTCTCAGTCCTTATTACAAAAAGAAGAGCATTCTGAAAGAAAGCCCATCAAACACATTCAGTGAAAGGAAAAACCCAAACCCCTGAAATGAATGCTGAACAAGTTTTTCCAGTGAGTTATTTTCCAACTTCTCAAAATAATAATGCAATTCTTACTTTGTAAGAAGTGATACTTCCATGCAGGTGACTCATAACTTCCCTACAACAACAGACAATAACAAGAACCCCAGGGAGTTTAGATGCCATTCCTAGGATGAGATTAACATAGCAGAAGCCTTCAAGATTTTTAATTCTGATGCAATCATAGAAAAAGAAGAAGAAGAAGGAAAGCTACCTGAACTTGGCTGTAGGTAGAATTAGGTTCGTTCACTTAGGATGTCCCTCTTGCATCCAAGAAATCTTCCAAGATTAATGAAGGTAGATCTAAGAACATTCACCAAATGAAGCTGTTTGTGCTCTCAAAACCAGCTACATTTAGGCTGGGCTTTTCAATACAGCTGAAGGAAGTTTGGAGCCTAAATCACATGGATACCAACTCTCTTAACACAGGCTCTTTTGAAATAGCTTAGATTTCTTACAATAGCATGCATCTGTTCTCCTTTCAGGTGTTTTCAAACCATGCATACTTCTAGGGAAGGAAAACCCAATTGTTTTGTCCTTATTCAGAAAGATTCTTGAAATGCTGAAAGGTGAACAAAGAGATCAGTTCTGCCTTTACATAACCAAACAACCAAATGCTGAACTAGGCTCCAACTCCTCCTGAGTCTGGATAGCAGGAGGAATGCATGCAGCAAGGGCCATGTGCTTCAGTGCTCTCAGGGCTGAAAGCATATTCCTCTAATGAAGACTAAGAGATAGCAACAAGTATGTATATTCAGATATCAGGGTTTCTTCCTCCACCACTTTTCACCCACACAAGATTCCCCACACAAGCTGGATAATTGTTGCCCAAAATGGCAACACATGCACTGCAATTATCATTAAAGTTAATTAAAGCCTCTATGCAGTAAGCAGCTTTGAATTGCTGTTTACACTCAAGTCTCTGAACATGCTGCAGGTAATTGAAAGAGAAACCTCAACTCAATATTGTTGATTTTTTTTTTCTTATTGGCAAGAGTTTAATAATTTGATTTTGGCCATCTCATATTTCTAAAAATAAAAAAACCTAATTTCCTCTGAAGGCCCATTTCTCCCCTTTGGCACATCCCACTAAGTTATTTTTATATTGTTGTGGCCATTACTGTATTAATGTCTGGAAGTTCTAAGAGAATCAAGTTGAAAAGGAGATGACTTATCAAAAGTATCTCATGTATATAATGAGGAAAACATCTTTCTGCTTTTCAGACCACTGGCAACAGGTTCCTAGGGAAGGCACATGCACCTCAGGATGTCAGTCAGAATGGGAGGGGCCACAGAATTTAACAAGTCACTTGTGCAGAGTTTCACAGACTCACCTGAAAAACTCCATGGTTGGCATAATTTACTGCCACTTCCCAGACAGAAGATGCCGTGCACCCCAATTCTTCTGCATCTTCCTGAGTGATGGGCACAGTAAATTCTGTGTCTTCACTGTACACTTGAGACTCCAGCCTCTTAAAGGCTACAGTTCCCAAGCAGCAGCTCTTTTCCCCCCTCTTACTCTCTTGCCTAGCAGAAGACATATTTGACCGTTGTATAAATAACATTTCCCTTATAAACAACTTTTCTTTCTTGAGGTTCTTCAGAGGCATGGTTCTCAGCCATGAATCCTGTGTGCAGCCAAGCGGACCACTCCTAGAACAGGGTCCTGACTTCTTGTGCTCCCACTTAGAACAATCTACTAGAGACAATCAATTTTCTTTTTAAGCACAGAGATGCTCAGAAACTCTTACCTATCTCAGTTAAACATTTATTATGGACACTTAAAGAAGCACTTAAAGAAGCAAGATTTGCCCAAAAAAGTAGGCAAACCCTGAAACCAGCCCCTCACCTCCCTTTTGTTTACCAGGATATACGCTCAGGACTCTGCCTTATGAAAACCAATGGTTTGGTTCATAGGGTGACCCAGACTGGGTTCTCCCAACATATGAGCTGAAAAATTGTTGTAAAGACACTTCCACAGCCTAAATGCCCTTGCTATCATTTTTAAAAGCTGACAAAACTGAAGTAGACTTTCGAGTTTTGCCTCACAACTTCAAAATCTGTTCTAGTCACTTAAGGGGAAAAAAAGAAATCCTTGCAAAGCATCACTTGAGAGCACTTAGACATGTGTTCTCTAGTGATTCAGTCCTAGCTCACTGTTTTCTATTTTTGGCTTCTTTCCTCCTGTTATCCCCAGAGAGCACACTTAAGAGCTCAAGAAAAAAAAAAACTCCTTCAACAGCACCTCAAGATCACAGCTGTCTGAATTACCCCTTCCTCTAGTTCACATTGATAAGCTCAGTATAGAATCACAGAAGCCACACTCTGGTGTATACTACTCAGCCTGGAAGAGACAAAATTGGTGATGACAGCCTCACTGCTGGCATCTAAACCGAATGTTTGATGGGACTAAATCCAGAGAAGATCTGGATTTAGATCTGTAAGGCTCGTATCATCACCTTATGGTGAAATTAAGAGGAGTAACAAAAAGGGGTCTTGGCATGTGCTTAAAATAACATTTTCCCCCATCCTGAAGGTTTCTGCGGCTGAGAAACCAGAAAACCAGAGCTCTGAAGTGCTTGGGGAGAGGTTAAACACTCTGTTGGGGTGCACAGAAGGCTGCTCTTGGGACTGGAGAGCCAAGGTGTAGAAACCATCAGGAAGAGCTTTGCAGTGCAAAGCCAGGAAGTCAAAACACAGAGTATCCTGGCAAGAAAGGTCAGTTAAGTCAGCCTGGGCAATCCCAAAAATATGGGTTCTTCTGAGAAATTGCCAGCTTTCCCTGCATCAAGCTCCAGTAGTGATCTGCCACTTTAGAAGTGTACAGCTGAAGAGTAAACACACCAAATTCAACCACCTTTTTGAACTTGAAAAAGGAGGGTGAAAACTTGGTGTTAAGTTTTCTTCAGCCATTAAGAGAATAAAAGTTTCAGATGTTCTCCACGTGTCTTAATTTCTTCCTTGGACACAAGAAATGATTTTCCAAGGAGAAGCTACAGGGAGTGATGTGAAAATAAATTAATTTGTGAAAAGCACAGTTGAAACATGACCTGGACACAGGAAAGTACTTTTTCAAGAATATCAAGCTCCAGATCCTGCTGAAAACCAAATGGCTTTTAATGAATGACAGATCTTAAGCCAATAATAGATATTCAGAGAGATTAATGTAAGACTGATTAGATCAAAGTCCTCAAACACGGTTTAGTGACCACTGTATCTGGCCATGGTCACTGAAACATGGAAATCAGGCTTTAGGTTAAGAGGAATCTCTTTTTGTGTGTATGCCTTTAATCAGAGGAGGAAGAAAAGCTGCTTGAAAAGCACTCTGACAGGAGTGAGGAAGATAAGCAAGAGGCAGATCACAAAGACAACAGCATTTGGAAAAGAGAGGATTGGGGATTATCACCATGAATACACATAAGCTCCTGCTCTGTATAGCTGAAGGTGTTGTTGTTATTAATAATAACACATATCCCTCTTATAGAATTTAAAACTTTCAAAGTGCTATACAAAAACTAATCACCAAGCAAAGCTGCCAAAGAATCCCTTCCATACCTTGCTGATTGCACAGACTAAAAGCACCCTGAGTACAATATGTACAATGGCAAACAGAGACCTGAACAATCACTGTGGTTAATAATATTATAACAAAAGGGATTGTTCTAAAGGGAAAGATATTAGTGTGTATCTATTAGGAAACTGGTTTTACCTAATACTATTGAGGCAGCAGCAAATGTAGAGGGAGCAACAGATGCTGCTGGGAGGAAGATGGAGCACAGAGGGGAAACATCTAGAGGAGATGAGGGCAGAAGTGCTCACCAGAAGAGACCTGAGAAAACTTTGCGGAGGTACAGGTGAGAAAAAGGTGAAGCTAGGGCAAAGACTGACAGTAAAACTAATGTCATTAAGTCAGACAAGAGGGGAAGTGATGGATCTTAGCAGTTTCACTGCTAAATCAAATAAGAAACCAGTAGTTGGAAGGACTGATCAGGACAGGGGCTTATTTCTTGGCAATAGGAATGAGGAAAAACTGATCTGAATTTTAGGTAATGATGGGAAACTGTTGCCAGATTTGGTGAATACTGGTCAGAAAGCTCGCATGAATTAATCCTGCCTAGTCCTTGAGTATCTTTGAATAGCCTAGTGCTTATGCTGTCCAGCAGCACTTTCTGCAGAAGCAGCCAACAGAATGCTTAAAAAGGTAAAAATTGCTCTGTAATTGTACAGAGTGATCCTTCATACAGCCACACAGAGAATAAGCAGAATTTCCTCTGCACAGATGTTAATTACTGCAGCCCACCTGTCCATTCTGGCCCTCTCTGTGGCTTTAAATACAGGTGCTGTGCATCAAGCTGAGCAATAAAAATGCTTCAGCATCTTAAACTATCTCTTCTACTATGAGAGTACCAAAAAACCTGAGTTTCTGACCTCAAGTTTTAGTCAACGAGAAAAGAAACTCTATTTATTGACAAACACATCTCACTTTCTGATAGAGGAAAAACACAGAGAACCCCTTCTGTGTTCCTAAAACAGAAGTTATATGAGCTGCTTGAAAGGTGCACAGCAGAAACTCAAGTGCACTTTTCAGGCAAATCCTATATAGCCCATTCACTTCCCTGACAGATAATGGCTGTGTTGTCTCCAAGGCAACAGAGGAGGCAGACCTCAGCAGTGTGTTAAATGAAATTATCTCATTAACATTTATTTCCTGGTTTACTATCTCACTGGTTAGTACAGAAGATGTTACAGTTACAAGAATCCTCTAGCCCCCTCTGAATGGAGAAACATGTCAAGCAGTGAAGAAAAGGTCCCAAAAACTTATTTTCTGAAGTTTTGGCACAGCTTCTTGGCCCATATTGCAAATGCAGAAAGCACAATCCACCATAAGCCATCAAGATTTTCAAACCTGTTTAAAAATGTAAAGTACTGAGGATCCTTAAATACTCACACAGTCTATTGTAAAAATTATCTGAGGTTCAGGATTCTCAAAGTGTCTCATTTCAGGGAGACTCAAATGAGTAGAACTTAATGAGATTTGTATCTGTGGCTCATTCTGAAAGTTTTGACCATTTTTTCCCCCCTCTTCAGCTGAACCAACTAACTAGCTCATAGCTTGTGGCATTGAAAGTCCCAACAAAGAGGGACTGGCTTGTATTGATATCTTCCTGAACTGCAGGATGGAGAGAAAGGACAGACAGTTTAACCAACCATGAGTAAGAAGCAGCAATTGCCACAAGCAAGACCGCATACCTCCTGCCTGCTCAGTTCTATGGCAAGAGAAGGGAATGCAATGTCCTGCTCATGGTGGCAGGAGCCACTTTTGCTTCAGGAACAAAGCTCTCCAGCAAGTACAAATCCCAGAACCACCTCCTCCACTAAGCCCTGTATTAAAGCCCCTGAAACATCAGTGTGACATTGCAGAGACATCTGAAAAACCTGCACATCTGTTAAGCTGAGAACTGGGTACTGTTGAGACTCTTATTCTTTTCTTATGCAAGTAAAAAGTGACTCTAGCCCATAAGAGATGGCACCATGCTCAGGTGATATTGTAACACAAAAGGAATCCAAACCCCCTCATCTGGTATCAAAGCTTCAGGACTGATCTCCTAAGAAACTGGTGAAACAGGCAAACATATTTGAAGCTGGACTGTGCTGCAAAGAGTGATCTACCAGCTCCAACCAGGGAAAATCAACAGCAATTTTCACATTTTGTAGAAAACCTTAATCAGGCAGAAATGAGAAAAATGGAAAAATTGGGAAATGGTGTGTGAAATGGCTGCATTTGTCCTGTGGATTTTCCAACAGCATTTGTACACAGTTGAATGCTCCCATTGCCCACTCAGGATCAAAGCCTCCCAAGCCCCAGAGCAACCTTCACTCTGTCATATTCCTCATTATTTCTCATAACACCAAGGCAAAAAGAAATCAAACCCTACCTTTTAGTTAGTAAACCATCATTAATTGTCATTTCTGCTGCATTTCTATTGTTTCCACTCCCATCGAAACCACTGACCTGAAGAATGATTTTGTCTCTCAATCATAACTCACCAGTAATGAGACAAGAACAACCTAGAGGCTTTGCAAGCTTGGATGGTCTCATATTTTCCCAAGATGCACAAGGTTTCAGGAAAGAACATGGGTCTCATGCCTGCTAGATACACAGACTTTAAAGTGGAGAGGAACATCTTTTCCATCGATGGACACACAGACTGGCCATTGGTACAAGGGGACAAATTGCAAGTTAGAAACAGGAGCCAGGCTCAGAAGGCACAACTGGACAAGCCTTACTGACAAGATAGTAAAAAGTTTAGACTCCTCCCAAACCTTCTACTGTCCTGGATAAGTGCAGCACATACAAGAGAGAGCAGAAGCTATAAAAATGCTCTGGATTTTCTTGTAACTTCAAAGGCTTCTCTCCCTTGTTAGAGCCAGCTCCAAAGCTCCTCAAACACTTAAGGCCACATTGTAGAGGTTCATTCATTTGCAATCATTCCTTATATAACAAAAGACACAACGTATTCCACAATTTATACCTGTTAAGGTCTCCCAAGATACTCCTGTACCTGTTACTTTTAATGCTGCTCCATAACTGTGCCTGATTGGGTCAGTCACAGTGCCCAAGTGATGATGAAAGAAAAGGGCAGATACCAGAGTTATCCCCAAAGAGAGCTCTGTGTCAAACTTCTCTAGTTGCTGACTTGTCTTTGGTGAGGCAGCTACTCAACTCCACCTCACACCCACTGCATGAAGTGTCCAAGGGCTTCAGTTGCTCTGAAGTCAGTACTTATTATTCTGCATCACCACAGTGGTACTTGCTGGCAGCAGCAAATTGGAATGCATGTCATCTAAGCAATTGACCAGAAGCCTCTTAAGCAAATATTTTAGCTGAATTACTAACAAGATAATTTTGTTTATCAAACACATTATTATTTGATCCTTTATCAGCGACATTCTCCTAATTAAAGTTTCATGCAACACAGCTATGGTGCTCCATAAAGATACAGTTTGATGCTGTAACATGAATACATATTATATTCACAGAGCTGCTCTTGTATCATCTCACTTGACTGCTGCAGTGCGTTTTGCTGTCTTATGAATTCTTTTTCAACAAATCTTTCCGTTCAGTAGCAATTCATTACAAAGGGGTTTGATATAGTACTGCACTTTCAGATTTAGAAGAACACAAAAAATTCCCAGCTTTGCAAGTCTGATATTTTACCAAAAGTACATTGGAGATAAAAGACAGAGAAAAACTGCCAGATGAATAAAGTACAAAGGACAAAAAGCCACGGCTCTGCGAGTGCAGCTTATTCCCCTTTAAAACTTTGCTAGATCGATTTGCCCATTGTAGTCATCAGTAACTTTCCATTCATTATTACAGGCTTTCTTTATAAGACAGCCATTATAAAAATCTGAAGAAGGAAAGCACACAGCATTAACCTGCCCTTTTTATTGCCATCAGAGAAAGGAGAATAGAGAGGTCAGACGCAGACCAGAAGAATGCTATGGAAAAGCAGCCACTCCAAGTTGTCTCAGGAAGCCAAACAAGTATTGAATAGATGTATTCAGACAAATAGGTACCTAGGAGGATTTGCAGAAATGCCTACACAAATTAAACATTTGTAAAACCAAAAGATGCTTTTCTACCTTTGGAGGTAGCTCATACCTCCCTATCAGGCCCATGGGGCATAATGCAGACCCTCATCAGACAAAGATGGGTTTGGAGCAGTTTGTGCTGATGGTCACACACCAACTGGTCTTTACACCAGTGAGGGCAAATAGTCTGCAGGTCCAGATTCTCTCTTAGCCAGTGTTATGTTGCTGCTGAAGCTCACTCTGCTGAGAGGAACCTGTTTCTCCACTTTTCGTGATCATTTCTCAGGAAGATCAGGCTGTGGTGTTTTTGGGTTTTTTAAATCATCATTGAATTCCTATTTTCCTCTTCCCTCTTTCTTATTGCTGCTCATTATATATGTCCCAACAGGTGGCATTACAGATCAAAGCCTGAGGTCTTTTATCTACTTATCTGGCCAGTGAAAAGCACTCAAAAGAATTTATTACTCCTATCGCTTATCAGTGGAAAGCAGGTGCAAGAGAAGCATTTCATAATCACAGAGGGATCTTCAATCTGGAAAACCACTGTTGCTCTCACAGTGTAATTGATAACCCTTAAATTTGGTTACTGAAACCACTCATATGTATTTAGGATGTTCCAGGAATAGAAACATAGAAACTGTATGTATGTGTGTCCCTATGCACATCTGTGGACCTACATATATATATATATATATATACACATATATCCTCTGGAAATTTCTAGGCCAGCATTAGTTCTGAACATTTGAGAATATGATTTGTAGTAATTAGCCCATAACTTTAAGGAGAAATGTATTTATGCCTGTCTGCAGTATATGCAGAAGATTAACAGCCCTGCAAGAGCTACTGGAGCTGAGGAACTGTTTTTACCAGGAGTCTTGAAAAAGCCCCATTGTTAAAGCAGAGACAACACCTCCAACCTCAAAACTTGCTGAAAACAGGCAAGGTAAAGCATCAGAGGGAGCTAAGAAGAGATGGTTCTTACAGGGACCTTTTCCCAGTGCCTGACAAGTGCTTTGGAGAACAGCCTTATACTTTGACAACACGGGCTTTTCCCAAAGCCACAGACATTTTCTTTCTAGCTCATCCCACAGGGAATACTGACAGCAAAACAGTTCTCCACTCTTGCAGGAGAAGCTGATGATGTTAAAAATACATGGCATATTCTCAAGTCTTCACAAGCCCTCACTGTCAGACAGACCTTGGTTCCTTATCAATAAACCCAAAGCACTTTCTTTGCAAATCAGACTTTCTCCTTAATTTCCCTCCTCCTTTATGCAAACTTGGAAAGCAATTATAGGCTGTTGTTGGCACCAGTCCTTAGCAAGGAAAAGAGCTACTTACGCAAGTAAATTACTACCAACATCTTTCTATATATATCCTATAGGTCCTCTGTCAGACATCTTCAAACACACCCCCCCATTCATATCCCACAGAAGCCCAAGCCCAAGTCACAATTTATCTGAACACATCCCCAAAAATCTGTCATCATTTAAAAAAAAGCCTAATTGCTTGTCTCTGTGATTTACATTTCCCTTATTTTGTTTTATCATGGAGCCCACAGAGAGCTTTTGAGCAGCTGAAGCCAGGCAAAAAGAATGAGAAGATGAATTGTAATTCAGCGTAAGGAATTGCAGAACCACAATGTCATTATATTTAAATACCCCTCATGTTATTACTAAAGTACTTTGATTGGGCAATAGAGGTCTTCCAGCCCTGAATGGGAGCACAGAGATCTGCACAGAGTGGGACATGAGAAGAACAACCATATGGTAATTAAAGCAGTCGCCTCTGTTGAACTGCAGGATAATGGGGGAAAGAAAAACCCACCACCTTCACAGCTATTCACCAGCAGCTGTATAATATTCCTGTTCTCCAATTAGCAGATAATTCAGCTTCAGTAATGAACAATGGAACACTTCAAATACTTTCTTCTTGTTCTCCAGGGATTGCAGCTTAAACTCACATGTGAGGATAAAGGAGAAAAAACTTATGCAATGACAGAATCAGAGAAGGTCCATAAATAGAAGGAAAAGAGACTGAAGACCTAACCTGACAGGGGAACAAAAAAAAAAACCTACCTAGTAGAGCTAAGGACAAGGTTTGAGAAGGAAAGTGAAGAGTTCAGATGGTAGAGAGGCTTAATAGATTAAATGCTCCTTCTGGGGACATGAGCTGTAGCCTTATTAGACAACACATCTTACCCACAGCTTCATTAAAGCCAGAATTGAGCCTTTAGAGAAATAAAGGAAAAATATTTGACAACAGGAAACCAATAAAAGAAACAAACTGCAAGAACCTCCCATTTGTATTCCACTCCCAGCTGACTGTTTTACAGAGCATCTGCAGAGAAAGCTCCTCATCCTCTTCAAGTCAACAAGACCCTTTGGGTGCTCAGATTTGTGGAGCCAGATGATTTCTGAAATACAGCTCAGAACTACCTGTAATCTGGCAAAAGCCCTCAGTGCTGGGACTTGATATATCTGTAAGTTACCATGATCAGGGAAATAAGGAAACTTGATTCTGGAGTAAACAAGATAAATTTTGCAGTGATGAATCTCACCTGGAAGGAAGTGGTTAAGTGGTATTTTTTTTTAATACACAGAAAAAGCCATGCAAAAGAATATTACCACAGGCATTCAAAGGGAAAAGTTCCCCAAGTGTCCTCAACATCCTGAAGTTATTTTAAGAGGGAAGGGTTTAGGAAAATATTACTACAACATATTTGAAAAAGGGACTCTGAAAGAAGCTCCATCTCAGATTAAGCATCACTGCACAAGAAGAAATACACCAATGATGCCAGAAACTCCAACATCAACCAACTTGGTGAAAATCTGCAAGCTCTTCTAGGATTAATAAGCTACTCCATGAATGGAAGTCTCCAAAGCAGTTTGCAGACCACATGAAATCCAGCCAACAGCAATAGATTCATATCAGGTCACCTCCAGACTTCCTTTGAGCACTCAGGCTCCCATCACTCTTATTCTAACATCTGATAGCACAGGACTATATCTATACCACCATATACATATATATATTTATTAAACAAAATTATAACAGAGTGACCTAATCAACACCATACTATAAGACTCATAAAAAATATCACTCAAGTTCCATACATTTAACCTTCTCCCTGCAGAATATGGAGAAAATAGGCACTTGAAAGCCTGTCTCAAATGCTAACAAACTTGGGCTACTATGGACAAAAGGCAAATATGAAATTAACAGCCTCCATTATCTCTGCTCAGTTCTTCATGCCCTTCACATCATATTTTGTTGTTACAGGACTGAAACCAAAGAGAACCACAGTCCTTGGAGGAGGAACTGTACCTGGGGAGAGGCTTTGAGAGGATCTGAACAACCAGTGAAGGGATGAGATGCCTAGGTGAGCAGCTCAGCAGAGCCCTGGGGTATGCAACAGCTGTATGAATTGCTCTTCTTCCTTCTCCCTCCTTAAAACCAGCTGAGTTAAGGATTTAAAGAGGACCTAACTTTGGGCCAGGAAGGACATGATGGTGCTTCTTGATCTGTATTTAAATATCGCAAAAGTAACAATTCTCTATTTTTATTCCAGAACCTCTTACCAAAGAGAAACATGCATTTGTCCTAATAGTCTTGCCATCTTGCTGTTCTGGTTACTCAATGCACAAAATTGCTCCCAAGAGCTGGACTTCATTTTCTCATCCATTATAGCAGGGCTCCTCAGAAGCACCAGGCTGCTAGCAGCACTTTGTTGTTACACGAGGAAAAAGCATCACATCGCATCATTTATTCTGGAAGAATAAAACATTGTCACAGAGATGGTTTTTTTGGGGCCACAATAGCTGCCCAGAAAGCTGTCAGAAACAACCCTTTTATCTCATAGTTAATCTGCATCAGCAAAGAGGGATGGGAGGGCAGAGCAATGAACTTGTTGCTAATATATAGATGAGCATCTGCCTCTCTGCAGTTGAGAAATCCTTCCCATTACCTTGCAGCCCAGGGCAGCGTGCTAGTCCCCAGCCTGGCCTGATTAACACCAACCCAATGCTGCAGGTGCCTCACACTGTGATTAATTAGGCATATGCAGGTTGAAATCCTGGTGCACACTTGAGAGGGCATTAGCTGACATCAAATGTGACGGTCTCAGTTGGGTCCCTGTCTCTTAATAGAGCCTCTTCTGTTCCTAACAGCCCAGCTATTAGGAATCAGAAGATGCAGTAATTATTTAGGATCCAATCAGCAGAAAAATTTCATTAGTTACACAGATGTAGGTTGTGCACTTTACAAAGGCCAGGAGGACAAAAAAAAAAAAACCCCAAACAAAAACCAAGCCAGGCTTGTTTAAGGAATAGCTCAATGTTCCTCAAACATCTCTCTGAGTGCCCTTTCTGACCAAGCCATCTGATCCACTGACATTAAGGTCATTAACTCCCTCCCCAAAAAGGCATCCCATAAAATAGGTAGCACAGGAACTCAGGGGCATAAATTACAAGTTTTTTTTCCTGAGAAGCTGTAACTAATTGCTTCTGCACAGCAGCAAGGAAGAGGAAAAGAAGGGGTTTACATAATTGCTGCCAGCACAGGAACGTGGCTAGTGGTAAAGCCATGAGGCTGCCTGTTTGCAAGCAAGCAGAGATATAGCCAGAAGACTTTGTGTCCTGTAGCACACAGGACTCTCAGTACTGAGCCTCTGATCAAGGGGCTCCATGCTTCAGTTGCTTTCATTTACAAAACAAAGCTAAATATCTTTTCCTGCCTTTAGAAAGCTTACTGAGAGCTGGAACCAGAGAGGTCATAAACTAAAGGGGATTCATCTATCCTAAAGATTTTGCCTCATCTCTTTTTTTTTAGAATATCTGGAGACATTTCCTAGCTTTAGAAAAATTGTCTCTCTTGACACTAACCAATCAAGCTCTTTTGCTCTGCCACATTTCTTGTTTTTCTGAAAATGAAAATAGTCTTTTATGTATTTCCTCAGCCTGTTCCTCTTCTGTGACCAGAGGGATGAGGCTTCAGTAATTCTTTTTAATGTATTCATTTTATTTTATGCTGCTCTGTTTAAAGGCTGATGGAGTCACTTGGAGATTTTAACCTCTCCTCCCTTGTTCTTCCCTCACATTGACAGGCATCACTCCCAGACTTGCCTTTTCTTATTCTTCCCAAACACATCCCTCAGTCTCATGCAGCATCTCCTTGTTAAACTGCTCTTATTTCTGTTACTGGTATGTTTCACTAGGTCTGTGCCTAGAAGCTGCATCTGGACCCATTTCTACATGGAAATGCCTGACATGGTGTGAGATCTGCAATGAATGCTTCTGCTCATTTCTTCAGCCCCTTTGAAAATGCACTGTAAAGAATTCATGGACAGGGAGCAGCCCAAATTTGGAGCACATCTGGTTGCCCTTTACCATTCTGACTGCTTGCCACCAGTTAAGTTCATTAGCAGAATTTTGCAAAGCTTTTTAAAAGCAAGTTAAGCCACTTCATAAGGACATATGCCATTTCAGACTCTTAAGCTTTTTATTACCTATAAGCTGCTCAAGTAATAAAGTCACACTACTGCCTTAAAGGAATTTAAATCATGAAAATTTAAGCCTGTAACAGGAGAAGAAAGGAAACCAATTTGAATTATCAGAGTTGGGGTGATTTTTTTTTAGTTCACTACTTAAAGAACAGCTGGAGGCCCCAGTCCTGTATAGACTGAACAGTTCAGGCCTGGAATTCAGCACTACTAACAAATGAAACTGTCACTCAAAGGTATCCAGTCCTTGGGAGTGGACTATGTTTGGACTCAGTTGGACTTGATCATCTTAAAAGCTCTTTTCTAACCAAAACAATTCTATGATTCTATTTGGGGACAAGGTTTAGTAGTGGATGCAGCAGTGCTGAGTTAATAGTTGGACTGGTTTGTTTCCAACCTAAAAGACTGGATGATTCTAAGACGTTAAAACTTAAAAACTAATCAAAAATTAAGAGAAAAGCTACAGTGACTTCAAAGCCAGTTTACAGGAAACAAAAATCTGGCTTGTTTTCTCCAGTTCATCTCTTTATCCTTTTCATCAACAAACTTACAATAATTATTCTCACCAATAGGTTGTCAAAAACCTTGCCATTTAGTTTTGCAATTACTGTTGTATGTTTTAACAACTATCTCTAAGCAAATTAGAGGTCCTAGGCTATTCATGCCCTGACAGGTCCCGAGTTCTGCCTGGGAACTGGATACCTTTTTCTGAGAAGCATAACAAAGTTCTTAGCAAGCAGCACCATGGCAATATGCTGGGAGGAATGTATGTCATGCACCAAGCAATGCTGCACCCCATCTCTAATAGCCAGCTGTGAATTTTGAGCCATTATAAGCAGTGTAAGAAGGGAAATTGGCACACGAAGATGGTCATTGACCTCTAACTCAGAGTTAAGACCTAACAACAAAGCTTGGAATGCTAATAGCATTGTCCTCAATTTATGTTGCAAAGCAATCTTGAACATCATGGGGAAAAATGGATCTAATTCTTCTCTGATGGGAAAGAGAATCCCAGTGGGGCAGGGTCCCTCCTCTCACTGTGGTTTCTGATATGTGCATGTGTCCTTAACAATATCCATCATCAACTCAGCTCCTCAAGGACAGATTAAACCAAAGGGATGAACGCCTTCCCACAACATTAATGGTCCGTGTTCAATCAAGCATTGCTGGTTTTCAACTGTGTGGCAACTGCCACACCATTCCCCATGGGCTTTATTGTTCTGCAGCTGGAAACTCCTGACTAAAGAAGGGGATTGGTGAGAAGAATTCAGGTTTTCAGCAGGTTATCAAGTTACTGGGCTATACAGGTGCCAACATTATTGCACTACACTGGAATTTTTAGCTCTCCTGCTAGGTTCAACCCCAGCTGGGTTTTGTGTTACTTTTGAGTTCAAGAACAGAGCCTTGCCCAGAGAAAGGGTCTGACTTTAATAAAAACTTCTCAACTGATCTGAGGCAAAGGAGAGAATAGAGGACAGTTCAAAACCATGATGGTGAAAGCCCTTCCTGTAGAAAGGAGAAACAGCAAATTAAACACAAACAAACAAAGCCAAAGGCTCCAGTGGGTGAAAGGGAGCTGCAGCCTTCAGGCCTATATTGCTAAGTGTTAAGGACTGAGCCTTAATGCCAAATTAGTACCTACAGCCTCAACCTTCTGCTGCTTGGGGTTATCCTCACCTACCAGAAATTTTTTATGGAGAGATCCAGGTCAGGATACCCAAAAAGGTACCTGGATGTGGAATAACAACTGTTCTGTGGCCAGATGTACATGCAAAAATAAACACACCAAGAATGTGTTACAAATATCTAACTGGTGAGTATCAGGAGGCTGGGGAGCAGCCTGGTTTTTGTTGTATTGTTGTATCTCATGACAGGACAAGGGGAGATGGAAAGAAGTTGGAAAACAAAAAGTTCCATTTAAACATAAGGAAAAATTATTTCACTGTGAGGTGAGGGAGCCCTGGCCCAGGCTGCCCAGGGAGGGTGTGGAGGCTCCTTCTCGGGAGGTTTCCAACCCCAGCTGGACATGTTCCTATGCCCCCTACTCAAGGAAAACCTGCTTTAGCAGGGGGTTGGGCTGGATGAGCTCTGCAGGGCCCTTCCAACCTCCACCATTCTGTGATTCTATAGTTCTGTGAGTGGAAGTGCCTGCCTGGCTGCTGGAAATGGCCGTTGCTGTGAGAGGAAAGGATCAAACCAGGAGTGCAGATGTGGGTTTGGTAGCTGGAGCAGCAGTGGCATCAGCTCAGGCTTTGGCTAAATCACTTCACCACTTTATCCCCAAATGTAAAATGGAGGAAAAAAGACCATTGCCTTCTCACAAAGGGAAACCATCAGGAAGAATGAAATTATTATTATGAGGCTGAATATGACAGAGTTTGGAAGCATGTAATTATTTTTAAAAGGCATATTTTTTGAGGCTGAAATGGGACTTCAGAAATATTAGTGTGGAAAAGAAAAGAGTCTCTGCATGCCACTATTTCAGTCTGCTTCCCAGCTTGGGGTGATGCCAACATACCTCCCCAAAGCACCACCCTGGCACACAGTGGTTTGCCTTTGATGCAGCGGACTGCAAGCACTCTGTTAGCTCACACTCATGATCTGCTGGTCCATGCAAATGTGCATCCAAATCTCAGTTTTTGTTTGTGAAAAGGCTTGTAAAAGAAATAGATCAAAAATACAAACATATTGCCACATCAGCCTTTGTGCTGGAAGCTTTAACCCCAAGGCTTTTAGAAATAAGAAGAGGAAAAATCAAGCGTTTCAGTCCAAAGGAACACCCTGAGGCTCAGGTGCTCACTCATAGACCACAAATAATCACCAGTATGGTCCAAGGAGAGAAGTCTGCAAAAGCAGCTTTTCCACAGGTCCCTGGCAGAACTACCAGGGAAAAAGTTGGCAGAGCAGCCCCTTGCCTTGGCAAGCCTTAGTAACTGCTTTGAGCCCCCTTCAGCCTCATGTAGACAAAGGTCACCCAAACACTGTTCCATAAAGAAAGAGCAAAGTGCCAAGTTCAAAGCTATGACATGTTGCATTTCATTAGGTGGGATGTATTTACCTTGGGCTTTTTTGTGGGTTTTGTTGTGAAGCAGGATGGAAATGAATCCAAATAAAACTAGAGAAGATGCATCAAGCTCTGCTTTGAAGTTAATTGATTAATATGATAACCTCAAAATACATCAAGAGAGAAAGTACATCACTTCTGGAGCTTTTCAGCATTATCCTGTCCTAATGCCTATTCCATTTAAGTTTCCATGTGGTGCTTTACCCAGCAGTCATGTGGGCATGCTGATGTGATGCTGATGCTACACCTTGCCCAGAACAGGTGAAGTCTCTTGGTGGCTTGTATTGACAAGAGACCTTGGAGATAAGTGGTTCCATTTCAGAGAGTGGAACAAAACTATGTCTGAATTCCCAGAGGGCTCTGAATCATCACAACTTGAAGCAGAGTTGGATTACATCTTCACCAATACCAGGAAAAGTGAGAAAAAGCAAAAACAAACCAAAACCTCTCACATTTACAGCAAAACCATTTGGGCAGAAAAACGTCTCAGCTGCTCCTCTAGCACTTAAAACTCTTCCCAAATGCACCAGAGACCCCCAGAAACCACAGAAAACACAGTCAGAAGGAAAGTGATTTAATGCAAACAGGAAGGAACCACAACAACTTTGGGATTGCAGGGAGCTAAACCACAGCTATGGGGCTACAGAAGGAAAAGAGCAAAGGAAGGAGGTGGTTTCTGGCAAAGCACCAGCCTCTCCCTCAACAGCAACATTGTCCACTCAGCGATACACAGACAGACTATGAAATTCCTCACGGCCACCCCACTCCAGGCTAAGCTGCCCCATTTAAGTAGGTTCTAAAGCCAGAAAGGTGAAGCTTTCATGGTGACATGACTACTAAGCAATAGCAATCCTGCTATTAAATCCCAGTGGAGGCAGCTGGGAAGCAGAAGGCTCTCCTGTTTTGTCAGTAAAAACACCAGTATCTTATTTCCAATAATACAAGGGTTCTCAGACAGATTTGCCATTCTGCAGAGAAAAGATCCTCTTTTTCCAGAGCTGAAGGCAAATCTGCAGAGCAACTACTCTGAGAGGTAGTATAAAGCCCTAAAAATAAGATGGTTTTCAGAAGAAGAGTTAAAGCAACACTTAGTCTTGGCAACCCCAGCAATCACATTCCTTCCTACCTGTAAGTTTCCTTCTCCCAACCCCGTGCTCATTCCTTCCAGCCACATCCTTTCCTCTTGCCACCACTGAAGTCAATGTCATTAACATGAAGGCTAATGCAAGGCACATTTTAAACCCAGATTCCTGAAAATAGAGTCTCTGTCTTAGTTCAGGTGTCGATGATGATGATGGAGGTGAGTCTACCTTGCACAGCAAATAGTCCATAGTAGGGCACAGGAATTTCAAGGCTCCCAATCAAGCCTATGAATCATACATTCAGTAAGAGTATTAGTTCTTAAGTCTAGATACAAGGAAATTACACTCTGCTGATATAACACACGTGGCCATAAATAAAAGTTGCAACATTACAGGTAATAAAATTCACTCAATATTTGAAAACAGCTGCACAAACCAGGATTTGAACTACTTTTCTTAAAGTATTTTTCCTTCTATGGAAATATTTTGCCTCTGATGGTGATGGCTCTCTTCTAGACTCTTGCATTTCAAGAGCTTGCAAAGACATCACCCTTTCTCCCTCACCCATTGCACCAGCCAGAGCCCTACAGGGGCAGATAACAGATCAAGGTAGAAAAATGTTGTTTTTCACTCCACACAACAGAGCTGACTTCAGTGGGCACAAGCCCCAAGGAAGAGGAAGCTCCAGAGACAGGTTGGAAGTTCCATCAGTTTGGAGGAAAACTCGGTGGCCTGTGACCTGGGTTGAGTGAGAGATAAGCAAAGGCAACCTTAGATGCCCAGATAAGAGAATCCCAGAAGCTCATACTATTAAACTCAACTCAGCCAAAGAGTCCTTGCTTCCATATGTTGTACCATGCCCAGCCTCCAACATGCTTGTGAACACACAGCACTTTTTAGGAATACTAACCTTGACACTCAGCAAACCATTTTGGTGACCAAAATGCCCTCCCAAGCTCCCCACACAGGTTCATCTCCCCCTCTTCCTCAGTTAAAGATTTTTCTCATCACCCCCATTTCTCCTGAGTTAACAATGACACTCAGTGGCCAGGAGGATTCCCTGCAGTCTATACCCATGCTACTGCATCCAACAGTTAATATTCATTATACGTTACATACAGCAAATGTCTTCCATGAGTTTATGAATCCTAAGACAGAGCTTAAATTATATGGAAAGATCACAGAAGGAAAGGCTTGACAAAAAAAAAAGGTGAAAGAAAACCATAATCTTTGTTTCCAGTTTATGCAGTGACCTGGAAAATATTTTCCATCAATCCACATCCAGGCTGTAAAAAAACAAAGCAGAGCAGAGGAGGCAAAGGCAGCTCTAGATCACATCATGAAACAGGCACATCCAGAGAGCGTCTTGTCAAAGCAAATCACACTGCTAACAGAAATCCAAACCACAAGCTGAAGAGTCAGGTATTTATAATGCAAAATTTTTGTTCTGTTTTCCTCTCCCACCTCCAAGGATGAATGCAAAGCAACTGCATGAAGTGCAGCTTGCAAGTCTGCCTCTGGAGCTTTGTCCTCTAGCTTTCTTAACACAACTGAATGTTTATCTGCACTTCAGTTCTGATAAGCCAGAGCACAGTGGAGAACCAAAAGTGCATCGAAAGAAAACACTATTGTGCATGGACAAATAAGTGATGAGTAATTTGAGCCCATTCCCAAACAGCATTTAATAAGAAGGTTTGAAGGATTCCTATACAACTCTCCAACAACACAAATCACACTGGCACAATGTCTTTCAGTTTTAACCTTTTGAAACAGGATTACTCTTTCAATGAATTAAACATTGGATTTAGAGTATCCCTGTGCTGAAAGATAAACTAGTAATTACACATCACACTTCAGCGCTTGTAACATTAGATACTTCCTAGATTCTGCTTCTCAGAGTAGTCTCCTCTCCCCTGAAGTGCTGTGCCCATTACTTTTCAGAAAACACTTTGCTACTTTTTTTTTCCAACAGATCAGATCTGGGCTGGATCTTAGGTGGATGCACATGAAGCAGGAATTATTCTTTCCAATTATCTTAAAGTGTAAAGCATGCTTCATTTCAAATACAGGCATACACTGACAGAATCTGAACCCATGTATTTCACTCCTAATAATAACAATTCTGCTCATTTAAGACTGCTCACTTCTCTTTGGACTGGAATGCACCACAAAGGAAAAGGGTTTCCATCCTATTTATTTGCAAAGGGAATTAATTTAAGTGTTTTGGGTTTTCTCTTAACTTTGTGGCATAGTTGTGTTTTCCATCATTCCAGTGGGAACAACAATAAGATACACCTTCTTATTAAAGTCAACCACTCAAAAGTCAGGAAATGAAAGAACTCCAGTTTGGCTCCATTATGGTACTAACTTTATAGGAAGATCTGCCTTTGAGTGATCAGAACTACACTCACTAAGCACAATCTGGGCACCCTGAACACATCCCTGGTGATGCCCACGTCTCTCCTCTGCTTACAAGAGAGTTAACTAAACTGTCTGCACTAAATATTTATGAATGTCCACCATGGGCTATTGCTTAAGGAACATCAGCAAATAAGACACTAGAATATCAGATACTCAAAATAAGGAGCACATCACTATAACAGAAAGCCACTTGGGAAAGCCACCATTGAAAGAGCTTTCTCAGCATCACATCAGAAGTCAATATAATTTGGAGCATAGAACACAGGGGCTCCCTACAAAGAAGTATCCCTCGAGTCAGCATGCAGGAGCATCCCATGTGCCATCCAGCCCACAACTAGAGCTACAAAACACTCAAACACTCCTAAGGGCAGAATTTTAGAGGTTTCAATAGCTGAGGTTGAAGAAGTTGCATCCAAGCCGCACAGACTCAGAATAATCTAACATAGTTCAGCACTGATAAGCAGATCACACTCACAGCCATTGGGCCTTTCTTAAAGCTAACTGCATTTTTTAATTGAATTCATTTCTTTAATATGAATAGCAATCTAAAAAATAGCATTCTTAATACTCACTTTTCCTCCCCCTTTACCATTCTAATGATGGAAAGGTAAATTAAAATGCTCCAGTGTAAAGAAGCATCAGAGAAATAGGAGATTCTACCTCCCATAAAATAGTAATCAGATTCACTGACCAAAAAACCCACAAACACTTCTGACTATCAAACAGACATTTAAATTACAACTCAGGATAACTCCAGCTGCCAAAATAAGAGAACTCAATTTTGCAAAGCTCCAACACATTAACGTAGATCCCTGCCAGATTCATCAACTAGGAAAGACATCAAATTGACCCGAAGCATGACTTTTGCCCATAATATCAGCTCCCCTGGCAAGACTAGTGTAGGAATTACAAGTCAGGAATTAAGCTTAGAATGGAACTCTGCTTTTAACAAAGACTCACTGATGGAAATGCACTGCACGTAAGGCTCCTGCCTCAGTTACACAGGACATATCAACCAAGCAGGTCACTTCATTTATATGGCACGTGCTGAACATTTAATTGCACAGCAAGAACACACTATCCAGGTAATTATAGGCTACATGCCAACTAATGATTTCTTCTCTTTCCCTTATCCTGAAGCCTGCAGCTGCTACATAACTGCAATCAGACTCTGACGTTATTCAAACAGCCTACAATAAATACAGAGTTAACCAAGAAGTCTATGTCACAAATAATAGCTGCTATTAGTATTAATAGCAACTACATGAGCACGTTGCTGGGAAATTTAGTGTGCATGGTATTTACTTGCTAAGACCTAGGAAGCTGTTAGAAAGCAAATGAAGGTCAGTCTGAGGTTGAATTTGTTACTTAGGCCTTGTGTAGCTTAAATAACCAAGCAAATGGCAGGCTCAATCTCAGCAGGCTCTTGTACTGGCATCCCATGAGGCTTCATTAAAACAAAACAGAGTCAAATATCCACAACAGCAATGAGTTCCCAGAGAGCCAAAGCACTACCTATGTTGCAGCCTGCAGCCAAAGGCTGCCAGGGTGGGTATCTCCACCATGGTTGGCAGTAATAGCACTCAGCTGATTGATAGACCCATAGTGCCACATCCCAGGGAAACTGAACCTTACCCAGCTGGTTATAACAACAAAAAAAAAAAAAAAAAAGAGTTGTTTTCAGAACAGAAGCAGGAATGCTCTACACATCCTGATCTCTTCTCTCTACCAGCTCTGATGAACAACATAGCTTTTATCCAAAGCCCAGGACCAAAATTGGTCCTTGGGATCCTGTATCACATCTGAGTTAAAATAAAAGACAAGCAGAAAATAAAGAGATTATTGAAAGAGGAACTACAAGAGCTAAGAAAGGCACGCTATGTAACAGCATAATAAAAAGAACTTATTGTCAGCACTTTACCTGTAGAAATCAAAGCACTTCATAACAATGGTAAACATGATGATCTGTTTACAGCAGAGAGACTGAGGTACAGCAAAAAGTTTATCCAAAATCCAGCACACCATTAACAGCATCAGGAACGACACCAACCTCCAAGCAGCCACTTTAAGTGCTCCACACCCAGCTCTGCATCATCCAAGGATAACAAGTAACTGACAGGTAACCAGGAAAATTTAAACACTGGGAATGAAGAACAAGAGAGACATTTGTACTGTTCAGTTGCCTTGCATAATATTCAATTGTTAGCTTTAAGTAACTGCAGGACATCCATCTCCAGCAGACCTATTGAGAACGAGATTAATCAAGCCCAAGAAGAGCCTTTTTTCTGACTTCATTTTCAATGCAAGTTACCTGAACTGACACACTGCTGCAGACATGGATACTGCAAGCATCTAAACTTCACTGGGTGAGGGTTTTGTGCCAAATCTCTGCCTATTTCCCTGTGCAATAATAATAATACCAAGACAATGAATGCATCTCTCAAAGTCATCCCTACTGATATAGAGAACTAGATAAGTATTTACCCAAGCTCTAACTCCTAAATGTTCACATTAGATCCCACAAGTATCCTTTTCATAAGAATAATTTTGATGCTAAGATGAAAACAAAAAAATCTTATTTTTCTGGTTAAAGTTAACTTTGGAAATAAAGCTTTGAAAATAGACACTTTTCAGCCAAACCCTACAAAAGTTCAGGTTTGGCCAAGAACAACTTGCTCTCGGTTGTGTGAAAAGCAGCTGGAAGGGTTTGGGGAGATGGGTTATTTTTAAAAAGAAAAAGAAAAAACAGCATTCTATCAGCAAGTGTCAACACCCCTAATTCAGAGGAGGAAGTGCCACATGCTGCTGCCTCACAATGATGTACTGGGAAGAAAAGTGAGACAAGGATGGGCTGGAGATGGCCCTCACAGTGGGCCATATCATGTCTAGGCAGGACACAGCTGTCCAAGGTCAAAAGCATATCCACAGGTACAAAGAAATTTCATCAGCTTCTCCATAGACAACCACCTGGTTTTCAGCCTTTTTCAGTGCAAAGATGCAATAAAATCAGACTCTCTAAATATTAAAAGCTCTTTGTTTAGCAGTGTAAACACAATGCTGTGCAAGGCATTGCAAGCTTACACCAACCCAAATTGCTAGTTGCCCAGAGCACATGGATGATGGGCTGCCAGCCAGTATCACAGAGGAGTCAGAAACACTGAGACTCTCACAAACAAGTGACTCATCTCTTGGGCATCACTAAGCTTCAACATCATCACCAGAATGTGCCAGAATATGCAAACTGGCTTGGTACAAAGATGATTTTAAGACATTTCTGAACCATCCAAGACTGCTTTCACGCCTAGAAACTCAGAGGAAGCTCCATAAGGGATCATTTCACATTTTCCTTGGGATCATGTTGATTAAGCCCATTCCAGGCAAAAAGTTTTTCACACAAATGGTTCCAGCTGTAGCAACTGCCTGGATGATTTCATTGGGGCACTGAGTCTGACCAGATGCTGAAGATGTGGTCTGGGTTGACCCAAATTTGGCAGCACGACAAGCTACCACAAACTTTCCCAGCTCTGCTTCCTCCAGAGACACTGGCAGCATCCCCATGATTTTGGCTGATCATTCCTGGACACTCTTACCCTTATCATACAACTTTGTGCCAGTGTTTTTTATAATTTGGAGAACAAGCTTCAGTGTGCTTGTTGCAACTGGAGGCTACAAATACAATTTGAGCTCAGGCTCAGGAGGGAAGCAAACAAGAGCACAGCTTTATGGCCAATACAACGTCAACTATTGCTAGGGAGCAATGATTAAGCCCAAAACGAGTTACACACAACTAAGCTTTCACACTGTCCCCAAACCTGTAAAGTCAATAAATAGCAGACATTTCTAGGCTGAGGCATGATCCTGTTATTCAGCCTGGAGGAAATTTATATCCATGAGTTAAGCCATAAGAAGACATGCTTATGTAACAGAACAACTTCTATGGCACCAAAGGGCTCCAGGCACTTCTTTAATGCCTCATAAACTTCCAGGCTATGGGGCACTTCCTATTTACACTCCCCCATCGCTACCTTCCAGGTTTCCTGGGCTTTCAGTGTAGCACTGTTGCATTTTGTTTTTAAAGAATCAAAATGCAATTTCATGCCATGTTGGCATGTGACTTCATTGCTTTGTCAAAATTCACAAGAAATAAAGTGCTCTGTTCCTGCTCACTTCCTTTGGCATATATGTATATATATATGAAGTTTAATTTAAGTGCTATTAATTGCTGAAAACAACAGCAATCCAGCACCTGCTGCAGGGCCAAGCACACAGCCATGTGATGTCCCCTCAGCACCTTGTGATGTTTTGTCATTTCATTTATTCAGACAAGCAGAAAGCACAAGGCAGAGCTGGTGCAGCACCTCAGGCTGACAAAAACCTCTGAGATAAACTTCTCCTGGCTGTATATACATCCCAGAGCAGCTGACTGAAACATCCTCCAAAGTCTTCCTGTTGCTAATGATGGACTGAATTTGGAAATCCCATGTTTTCAAATGAATTTTTGGCTTATGATATGTACTCCAGTAAAACTGACTGATATGATTAGGGTAGCTGTCGCTGCATAAGTGGCCGAGAACCTCAGTCTTGACACTGATAGTCAACCTTTAAGGTATTTGTTCACTGCAACTATTCAGTCTTTGACCTCTCTCCACCCAGTCTTCTCTCTACATCCCACAACTCTCATGCTACATAGATATATGTTACCAAAGTAATACAGAACTACAGCCCTTGTCTGGATTATCAGTCAGTAAGAGATGAGCCAGGGGGCCTCATTCTACCTCGTGCATCTCCACTTGACTGTCCAAAGGTCAGGTTCAGCGGTGCCTGTGTGGCAGCAGCAAGCCCAGACCAGCTCGGTGTTTACAAACCTACTTCAGTCATTTGGGGTAGGATCTCCAAGGGCTAAATGTCATGATGAAAAATTATTTGATATTCATCCAAAACCAAAACAAATCAGTCTCAGCCAGGCCAGAACACCTCGCTCTTAAATTCCCTCCAGGCAAGATCAGCAGCAGATGACATAGTGTCATGCTTTATAAATGTCATATAACAGGGCCAAATCTGCTTCTGCCTTCACTGATTATAAGGAATAAGGGGTTGTTGTGCTCATCTGCTTTAGTCTCCTTTGTTACTCAAGCCAAGGAGCTCACCAGGAGTCATTCTAGGTTGAAATTGTCAGGAATTGTCTTCTTTGCTACTCTGAAAAGCACACTTTTCCAAGCTGCTCTCCTTTGAAAAAAAGGTTGTTTTATTCATACTGCTTAAATATTCTCTTTTGCATCCCTCTAGAGGGTTTCAAAAAAGCAGCATTTTAAACTGATTTTTCAGAAAGCTGATGGGAGAGAGGAAAAAGCATCACGAGTTTTTTAATCTTGTCCTGGCTAGAGAACCCAAAAATGAGTCACTGGAACACCTGTGGCTTTAGGATATGCTCCATAGGTGGAAGTTAGAGGATTTTAGTCAGATCATAGAATCATTTTGGCAGGAAATTACTTTTACTGTCATGAAGTTCAACCATTAACCCAGCACTAAGAAGGAAGGAGCCAGGCCAGTGTGTCTGGGTATGAGGGAACAGACCAGGAACAAGCCAGGATGGATCTCTTTTAACCCATCATGAGGAAAGTCACTCCACTTCCAGTCACTGGAGAAGATCCCAGAAAAAGAATAGGATTTGTCTCCCAGCCTCAGGAGGTTATTATACCAGAACTACAGAAGCCATCCACTTCTTATTTCTTGTCTGATGTCTTCTCAGTAAGAAGTTTTTAATGTTAAATAACAGCTACACAAGGTTTAGCTACTAGTTCTATCTTTTCATATACATACAGTTTACATAATGTGGATGATATTGCCCTGCACAGTATAAGCAGTTACCTTATATAGTCCTATTATGTGTATATATATATATATACACACACACACACATATACATCCCCCTGAATACCTCTATGTGCTACAAGACTCACAAAGAAGTTGAGGGTTGTATTAAGACAAGCAACAGAGATTCCGAGTTGCATGTGCAGAATGTTAATACTGCTGCTATTTGTTTATTATGCTTCAAAAGTGCTCTGTGTTTTCCAATTAAAACCACAGGGAAAGTGGAATTTTTCTTTTCCAGGGTCAGAAACCAATCACAAGGACATCCTTTGTATTTATGAATGCACATGACTCACTCAGGCATCTTTGTTGAACTGGTGGATTTCTTTCTAGTAATTTAATACCTAAATGAGTTTATCATGAACAACCACCACACCACCATCATTGATACACTGCAAAATGAGGGAGATTCTACAAAACCTCCTTGCATTTGACATTTCTCAGGGCTCCAAACACCAAGTACACATTCCATGGGACTGTTTGTTCCTGGAAAATGCAGCTCCAGCTCAACCTGGTGTATCAGTTTGTCTAGAACAAACATTTTGTACTTACAAACAACATCTTAATTGACTAAATGAAACAGCAGAACATTTGCTCCACACGACAAGTAAGGATGTACTTTCTGTGTCTCCTGCCACATCTCCAAGCAGATACATTAGGATAAGAATAAATACCTGAACACATCAGTAAATTCTGCATGCCAAAACTCTGCAAAGTAGTTGGAGTTTTCATGCTTGGATCTCTACCCAGGTACAGATGAAATCTGACATTTTTTCTGGCATGAAGGAGCATGTGTCTAGACATGCTGTGCATCAGACTGCTGTCACTTGACTAGTGGGACTCTCCAAACTGAGTTATGATCTTTTGCATATCTTTGACTTCTTGAACATTCCTTAAGCCTTTAATATGCAAATCACAACATGAAGTATACTGGAGTATTAATACCCCAAGTACCTTTAACACTCTAGGCAAATCATTTGAAAGTTTTCTTTAACTCTAAGTTTTCAGAGGCTGTGAATGAGGAAGGCAAAACCATTGCTTCTCTCAGCACACCAGCAATTTTAAGGAGCTCATTTTACTCACATCTCCCAGCAGAAGTCATGGATTGAATTCATTTTTCTTAGGGATTAACAGAAGATATAAAGCAAAGTTATTAAGCAGTAAAGCTCATTCCATGCCAACAGCCTGGAAATTCATTTGGGATTTTCAACGTGAAAACATTAATTCTCAAAGCTGCCATTCTCAGTGTTGACCTGTCTTCTTTACACTGAAATGACAGAGGGTGGGAGTGTTTACATTAGGCACTTTTAAAGTGAAAAGCAGAGCTCAAGACAAGTCCCAAGCAATTGAGCATGTGAACAGAACAGGTCATTCAAACTAGGGTACAACAACAGGAGGACAACTTCTTCCAGAACACAAATATCATAGTTTGCAGCACTGGTTACTGAAAAGTCTTCCACTTGTCATGGAGTTCTAGATGTAAATTTAAGGTTGTAGTTATAGTGGGACTGTCAGCAATAGTGAAACACAAGCTGTGAGGAACCATCTTCAAATTATAAAGAATCCTTCAAAAGACTGATACCTCTCCATACCCTCCAGTAAGATATTTTCATCTAAAACATCATAAGAACAAAAAAAATATAATAAAAGCAATTCAAGCATCAGTGGAACATGGGAGCTTGGGGGTCTCATTCATTATGAATGCATGAAATTTTATAGCATCCATGATATGCATCAGTGTCAGCAGCAACAGGGAAAGTTAAGAAGAAATCAGCAATTTCTGCATATGTGGTGTCTTATTAGATGAGGAATATGCAGAAGGATTGCAGGGCATTTTACATGCTTGGGCAGGTGTTATTCCTACACCTCAGTGCTGCTTGGTTTGTCCTACCCTAAACAAGGCTGAGTTAGTCTTTACTCAGAGCCTGTACCGAAGTTTCACAGGGGAAATAGCATGAGAATGGCACACAGATTCTGGGCTTTCTGCACAAGATAAGGGATGGAGTACTTCTTCAGTTCCAGAGTGAATTTGAATGCAGGAGTGAAGCACTGAGCAGGTAAATCATGCTGCTTTCCCTGAAAGATGCCTCCAGAGTGGAGTATTTTTTTAAAAGGTGTTTTGTTCCCCAAACATGAGCTCAAAACCAATGAAAGACAGAAAAGCAGATTCATTTTAAAATAAAAGGAAAAGAATCTAAGGCACATATCCTACTCTCCACAAGAACAAAAGGGTAAGGGAACAGGCAGCTCTGCATGCTGAAGTAGATACAGGCAATCAGTGTCTTCAGGTATGAAAAGCAAAGCTGGCCCAGTGCAAATTCTATTTGCTCCGCACAAATCTCAAAGCATTCGGTAAAATATGTGCTTCTTGGCTTTGGTATTTATAGCTCCTTCTCTGGCCAGAGAAAGAGAGTCATGTCTCACTGATTTCCTATTGGAGCTCCTCAAAATGCAACACAGATATCCAATAATATAGAAGTGACAACCTGGTGATGTAGTTAATGGAAACAGGTGGCTTTCACCATGAAGTCCTGCTAACAACTCTTACTATATGTCTTAATTTTACGATGACTAATCTGAAATGACTATTAAAGTGAGGAATTTCTACCTGTCAGTGCTGCACATTTTCTGATGACACCCCTTTAAATCTGGGCCAAAAATAAAGACTGTCAGGCTTAGGCAACTTTTACTGGTTCTACTGAACTGACAGGAGAAAAAAAACGAAATTGCAGTATTTTAACTTCCTAAAGAGAGTTTCACATTGAAATTTTAGTCTTAATATCAGGATTTCTTATCAGCACATCAAATCAAAGTGATGTTGTTTAGTTACTGTGAAAATTCCCACAGAAAGCTCAGATGGAAACCTGTGCTCCTACAAAATACTTAGTTTTCTCTGAGAAAGTGTTTTCCTAAAGAAAGCAGATTCTTTAGAGAATTTTCAAACAGATTTTCAAGATCCTTCAAGTTTGCCACAGGAACAAGAATGCAGAAATCTCTAGACAATGTTTTGTTACATTTAGGTGTTGGTGTGTACAGACAAGCAGTGGAATGTACCAATAGCTTTTTCCCTTATTGATCCTGTCACTAAATTAAAAGCTGGTACAGAGTGAAAAGATTAATCCAAGCAAGATTGAAGTGTGAATTAAAAGCAAACTGAATAAGAAGTCTCACAAGACCAAAACTGTTAAATTTACTCCTCCATTTATTAACAGTCAGATTAAAAACAATGATGTTGCAATATAATTTCTGTCTGTATTCACTTTATTTGATCAGTAAAGAGACAATTTAACACATTTGCCAGGAATCTAACTGCCTGGAATGGGAATACAAGTCATCCTTTCAACCCTTTCAGCAGCTAAAAATGAACACGTTCATTAAAAATGGTCCATTGAATCCATGGAATTGGATTTAAGAGATTATCAGCAGATTGGCATATTATACTTGTAGCCTTTCCACTGCCAGAAGCAGTACTTTAAATAAATAGTGGGAATTACATGCAGCATTTCACTTAAACCCACAGTGAATTTCATATTGAGGGAAGCTGTTCTATAGCACAACCTAATGAAGGACTAATGAGCATGGACAACCACAGCCTCCATAGGGGTGGCACCTTGTCCTAAGCCCACATTATGTCCTCAGGAGACCCAAGGACCTGGTCCAATCCAGCCCAAAGCCCAAAATTTAGTCCTTGGCCTCATTTGCATTAGAAAATCTCTCCTAGTGCTGCTTTAAATCTACAGCAATCTCTCTTGTTGCAGAGAGAGCACATGGCAGTAAATGAGGATGTATACTAGCATGTCAAATAAAATCTGTTAGGCTCACTAAATTAGTTTTGTCACTGCAGCCACAGGCACAGGGAGGCTTCTTTAAGCTTCACCTGGTACTGAGAGCCTCTGCTCTTCCAGATCCCAGCAGATGTACTTACACCAACAAACTTTACTCCTAGTAAAGTTCACAGCTCCTGGCATGACTCCCTCACCCTGCTCCCCCCAGGATTTCCAGAACAACCCTACCATCAGCATATCATCAACCCTAAATCCTTCTTGTCCTCCATACATAAAGCCAGATCTCATCTTTGAAGGCTGCTAGAAATGCAGTGCTCACAGTAACCTTTTTCTATCATTTTCTCTCATTGCTCAGCAGTGATAACAAGAGAAAGGACAACAAGAAATTAAGCAATTCTTTGTTCTTTTTTCCCCAATTACTGTGATAAGTACCAGAGTAGAAAGATTAAAAACGTATACTCCTGTTCCATCACACTATGTCTTCCTCCCTCCCCCCCAAAAAAAAACTGCACTTGGATGATCACATAACATTTCCTGACACTGATGTCTAGAAGCATAACACTTAACATCCATTTCCAAAATACCTGTTTAAATGTCAAGCACAGCACACACACATTTGCACACAAATGTCAAGAACAGGGCAAAAACAAACCCTATTTTCAGCAACATCAAGATCACGACACTTTCAGAGGCATCAGTGGTGGTGACTTTGTAGGATATTAGGTTCTCTATGTTGCACTATGCAACAATAATGCAAGCTTGCTGCAGACCTTCAGAATAATGAACATGGGCTTTAATCCACGTGCATCAAATTTCTCTTTAAAACAAAGCAGAAAGAGCTCTAACCTAAGATGGATTTACATTTCTCATCAACTGCACTCTCCTGCTCACAGGAAAAGAAACATAAGCAGAGCTAACACTTTGCTTCTGAAACACAGCTTCTATTGTCATCACATTTTGACTCACCCACACATAGTATCAGCCTGTAGTTGGCAGTTTTAATTTCCTCCAAGTGCAAACACGTGGCCTTGCTCCAAGCCCACAACTTGTCTACCAATGTAACACATGAAGGTACCTAAGCTTACATTTCAATTGAATAAATAGCCCAGATTCTCTGCTTTCAAGAGCCACAAACAATGCAATATTGCTAAGTTCTTTGTTTCATCATGCTGAGAGGTAAAATCTAAACCAGAGATTTCACAAATTCCATTTTATTGCTCCCTTTTTAAGGTAGGTGACAGAAGAAACTTGAATCCAGAAGAAATCTGGGATGCTTGCTCAACTGCTGCATCAACACATCCAGTCACTGGGGCAATACTGCAAGTCTTGTATTTGCATTGCAACATTAAAAAATGTCCTAAGTTCAGCAGCCTGGTAGAGCTAACTTGCAGCCATGGCTGCCAGCAGCATTTCACTGAAAATTATGAAATTATTATTATTTTCACTAGAAATTATGTGCTACCACCACCAATGTAAAGGCCCAGTACCTCAAAGCCTGGTCTATCTGGCACTGATAGACACCAAGGAGAACTAGGGTGAACAAGATCATCTCCTCCTGAAAAAGAGGGGCCATGTTTTTGCATCAGTGAGATGCTCAGGATGCTTTTATACTTCCAGATATTATCCACTGCATTTCTCATGACTCTTGGGTTCCCTCTGTGAGAAGAAGCGGTCAGGGGCAGCTTTGACCACCACAGAGCTGCATTATCTAATAACAAGCAAGTACAAAGGGCAGCTTTGCTGTCTAGGGACAGTTTGCCACAAAACCTTAGCAAGCTTTTACCTAGCTTGCACTGCTCCTTTACTTCATTGATTAAAATAACTGTTTAAACATCAACATTTCTAGGATTCAGAAGATCCCAGGAAGGCTCTAGTGTGTAAAGCTTTCATGTCTTAGCTAAAAATACTGCTATAATTAATTACCTTTAGTTACAATTAAGAACTTACCTGGTTACCTCCATTTGCTTTACTCCATACATCACAGTTTTACCATAGAAACATTTATATACTGAAGCTGCTAGACAGGGGTTGACTCTTTCCATGCCCAAACATTTTTCCATCAGAAAGATGTGGTTTTAGTAAGAGAAACATTTTTCAATGGAAAAGACCATTTGAAAGAATACTAAAACTATATTTTTAATAAATTAACCCTCACAGAAAACTGAACAAACTTCTGTTTTGAATCTGAGCACTCCCTTGGGCAAAAGGGAAGAGACTTAAAAGGTGAAAGGAAACAAAATCCAGAGAGGAAAATTAAGACTTCAGTACTTGCATTGCCAGAGCATCACAGGGAATTTATAGCAAGTGTGCTTTTGCTTAGGGATTGCTATAGGAAGCACAGAAGGTGGAAGCAGTTTGCCTAAATTTAGACAGTAAGTCAGAGCATCAAAACCCAAGGAGGCTCCAAGCTCTGGCAACAGCCATCAGAAGGAACCAGCTTCAGAGCAGCAAAGATTTGGAGCCAAAAGTGGTTTCTCTTACTCTGTGCGAGACTTTCCCATCAAACCTTAGAGGCACAGACTCTGCTATAATAGTTGTATCACACATGTTTCCTCAGCTGTAAACACTCATTCACTAGTGCAAGTTGTGGGAGTCAATTCAAGATGGCTTTAAACCCCCAAACAAAAGTTGAGAGGGCAAAGTGCCCTGTTACCATCCTTCAGTCCACAAAGATTCCTTAATGCCCAGCAGCAGCAATAAATTCAGACTTGGACTGCAGTTTCTTCTTACTCGTTTCTTTTAAGGTTCATTCATGTTGGATATTATTGAGCTTGGTTAATGAAGAGTCAAGCCTTTAGCTCAACACTAGACTGTATTTCTAAGTCAACAAGAGAAAGTGTTACAAGCAACAACCTTTTTCTTTTGACTGACATCTTTGGGGCATCTGTAACCTCAGCTCTGTCCTCCCTTGTTCCTAGAATAAGACCACAAGAGGGACAAGATAAATATGTTCTTAAATACAGCTTAACTAATATTAAAAGTCAACCATGTGAGCTCAAAGTTACTCCCAGTGAGACTAACCAGATAGATTTCCTTAATTTGCAAGCCAGGCAATTAGAAGATGATTCTCGTTTGCACACAGCAAAACAGTAGCGGCAGCTGAGCACAACTGCTGAACTATGATCATTCTCTCCAAGGCAAAACCACACCGATTTCTACATCATGATGATTCTTCCATTCATGGCAGAGCATCCACCCCACATGGCAGTGTTGGGAATAGCTGTGAATCTTGATGCTTCACCCAGAAATGACCACACTTACACAAGAGCACGTTGAAGTGAAAGGAGATCGTATTTTTCCTCTTTTTCTTAAGATTCCTTTCTGGCTCATCCCTTCCAGGACCAAGTTTCAACAAATCCAAGACTTCCTGACATTGCCATAGCTCATTTTCGAGCCCTACCCTCGGGTTCCTGATGAGAGTTTCATTACAAATTCTGTTCTCCTAGTCTTACTGCTCAAGTTTCAAGAATGTGAATGAAAATGTTTAATTGCACAGCTTTTGGAAGGGGGTGGAGGGGAAGAGAATGAAAGAAAAAGAGTTATCTGCTCTACCATTCTGTTTCATTCAGAGACACTGTGCAATAGATAATACATTTTGAGCATCAGTAAGATTGCATAATCCAGCCGCCCACTATCAGGCTGCTTAGCACAAATGTGGCTGTATTTTTTCCCTTGCCAAACCCTTCCTGCAGCAGGCCTCCTTACTTGGCAGAAACGCTGCTGCTATTCTGGCTGCAGAACACATTGAAGGGGAACACTTAGTTCCACTGTGTCAAATCTATTCTCTGCAAACTCTTCCTTCATTCTCATGGTGCTCCCTGCTCTGGAAATAACCCCCAACACCAGAGCAGCTCCAGCCTCAGTCCTGGCTCATCCACTGTCCAAGTCCACAGTTCCACCACACCATCTTTTGTTGGGAGTCTTGAACAAGCATCAGAGTCCTGTTGATGGAACCATTTCCCCTGAAATATTTCAGTGGGCAGTATGACAAATGCTCAGCACAGGACTCATTTCATATGGAGTGGCACGAGCTGCATTTCAAGGCTGATCTCCAGCCCAATCTTTGGTTTCTTTACAACTGTGACAAAGTTACGTGTCTTTCTTCTGCCTCAGTTCCCTCAATACAAACTGCACATCATCAAATCCCCTGTGAATGAGACTGATGGATAGAATTAATGCAATTACTTCCCCTCAGCTCTTCAGGCCTGGAGACTGCTGTAACAACCTACTCTTCTCCTTATCCAAGTCAAATCATCTCTGTTGAGACATAGCAACTAAAAAGGCAGTAGGAGGTGTTTTGAACCCAGACCTCTAAAAGAATCAGCATTTTGGGAGGGAGGTTGTTTGGTGTGGGGTTATTTTATCTGTGAGAAGTACTCCTTAATTCCATCTGGGAATCAGTGAGGTTGCTCATTATTCCAGAGACAAAGCCACAAGGCAAAAGCTTAAGTACCTAAGTGCTAGTACCAGGTCACAGGCTATTCTAAAGTTCAGCAGAAAAGTACAGTCAAGTGCTCTGCTCCCAAACTCTGAGCTCTTAGATGAGACAAAACCTTGCACCAAAATGAAAGAAACAGATGTGCACTGCCATAGAAAATGGAATATTACAACTTGTAACATTATCAGTGCTTACATCTAACTTTGTCTTAAAATCATTAACCTTTTCATAGCTTGCTTTGAGGCTGAACACTTTCTATTCCACATGATGTATTTTGAATAGAAAAGCACTCCTAAGTGAATTTAACCTAATGAGAGAAGCCTGTGATGACACTTAAAACCATCCATTTATCTTCTGAAAAGAAACAGCACAAGTACATTCCATATACTCACATATTTGCTTCAAGTTCATGCCCTATGACAGATTTAATCCCAGGCCACCTCCAGCAGCTCCAGCTTTGGTGGTTGTATATTTTGCTTGGCTGTTCTCTGGGAATCAGTTTGAGACCCTTCAACAGCTTTCACCTGAGAGCCATGGGACAGCAATTAGCTCAGGGTTAACCTCAGCTGGGTTCACAAATAAGCAAGAGATTCAAAGGTGAAACACTTCCCGTCATTTCTCTCGATATATCCTTGCAGAAATGGCCTTAAAGGCTTTTGCAGTGATTGATACAAGTTAGGAGCCATCAGAACCCAATGCAGGCACACAACAGAACTGTGCTGTGCTGGGAGAGAGGAGGCTGCTGCTGTCAGGGAGAGACCTGCCTGCTTCACACATCTAAAAATATCACTTTTGCTACATTATCACTATGTTTTCTAAGCCTGGCAGAAGGCAAACAGCCAGCCTAACCCCTCTAAGACAAAAACCTACTGAAGATGCAGAATTATGTATGGCTTCTACAGCAATCAACTATTTTACATGCCTCCCTCCATCATTTTTACATCAGTATTACTTAAGTGAACACTGCGCTTGTTGCTGCTCCTCAGTCTACCATCCAGAGCAGGGGTTGTTCAGAGCTACCTACATTTAACTCTTAGTAAAATATCTATTCCTTGTTCATTTACAGCAATAAATCTTGCTGTTAGGAAAAGCAGCTTTGCTTTTCTCTGTTTAGAATTGCATGATCAGGAGAGCAAATAACATCAAACTGAATATCTCACCTTCATGTTTCTAGTTATTGGGGGGGGGGGGAAGAGAGATGTAGTAACTTTAAAGGAAGCCCAGCCATCAGCTGTCATCATCACATGCATTTGCAGCTGTTTATGGACAAGTGCTGAAGGCAGATTGTGGAGTCCTGGATTAGGAGCCAGACACTGGGGGTGAATGTGCCTCAGGAGCTGTAGACACTTGTGGGAGCTGTTGGGGTAGGCACTAATGCTACCCAAAACCTTGTTACCTCATTCCTAACTGCATAGCATGACAATTCTTAATTACCTCCCTCATCCTTCATGTTCTTCCTCTGTGTGCCAAGGTCCTCAGCACCTCAGCTGGCTTTGCCTTCCTCTCTGTTTGGGACAGCAGAGGAACACCAAGGGCCCAACACCACAAATGCTCCTGGGGAGCAAGGTGGCTTAATTTGGTGAAATTCCTGGGTGGTTTCCTCAGCCTTAGTCCTGGCCTGACCTTGATGAAGGCAAAAGCTTCCTGATGTGTATGACAGATGTCCCTGTTGTGGTGGAGCCTAGCCCAAGTGAGTGGGCACAGGAACAGAGATGCACCCTGGCCAAATTCTGCCCAGCCAAAGCAGTTCCTTAATTAGCCTGTTTCTTCATGGAGGAAATTACACTCAAGGCAAAACACAATCAAAAGCAAGCACCCAGCATGCAATAACATGGAAAACACCCCCACAAGCCAAACTCCACATCTCAAGAGAAGTGCTGAGCTTCCTCAACCACCTCACCCCCACCTTTAGTTACACTCTGCTTCTCCACTTCCCAGCTTCACTATGCCACTGGCCTCCACTCCCCCAGGCAACCTTAGACATAGGAGGACACATGCTGTCCTCAGTGAGCACTCAGTCTACTGTGAGGGTGACCAGGGACATCCTCATTTCAGTGCCCTGCTTGGCTGCATGCTACAGGCACAAAGAAGCCAGCAAGTTCAGCTAATTTAACTTGGACTTGTCCCCTCAAGGCCTATAACACAACTCTAAACTTGCAGCAGAAACTTCTCCCAGAGACAGAGAGCACAAAAGGTTATGTCCTTCTCTGGCAGCACAAACTTTGGAAGTTCCTTACATCACAAGCAGCAAATGCTCTGCACAGTATGTGGACTTTGATACTCTTCCACAGGGTTTCTCCAGTCCTCAGATACAGTGATGTAAAATATCCTGCCACAGCCATAACCTTTCAAACTGTACAAAGACAACAGTTTGTAACTGTTGAGTAAACTCCTCTACCTTGAAAGGTAGAACTTAGGGCATTTGCACATCTTCTGATGGTTGAAACAAGCCAGCCCAGTGTGAACAGCTAGGAGCATTAATGTGCAGTAACATAAAAGAAGCCAAATACATTATAATAACTGTCACTCAGAGGTAGCTGCATGGTATGAATAAGGAACACATTAAATCTGTTCTAAATAAGTGGCACTATGTGTTTATATAGGACTAGGGTTGCATATTAAAACACATCTGATTTATTCTCCATCAGCAATGAGTATTTACTACATCTGTGATCTCATTTCTTAAAATGATTAATTGGTATTTAATTAGCATGCATTACCATCCCAGTTATATACATCTTTATACATCCTAGTTGTGAATGCAAATATAATCCTAATAATTACCTAGTTATGCTCTCAAGAGCCTAATGCATAATGCAGTGCAGCCAGTTTCCTTTGCCAGGGGAGAAGAGCACGTAGCACATAGAAAGTAACATTCTGAAAATGCTGAAATCCTCTTTCCAAAATGGATTTTGATCTAAATCAAGAATTCTTGGGCTTTCTACAGCTTGAGTGTAAAATGTATGTGCTGCTGCCATTTTCCAACCCTGACACACAACCCCATGAGCGTTTTTTTTTCCTGCTACTTGGCACATGCAAGACCACCAAAGACCACCAGACAGCTAACAAGTTTGTTGATGCTGTAGCTCAAGATGATCCCATGCTGATCCCAGGTGGGATTCCTCATCCAAAAACTCCCACTGGCAGTTGTCAGGTGGGCACATGCCCGTGGCAGGTCAGACCATCCATTTCAAACACTGCCTAGGCAGTTTGCCATTCTGCTCACTCCCTCTGGATCTGCATAATGACAATGGGAAACTAAGATGTGTGATCCTCACAGCAGGTCTAACTTTGACAGCAAATAACAAGGGTTCCACAGCTACTAATCTGAGCAGAAAGAACTGCCACAAGTCAGGACTGTGATAATGCTCAACCTCTTTCCTTTCCTGCCATCAGCAGATCCTTTATCAGTCACTTTCTGCAATGCACACGTAAACCTCCACCTATGTGAAGGTTGTATCATGAGTCTGAGCACTGAACAAGTTGCATTAAGTAACTGTGTATCTCATTAGAAGCCTACAAACCCACATTTCTGTTCCCTAAGCCAAAGACACACAACCTCCTCTCAACTTCCCACAGTCAGGTGTGAGTTTCCAGCTTGGTGAGAGTAAAAGGGTGCAGGAGCTACTGGAGCCACTGGCCTCAGTGCACCCCACAGCATCCTACAGCTGCAGCTAATGGAGGCAAAAAGGCTGCATTTTTCAGTCTGAAAAAAAAACAACCCCAAGATGTGGTGTTTTCTCCAAGTTCAATGACTCCCCACACAGAGCTCCTACTCCCCCCCAGCAACACTCCCACACACAGTCCTTTACCCAGATATCTCTGTTGCTCATCAACAGCAACAAAAACCCCAAAGCTATTCAGCTGCACTGACCAGCCTTTCCCTCCCCAGACTCTGCCTGGGAGACTAATGTTTATCTTTCATTTCTCCTGTTGAGCCCAATGCAGGAAAATCCTGCTGAAGATAAATCCCCTCTGCTTTAAAAGTTACATTCTAATGGAAGTAGGTTTTAGTCAAAATTTTGCTGATCACTCACAGCAAATAATAAAGCCTTTGGTTTATAAACTGTTGCACATATATCATCTGGTCTCTCTCTTTTTTTCATGCCTCTCTCTTTATCTTGTAGACATTACTGAAGTGGCTTCTGTCAGTTAGTGCTCAAAGCAACCATTTGATTGTGCTTGTTCAATTCAGCCGTTCCTCTCTGTGTCATCGCTGCTGGTGTCACCCTGACATGACCAAACAAATGCCTGACCATCAGAAGCAATAACAAATTGACTGAAGGAAGGATGACAGAAGGTAGGAGAGCTCTTTATGGGTCTCACCTAAATGGAAACAAAAAGAGATTTCCCTCTGTTTTGGCATAGTTGCATGAGTGTAACTGATGCATAAAGAGTGGGTGTCAGGAGGCTGGAGCCAGGTTGTTCTCATGATGGGACAAGGGGCAACAGGTACAAGCTGGAACTTGAGAGGTTCCAAAGAAACACAAGGAAAAACTTGTTCCCTGTTGAGGTGAGGGAGCATTGGAAGGGGCTGCCCAGATGGGCTGTGGTGTCTCCTTCTTTGGAGCCGTTCAAACCCAGCTGGATGAGGTCCTGTGTGACCTACTCTAGGTGATCGTGCTCTGGCAGGGGGGTTGCAGTGGATGAGCTTTCAAGGTACCTTCCAGCCCTTGAGGTTCTGTGATTCTGTGACTCTCCAAATACCAACATACTCTTACAGACCTTTGTTCTTCACACCAAACTTACTGCCTGAGGAAGCATCAACAAAGTGTCTTTTCTGGAGATGCCCAGACATTAGGGAAATTTTCTATTTAAAGGCAGCATTACCGTTGCCTGCTTTGAGAGTACATCCCTCTGAATTATTGCAGACAGTTAAAGCAAAAGCACAAATTCCCACCAGGAAGCAAGGAAGAGTTTGATGGCTGTGAAGCTTTGTGGAGCCAAGAACATGCCCACTGCACTGGGAGCTGATCATATGGCACAGCAGATTTTGATGTTCTCTTTGCCGTATGTCACGTACTTCCAAGCTTTTGTGCAAACTGCCAGGAGGCAAGAAAAACATACTATTAGTGGGGGGAAATCAAATATTCCATTTTCTAGGCAAACTGTAGGAGCCTGAGTGCTGGGCTGTCTCCAGTAATAAAAGTATTAGTGTTTTTACATAAATATGCTGAGCTAATCCCTGGCTGATTACTAAAGAATTGTAAATGTACCTGGCTAGCTGCAGCCTGCAGGGAAAAACTCTGCTTCTGGTGGTAAGTCTCTGAGTTTCTGAAGACTGATTTTCTGATTGCCTACAAGTTGCCATGAAGTTAAAAGCCATGTCCACCACCCCTCACCCCCCAATAAACAAACAGATCCCTGTGGTTACTTCATCACTGTTTATGGTCATCATCCACCAGCCAGCACGGTGAAATGCAGGAGAGAGTTGCCTGGGGAATAAACCTCAGTGTGGGGGTCAGTGTGACCCAGGAGCCAGCAGCAGCTGGTGGCACACAGCCATGGCATTGTGCAGCTTCTCCAGGCATGGGCTGAGCTAACTCCTCTGCCAGGGAGCCTGTCTAGCAGCCCACAGGGGCTCAGACAGCAGCAGCCCTGGGTGGGAAAATGACTGGGGCAAAGCTGTTGTGAAGATAATTTCAAGACTGGAAGTGGAGCACACAGAGTAAATCCTCTGCTCCACTTAGTCAAGGCTTTTAAAATGAAGTGTAATGCAGATCTAAAGAGAGACAAAGTCAGATCCAAAGGCAATGGAAAAACTGGACCCAAGAGGACTTTATTGCTCTCACTAAAGCCTATGTAAGCACCCACCCAACTGGAATTTTCACTGGCTGAAATCCCCTTTCAGCAGCAGTATCTGACAGTGGTAGATCACAATACACACCCTCAAATAATTAAGTCAGAGAAACATTAGAATAAATATATAACAAATGGTTCTCAGTTTCTCCAGAGGCACTGAATTCTGGAGGCAGGAGTAATCTTATGGGTACAACTGGCAGCAATCAGAGTCTCTGCCTGGTGCTGCTGGGCTGCTGCATAGTCTCCTTTTCTGCATAACACACACACACCTGCACCAAGTACCTCTCTAAGGAGTTCAGAAGGAAGAAACTTCCAGGAGGAGGGAGCTAACGAGGAGATAAATGATTAAGCAGAGGCAAGTGGGCTTGAGTCACACACACAGCATCACCCTCACCCTGAGAGCTGTGCCAGGAGCCAAAGCACTACCTGAGATCTCTCAGCAATGCCGTGTGGTTGCTGCTGGAAGAGGTTTAAATAATCCACTTAAGAAAAGATGCTGTGCTGCCAGCCTCCAAGGCAGAATAACCTTCAGTTCAAACATTCCTAAAGCTGGACTCAGCCCTGGTCTGAAGCTCTCTTCAGAGAAAGAGATACAAGTTCTTGTTTGGTTTTTAATCCCTAGATTCTTCCACAGCCCACTGAAATCCAAGGAAAAGCTCCCACTGACTCCAGTGAGCTCTGACCCAGACACTGAGCACGAGGCTCAACTGGGAATTGTTTCTTGGGCAAAAGCAGATTCCTTGGGCTTCCAACTTTTTCTCACATTGATGATTTTAAATAATTCTTACAAAACCAAGATGAAAAACCAGCCATTTTCCTACTACTCATTCCTCCAAAACAATGTGAGTTTCCCTCTCCACTTGTCTGCATCCAGGCAGCAGTCAGCTGCTCCCCATCAGCTCCTCTTGCAGTTGCTCTTATGAAAAGAAGGTTGTTCACCTGAAAGTAATCTCTCTATGTGGACAAAGACGTCTTACCGAAGTCAATAAATAAAAGAGAGTTTCCAGTACCTGAACATTGTTAATGTTACTAAAGGTTGAGTTGCAGTGATGAAAGCATGCTGTAGGCTTTGCACACTCCCCTACGTGGAATTTACTGTAGAACGAGCCAATTCCTCTCTGGGAGGGAAATTTGCAGATATAAACACTAGAATTCTTCCATCAGTAGACTGGAGTATTTAATGGGGCTAAAACCCTTCCTACCTTGAGCAAAACCAAATCAAGTATTAAAAGCAGCAGCACAGTGAGCATGAGACTTCCAGAGCTGCTTCAGCTGCAAAAAGGTAAGTCCAATTGCCAAATCAAACCACTCACCCTGTTGTCAAACCAAGTCAAACCAAACCTGGCAGTACCCTCTGCTCTTTGTTCAAGTCAGAGCCCTGGCAGCTGTTTGGGCACCATCACTGCAGTGCACTGTGCTGTGCCAGTGCATCACAACCAAATAACCTCTCAGGGGCCAGTACTGTCTCCTTTGTACTCATAGGCATAGTGAAGGATGATTCTGTTTTGGGGTCTTTTTTCTATGTCCTATTCTGTCTTTTAAGTGGGACAGAAAGAGTTCAAATCTAAGGGTAACAGTGGTTCTAGTTCTCATGGGAAATAATTTGGGGTTATTAACAATTCTTTTTTCGATTATAAAATGATCTCAAATTCTCAAACACAAGGAGATGCTCCTAAAAGTCCTGCCAGAGCCCTCACTGCTGAAAATCACTGTAATAGCATGCAATTTACACTCTTCCTCTAAAGCAACAACCAAGGACAAAGCCTTTGATCTCTTGTCTTTTCTTGTGGTGCACTGTAGTCTCTGCAGACATAACCATCAGCACTGAAGATCTCAGGCTTATTGCAGCACTGTGAAGAAGCTTGGGTGGCTCTGGATGTATGAGAGGTGAGGAGCAGATTCTCTGCACTCCTATCTATTAGACAGTTGCTTGCAGTTATATGGAATTAGCCTCAGCAACCCTGATGGTGCTTTCCTCTAGAAAGCCTGCAGCGTGCCTCTGAAGGCAGAGAGCACCACCACTCACATTCTCAAATCCATGTGTCATCTTAGACTTTAGGCTGCCAGTGACTGGACTCTTCACACGTGGCAGCAGGAATGAGAGAGCAATGCACTTGCTCATGAGCACTGTGATTAAGAGGTACAAAAGGCAGCCCCTCCTATGTTCTTTATGTCTGGGAGGGCTTTTGAAAAATCCACTCAATTACATTCCTGAAATAATGCTGCCTGAAATCTGTCATGCAGCCTTCTTTAGAGACCTTGCAGAGGGTTCAGATTCTCTCCAGTGACTCCTCCAGCACTAGGACACTTGCCTCTTGAACATCTGAGTGGGGAGAGAGAGCTCTAACTTAAAATTGAAGTCTATCAGTAAATTCAAATTTAAGGACATATTCAACTGTGTAAGGCTGATGCAAACATAAACAGTAACAACAAACTTTCAGAAGTGCTGGATCAAATTTGCTTTCGCTTATAGCTTTGCCAACCAGGACTGAGATCAGTGAGTTATGCTGTACAAGGGCCAGGGTTTGAAGCAATCCTTTGCACCCGAGCAAAGATTCTGGTGCAGAAAGGATTTCAGGGAGAGATTGAAGACCTACACATGTTATTGCAGGCTGTAAATACTGTTCCAGTGAGATTCAATTGCCAAGCTGCAGAGATAATGTATTAGTGTGTCAGTGGAGAAAAGGTTCTGTGTGGAGTCCACTATCAAGTTTAGCAACATGGACAGATCAGGCTCTGTGTGTCCCATGGGATATTATGCTGCAGTTGCTTTTGATACCTCTTTGTCTTCCACTGCCACTGCAACCTTACCTTCCATTCACAAGCTTTAAACTGACAGTTGATAACTTTGTGCCTCCAAGTTTAGGATGACGAAATTAACATATGGATGTGACAACATGTGTTTGGATCTAACAGACCTCATCCTTTGGCTCCTTCAGAGCTGTCTCAATCTCTCCTTTCTCAGGTGGATGCAGTATCAAGACTTCTCTGAACCTGGCAAAAGCTGAATATTTTCCTGATGCTTTGCCAAGTGATCAGATAAAAATTTTCCCTTCCAACAGGAAGCACTTTGGCCATGTGGTGACAGGGCACAATAACATAGAATCTTAGAATCATAGAAAGGTAGGGTTGGAAGGAACCTTTAGGGATCATCTAGTCTAACCCGCCTGCAGAAGCAGGTACACAAGAAACAGCAGAGCTCACCTGACTAGGTAGTACCAGTACAACCAGAAGCAATCCCATCCAAAGGCTGGATCTGTGCCCCATGGCATTGGTACACCCACAGCCAGTGTATGCTGTGAAGGATGCAAAGGTGGCACTACACATTCCCTACCCTAAACCACAAAATTCACTCATAACACTAAAATTCCACCCTGAAGGTGCTTCAGGAGGACAAGAACTTACTGAGACAGTCCCTAATAGAGAGCTTCTGCTTCCAAACACTCACTGACTCCCTTTTGCACAGACACTGTTTAGTTTTGAAGCTTGCCATGGCTGAATGGAGCAGTGAGAGACACATCTCAATTTGCCAAGAGAGCAGCTTTCAGCTGCCCACCATATATACTGTGACCTTCCCAACCAACCAGAGAAGCAGCAATTCACTGAGTAAACCAAGGGGTTTATAAAGCTGCTCAAGCAGCCTTCATTGTGTAGGCTGCTGTTATCTGCTGCTTAATAAGCAGATAGTTTTGTTTGGAAATCCCAAAATCAGGCATTCAGCACCTGACATGAATTTCCTGAAACTAAAATGCCAAATGGAACTCTGTTTTAAGAAGGATGGGTATATTTTTGTGGGTAAGCACAAATGCCTCCAGAGGGGAAACTTTGCAAATAAAGTACATTATTAACCATCTTCATATCAATACTTCTTAGGATATTATATGAAAAAACACATGGAGATTAACAGATGTTTGAGGTTTATAAAAGACAACTTGGTCTGTGATGGCTTGGGTTTGTGTGAAATATGTCCCTGAGGACTTATTCTGACAGTAGTTCTGCACTGAGCTCCATATTGCTATTTGATTAAAACACAGCTTCCAAAAAAGGCACTTGCAGCCCTTCCTTAGACATCTGGAGAAATGGAAAATTCACCACTTCTTCTGGGAGCTTCTCACCCACATTACTGAAAAATGTGTATTTTGTCTACACAGACAAATAGGAAACATCAGTATTGCTGAATGCTGCATCATCCCCTTTCTAATCCTGATTGATCACGCTTGTCACACGCTCCAGGCCCAATTCCACCAGGCACTGAGAGCTGTGTCCATTTTTGCTGGTGTGCAGAAAGGATTTGGTGTGTGGCAGGAGCAGAGCACTGGAGAAGTGCCTCTTGCTCAGAGAACAGGCTTTGTTCTGCTGCAGAATGACTTCAGGCAGCCAAGTATGAAGAGTTTAATAGGAGTCAGTTCCCAAGGATGCATGTGAATATCCTACATGTTCAAGGAAAAAAAAGTGCCTCACAGGCTCACTAATGCTTAGTGTTGCTCAATTAAACATTCCTCTGCTGGAAGGGAAGTTGAAACTGGTATTTCCCAAACTAATCCTCTAGAAGAACACATCACTCAGCTTACCTCTACCACCTTGTGTAATCACCCAAACCAAACCAGTAACATGGCAGACCACAAAATACCTGTTCTCTGTTCTGGTTTGTCATACAAAGACAGAAAACAAGCCATCAGAGAACAGCTTCAAAACAAAAAGGAGACAGGACTGCAAAAGTTGCGTGCAACCTAGTTCTCAGAGATGGTCTATTTATGCCAAACCCGGATCTTACTTGAAGATCTGTGGCAGTCAATCCCCTGGACTGCCATGCAGCAGGATTTGGCCCCGGTAAAGTATCCATCTGCATTCTCAGCTGCTGGGGCCAGCTGCCGTGGAGGAAAGCGCCGGTGCCGAGGGCGCTGGCACGGGACCGGCTCCAAACTTCCAGGGGGAAAAAAAAACCCTCCCTCTCAGAGCCTAGATCTAAACTGTGTCAGGATGATGGCTGAATCTGTTAAAGCAAATATATGCCTGACAATCATTTGATTTCAATTGCAATTCTTCTCCCCTACCAGCATTTAAATCATGTTAGAACCAGCTGTTTTATTGAATATAGCTGTAAGCATCAGGAGAGCTTTGGAAAGAGGCACAAAGTGTGTCTGTGTGTTGTCCCACAAAGAATTAAGTGACAGTTTGCACAAAAGCATTTTGAAGAAGGACCGAAACAAGCAAATAAACACATAGCAGTCATTTTAGCAGTCTGGATGCAAGCAGAAATGTTTGAAGGCATAAAAGCCATTTAATTCCTATTGGAAATCAATAGAAGCTGAGGAAATACAGCACTCTTGTGCCCCTGGAAAGCTGTCCTTTGACTATGGATTGCCCTAATCTCTGCTTTCTCTACAATAAGATCAAAACATAAGGCTCACATTGATTTTTGCAACTGTCCCCTCGTTTCCTATCCATCTGGAAAAGTTGTCTCTGTTAGCCTCATCCATCACACTCTGTACTTCACCCTCTCCAAGTGAATCAGCTGTGGCTAAAGCTCAACTTTAAACCGTACTGTAACACTGCAAAGCTAATTCCGAGTAAAATTCAATACACAAGCTGTCTCCACGGGGAGGTGGAAGGATGAAAGAGGTTATTTCAGCTCCGGGTTTGGATCCACCTTCATCTAAGTCTGTCTCCGAATGCATCTGAGCCACTCACGCGCTGTCTGCCTGAGAAACACTCGGGCTCTCCCTATTGCCCACAGAGATTCCCCGACCGGTCGCTTGAAGCGAAGGAGCGAGCCCTGTCGCCAGCGATGCCAACCCGGCGGAGAAGAGCCGAATTACAGCAGAGAGGGCAGGAAAACCCCTCGAGAAGCGCCCAGAGCCTGCATCTGCGGGGCGGGTGGGCTCCCGCGGCGGGCACGGACCGGGCCGGCTCCGCTGTCCCCTCGGACCGCCGCTGTCCGCCGGGACCCCGCCGCGGCTGACGGACCCCCCGCCGCCCGTCCCCGCTCGCTCCGGACCCCTCCGGCGNCGGCGGCGGCGGCGGGGGGCAACGCCTCGGCGGGCGGCGGCGGAGCCCCCGGGGGCGGCCCCCTGCTCGTGCCCTCGGCGCTGGGGACGGTGCTGTCGGTGATGTACGTGGCCGGGGTGGCGGGCAACGTGTACACGTTGGTGGTGATGTGCCACTCGGCTCGCTGCGCCGCCCCCATGTACAGCTCCATCGTCAGCCTGGCCCTGGCTGACCTGCTCTACCTCTCCACCATCCCCTTCATCGTCTGCACCTACCTGGCCCAGGACTGGTACTTCGGGGACCTGGGGTGCCGCATCCTGCTCAGCCTGGACTTGCTGACCATGCACGCCAGCATCTTCACCCTCACTCTCATGTGCACCGAGCGCTACCTGGCCGTCACCCGGCCCCTCGACACCCTGAAGCGGTCACAAGGCTACCGGAAGGTCACGGCGGGGGCCGTCTGGTCCGTCTCGCTGCTCCTTACTCTGCCCATGATGCTGATGGTCACCTTGACCGAGGAGGGCAAAGCAGAGGGCAAGGTGAAGAGGATGTGTGCGCCCACCTGGAGCAAGGACGCCTACCGGACCTACCTGACGGTGCTCTTCAGCACCAGCATCATGGCCCCGGGCATCATCATTGGTTTCCTCTACACACGCCTGGCCAGGACCTACTTGGAGTCCCAGAAGAACCCACCCCACAAGGAGAGGAGCAAGAGATCCCCCCGCCAGAAGGTCCTCATCATGATTTTCAGCATCGTGCTGGTCTTCTGGGCCTGCTTCCTGCCGTTTTGGATCTGGCAGCTGGTGCGACTCTACAGCAGCCCCCTGCAGCTCACCACCCAAACCCAAAAGTGCATTAACTACCTGGTGACTTGCCTGACCTACAGCAACAGCTGCATCAACCCCTTCCTTTACACCTTGCTCACCAAAAACTACCGGGAGTACCTGCGCAACAGGCACCGCAACTTCTACAAGTTCACGTCCTCCTTTCGCAAGAGGGGCTCCAACCTCCAGTGCTCCTGGGGACGGTCCATGTCCTCCAGCAACCAGTACGACTACAGCTCAGAGGCCCTGGGCATGGCCACGCTGAAGGACAAGTGAGGAAGAGGAGGTGCTCTGGAGACACCAGGACCAGCAAAGCGTCTGGCCAAGGTAGGGCTTTGAGACTCCTTAGCCCTGAAGGGGCCTAAAAACTCGAGTTTTTGGTGGTCACCCTAGTTAGGGGCAAGAAGTTGTGTAAACCCAAGTGCTATGAGATACGTCTGAATTTCCAGCTGGCTTAGGGCTGTCCGGGCAGTCCTGCTGGGAGCCAGCAGCCATTAAGAACAAACCCTACAGGGTCCTGTGTGCAGAAGATGAGCTGGATACTTTGTTCAGTTTTCCCACAAACTCTTTTCACACTTTGCAGAGTTTTGCCCAGCTCCAGCTCTGCACTGTTCTTCCTCTGTGGTCTCTCATTGCTGTCTTCAGGCTCCAGCTGGGTCAGATCCGTGAAAGCCTGAAATTGTCTTGGTATTGCTCAATTTAGCAGCAGACCTCTGGTTTGCCCTATGTATTCCCATTGTCTGTTTCTAGAGTGCCTAAAGAGACATTAAAGCCCCTTTTGCTGGTTCCTGTTACCTGAGTGCATTACAGTTTCATCCACCTTAAAGTCTCTATTTTAAAATTCATTGCAGCAGCACTTCGGGCTCCAGGCATTCAAAAGCCACAAGGTGAGCAGTCAGAAACCACAGGATTACCTAAAAAAAGACATAAAGCCCTTGTAATTTGGTGAAGTTTCTCTACCTAAGGTGGTTTGAATTTGCCACTGATTTCTTTTGTAAAGTTGGTCCCTTTCTTTCCAGCCAACAGGGCTTAAAAACCTGACAATTTACCATGGAAAGAAAGAAACATGTCTTATAATCCCATCATTCAAAGACCTGGGGCTCTAAGAAAAATGACTGAATGCTGTATCATGAGGCTCATGAAAGGGACAAATTTATTCATGTCATTTGATCGAAAGCATTTTGCCTTGATGTATTCTGCTCATTTTCTTCCCACTCAGCGTCTCGTATCAAAACAATCACCACGGCTACTAGAGATGCCTGTAAGCATCAAAACAATTGTAAAACCTCAGTTTATAAATAAATGCTGATTAAAAAATGGACCATCATCAGGTTTCCCTCACACAGTGTCTTTACCTAGCTCAGAGGGTGCATTTACCAGGAGTAAGGCTGCTGTCCTCAGCTGTTTTCTGAATAGTTGGAGATGAAGTTGGGCTCAATGTTCCTCTTTCCTGTTCTGGGATACATTTTGAGGATAAGTGAAGCATGATAAGAGTCGCATAAAGTATTGTCAGCTGTCAGTGATGCACAGAGATGTCTGAAACAACAGGCAGTTGCTTAAGGAACAGCCATTTCCACTTTCTTATGGCATACTCCAGCCCCATCCGTTTGAGAGGAATCCCACCCCAGCTCTGCACCATTCCTGGGTTTCAGTGTCCTTGGGTGATCCTCTTGTGTCACATGCCAAACTTTAGGGTACATTTGTGCTAAAGCAGAGACACAAAGTGCCAGCAACACAGCCAAGGATTGGAGCAGAGAACACAGCACAGCAACACGCTGCTTTTTATGTGCTCAACAGCAGGAAAATAAACCCTTCAGGGCACATGGTGGATGAAGACCAGGAAAGCACATCCATGTGCTGGGTGTCAGGCATTATTCCTATAGATGCAGTTGTTGGGGTGCTTTTGGGGGAGAGGGGAATAACTCACCTTATTTGTATTGCTTTTAGCCACAGGATTGTCTTTGAAACACTGGTGACCACTTTGTCACGTCCCAGTATTGTGCAGAGTGCCAAGCTGGGCAGTAGAAATAGACCTAGTGGTGCCCATTTCCTTATGAAACAAGGACTAAACACACAGTTCTGGTTGGGAACTGGCAGGGACAGGGGGATTCAGCAGTTTTTAGGGACAACTTTTCAGGAACTAATTAATTTTTAATTAGGAATTCTGAAGTCATTATTACTTTTCCTTTGCTTCCCAATTCCAAGGCTGGAAGTCACTCCCATACATGAATAAGAACAGAATGAACTCAAGAGAGGCTGTGTGTTACCTGTGATGTGTGCAGTGCCTCTCAGGAAGCATAATGGTACAGCCAGACAGACATCCTGGGAGAGCCAAGCATGGCCACATCCCTCTCAGGATTGCAAACATCATTTGCCCACTGCTGATAAAAAGTAAAACTTCTTTATGGCTATAGAAAAAAAAAAAACCTTAAAACCAACTCACCTTGATTTGGATCCTGACACAATGCTGGTGTGTCTTGATTTCCATCCCTTGGCATGAGGAGAGGGTCCTTGGAAGGCCACTTACCCACCACAGCAGTGCAAGGCTGCTGTAGGATGGATTTTAACCACACATGAAATAGTTGCAAGGCACAGTGTGTCTGTTAACAGGTACATAAGGGGAAGCAGGTGATGGAAGAGCTGTGGAGGTATCAAAAGGAGTATTAAAGAATACACTCTCTACTTGAAAATGAAAATGTTAAAACATCTAAAGCAAAGCAGAGTCTAAAAATATAGTTAAGAAGGGGAAGCTGAAAAACCTAGGGAAAAAAAGGATAGAAGTGCAGAGCAGAAGAGATCTACATGTGTAACCTAACGTGGGGACAAGGAAATAGAAGGGTTTGATTTGGGATATGCTTCCCAAGACACCCCATCAGCCCCCAGAAGGGATTCTGCTCCTCTGCTGAGTTTCACAAATGGTTTGTAGGGGATATGCTTTCTGTGCCACATCAGCAGAGCATTAAACATCAAAGTGTTCATGGAGGAGGATCCAGGTGAAATGGGAAATATGGGATATGTGCCACTCCCTGGGTTTTCCAAACAGTGTGTGTGTCAGTCTAGACCCATCCTAGTGCTGATTCCCTGTCTCATCAGGCTCTGATAAACCCCTATGATAAACCCTGATGAGAGAACCGGTAAATTTGATGCCACTTGCAAAGCATGTGGCTGGGGCAGAGGAGAGCTTGTTTAACAGGCACAGCTGGCCAGCAATCAGAAGATGCTGCTGTGTGTGACGAAGGACGGCGCTTGAGCAGCGCAGGAAGCACGACACGATGCAGCCCTTCAAAACACACCTCCTCAGGAGCCTCCCACACTCCTGGGAATCAGAGCTCCATTTACAAGATAAATTACAGGAACAACATCTCTCTTATTGTCCCACTGGGCCAGTTAAACTGCCAAAAGTCAAAAGGTTTGACCCACTTCATAAATATCCCGCAAGAGGAGACGTTTTAACTGAGTTCCTCTTGTCTGTCACGGGGCAAGCCTTGACTCTGTTGGGTGTGCTGAGGTTTTGGAAATGAGGCAGCAGTCTGTATGTTCCCTTAACAAACCCAAATTAGCTTGGTAGTTAGCTTTAGAAAGTGATTGCTGCAGCCTGTCTGTAGCACAGAGTCTGACACAGGGCTGACACAACCCATAAAGGGCAGCTTTTCCTATTGGGAAGGATCTCACTACTCATAAGCACATCTTCCTGGAGCCAGTGCAAGCCATGCCAAACTGCTGGAAAGCAGCTCAGGCTGTTTTCTACATGGAGAAGAGGTATTACCTGTCCTCCACACTGAAACCAATGAGTCAGGAGTCCCAAAACCATGAGACTAAAACCACATCATGTCCCCACAGCCGCAGAGGATCCAAAAGTGTATGGAAATTGATACAGACACATAACTAGACTCTGGATGATGTGACTTTGCAAACTCTATATATCTTGTCACTTATGGTAAGCCTGAAGCATCTGAGGCCAGGGCTGAAGTAACATCAGGGAAGTCAGTCAGGCTGTAACTGAGCAAAGTGTGATGATTTCCTTGAAAACAATGTTTCTTTGGCTCTTCTACATTCCAGGAAGGCAAGTTGTGTGTACCAGGGGATCATTTATTATACCTAAATGACTGTAATCCCATGGTTCTTAACACTGTGGGGGGTTTTCGATTCTGATTATAAGTGAACTTTTGCTGCAGGTTTAGTGACACAGCTAACTCATGAGAAGTGGTGACTGTAGGAAAGGCAACAGCACTTTTCTTGTTGAGCCAGAGGTTGTCACTGCAAAACTCCATCCATGCTTTACAAGAAAGAAAATAGTTTAATCGCTAGAAAATCTTTTCCAACACCCCTTAGGGTTTGGGGTTTTATGACAAAAAAAAAAAGAAACCCAACACAAAACAAATCAGACTGTGAAAGAAATGCAGTTCCATCCTGAATGCCATTTCCTTCCTTTAATCTAAGGTAACATCTGCTGCAGCAATGACAATGTTTCTGCTTTCACTTGAAAAGAGAAAATGACAGTCCTGTGTGGGACAAGTGAGAATGGTTCTTTTCACCAGACACAGGAGAATCCTTTTGAACCTTACTGAACTTTTGCAGACTTTGTTTTCAGTCACATGGGTTTTTTTATCATCATCTCCCCATTCTTTGGAACCAAATTTGTAATAAATACTCAAAAGCCTCACATTACATTTTAAGTCATGGGTGTGAGCAAATCATTAACTGTCACTCCTATTTTACAGTCCCTGCTGATGCTTAGTGTGTGAATAAATACCAGGGAAGTCAGTGGAATAGAATCAGTGTCATTCTGGTTGGAAAAGATGTTTAAGGT
>WBNH01000443.1:0-25814 GCA_013401255.1 Urocolius indicus | reverse complement strand
TTATCACCTCATCTGCAACCTCCTCCTGTGACACCATGTTTTATTTTTGCTCACACTAAATAAAACAAACTGATATTTATAGCATTTTTTAGGAGACTGAATGTTCTATTTCACTCACCAGGTCATCAAAAATACCTCAGAAATCAAGTTTCATGACAGCTATCAAAACAATGCTTTGAACCACTAACTTTGAGATGTTTATATAAAGACAGTAAAAAACTTACATAAACACTCGAAAAATTCTCATCTGCTTTTTCCTTTTGATTTATTACCTAATAATTCAATAGCAGAGGACTTGTAATGTGCTCTTGTAATTCTACAGCAAATGTAAAAGACTTCAAAACAATCTTTACAAGCAAGGGAAGATTATTTGACATTAAATGCATATAATAGCACCTCTACACCGTTAAGGTTGCTCATTCTACACTAAAAAAGAGAATAGAATTAAAATGCAAAAACATCTTTCAAGCAGTTGCTTCTGTATAAAAGGGACATGAGATGATTAAACAAGAGGTTAACATGGCACTGGTACCACACATTTTTAACAGAAAATAAAGGCACTTTGAAATATCAGGCCAAAAAAACTGAATAAATTACAGGATATGTGTTTCATAGGGAAAGAAGAGTAAATAGCTGTAATTTGGGAGGATAGTATTTCATTAATGAGATAAAGGGCTTTGCAAACAAAAGGACCTTTCTTGAAGGTTTTCAGTGACTTTACACAAGTTTCAATATTCCCTCTTAATGGCAGTATATGAAAGTGTATCTGTGTTTCTTAGATGTTCATTGTACTTTTTACTATCCATTTTCAATCAATAGGTAATATATAAATGACATTAAGAGACTGAGAGATTTCTGTTGTGAGCTATGTAAACCCTGAGTTATGAAAAACACCATGTTCTGCTTTGTGTAATCACAGCAATGACTCCTGATTGTCTGAAATTACTGTTTTTAACATTTATCTCTATAGAAGGCAGACTTTATCCTCAACTTACGATCAATCAGTCATCAGAAACATCCAACTTCCCATAATCGCTGGTTTTAGCTTGTACATGGAGTTTTCCTTGCTAGGGTTCAGAGCAGAGGAATTAACATACGTCTATTAGAAACCAGTAGTCTATATTCTAAGGATTAACTACCATAGCAACCAGTGCTGTAGTCTGCCAACACATATTCACCCAAATTGCTAGATTTTCTAAGTTTATATGAATAGGATTTATATGTAGGTGTTCATCTATTGTGCAGAGACTGCAAGCATTCTATTATGTGGATTTCTTCAAATATATATAAAAGCACAGCAACTGCATCACCTCTCAAAAAAAACCCTAGGGTAATATTTCATAATCTTAATTCCATGCATATTGTAATTAAAACCAAAAAACAACAAAGCACAGAAGCATTAAAGTGTGCTTTTATTATGTGCCCCTTAAAAAAATGGTGCATTTTAAAACAACTCATACATGACATCATACATCACAGATTATTTCTCTTCTTGAGCGAGCAGCGAGTACTACATCCCAGTGGACTTCCAATGTCACTTGAACATTATTTCCTAAAGTTATAGAAATGTTCCTCTACGCAGATACACCCCTGTAGAAGTTTTTTAGGAAAAATGAGTAGAAGGGGAAAGAATCCTGTTTTAACTCTGAGTGGGTGCAGATGCAGGGCTCATTGCGGTCACAGAGATGTGGTGGGACAGCTCCCAAGACTGGAGCACAGCCATGGAGGGCTATTATTGTTTAGGAAGGACAGGTTGACAAGGCAAGGAGGTGGAGTTGGTCTCTGTGTGAGAAAAATTAGGTTGCACTGAGCTCTGCCTGGGTGAGGACGAATGCTTGTGGGTGAAAATTAAAGGGCAAGGTAATGTATGTGATCCTGTTACGGGAGTTTGCTACAGGACACCTGATCAGGAGGAGGAAGTAGATGAGGCCTCTACGAACAGCTGAAAGCTGCCCCACAGTCACAATCCCTGGTCCTCATTGGGGACTTCAACCTCCCTGATATTTGCTGGGAAAGCCAGACAGCCAAGCACACGCAGTCCAGGAGGTTCCTACAGAATGTTGACAACAACTTCCTATCACAGGTGATTGAGGAACCAACGAGGAGGGGTGTGCTGCTGGACCTGCTGCTGACAAATAAGGAAGGTCTGGTTGAGGATGTGAAGGTTTGAGGCAACCCTGGCCCCAGTGAACATGAAATGGTGGAGTTCATGTGTGGAAGAGGCAGGACACAAAGTAGGACTGCAACTCCAAACTTCAGGAGAGCTGACTTTGGGCTCTTCAAGGACCTTTGTGGAGGGATCTCATGAGATAAGATCCTAGATGGTAGAAGTGCCCAAGAGAGCTGGTTGATCTTCAAGCACCACTTTCTCCAAGCCCAGGATCAGTGCGTCACATGTAGAAAAGCAGGAAAAGGAGACAGGAGGCCTCCATGGATGAGCAAGGATTTGCTGGGACAACTCAGGCACAAAGCAGCCACCTATGAGAGATGGATACAGGTGCTGGCTTCTTGGGAAGAGCATAGGAACATGGCCAGAGCATGCAGGGGTGCAACAAGGAAGGCTAAAGCCCTTTTAGAATTAAACCTAGCCAGGAAAGTTAAGGAAAACAAGAAGGGGTTTTTCAGGTACATCAGCAGCAAAAGAAAGATGAGGGGAAATGTGGGCCCGCTGCTGAACACAGAGGGTGCCCTGGTGACCAAGGATGCAGAGAAGGCCGAAGTACTGAATGCCTCCTTTGCTTCAGTCTTTACAGCCAAAGCTGGCCTCGGGAAGTCCAGTCCAGCAAGGATAATAGAATGGCCAGGACAGCAGAGGACTTGCCCTGGGTGGAAGAGGAAGAGGTTGAAGACTTGTTGGCCAGGCTTAAGGCTCGTAAGTCAATGGGTCCTCATGAGATGCATCCGAGAGTGCTGAGGGAGCTGGCTGATGTGATTGCTAAGCCACCCTCCATCATTTTTGAACAATCATGGAGGACAAGTGAGGTGCCTGAGGACTGGAGAAAGGCCAATGTCACTCCAGTCTTCACAAAGGGCAGGAAGGACGACCTAGGAAACTACAAGTCGGTCAGCCTCAGCTCCATCCCTGGAAAGGTGATGGAACAACTCATCCTGAATGTTATCACTTAACATATGAAAGAAAAGGTGGTTATCAGGGGGAGTCAACATGGATTCACCAAAGGGAAATCCTGTTTGACCAACCTGAGAACCTTCTATGAGGGCATAACCAGCTGGCTAGATGAGGGGAGAGCATCAGATGTCATCTACCTTGACTTCAGCAAGGCTTTTGACACTGTCTCCCACAACATCCTCATCAGAAAGCTCAGGCAGTGTGGCCTGGATGAGTGGACAGTGAGGTGAGATTTGGAATCACTGAACACAGGAAATGCAATATAACGACTCCAAACTCTACTGCATTTTAGACAACAATCGGAGATGGGAAGCTTGCCTCCCCCAGGAGAGAGGAAGAGGCTCTGGAGAGAGCCTCCAAAGGCTGTCCAAAAATCTTACTGAAGGAATCACTGTTGAGTTCACACATAGATGAGACAATGACCAACTCACAAGCCCAATCCAGATAAACTGGAGAAAAGCTGAGGGCTGACTGAGTGATCTCTCTGCCATCCGTCTTTTCCTTCTCCTATTACATTTCCACAATTACAAATTGTGGAATAACACTTTAATTCAGCATGGTAGAAAGGTCACATTTCTCCCTCTTCTAATTTTCAGATATGCTCCTGTCTGCCTGGAGCACTGATGTATTCCCTGTCTTTGCCTGCCCTTCTGCCTCCATTCCATATGTTCTATGATTTCTACAGCACAGAGCTGCAATTTGGGTTTCTTTTCCAGGTATGTCTTTCAAGTTGCATTCAAAAAAACATAGCAAGGTTATCCTCCTCCAAAGATTTTATTGGCCACTGTCTTTGACACCTTCTAATAGTAAAGATTTCACAACATAACAGCCATTGATGTGCATGAAAATCTGGAAGAGACTGAGGAAGTTACTTATTTCTTTCTCCAATATCTGTATTATTCAAAATCTGCTCCAGCAGATCTGAAAGGACAGACAATCTGTAGCCAGGGAATCTTTTCATTGCTTCTTTCTTAAGATTTCCTTCCTCACTATCTAACTGAATTCATCTGTGCTGCTTCTAAGAAGAAATATCTTGCTCTGTTATCTCTTGTCCTTTCTGTCACAGCCAATGAGAACAGACTATTCTCTTCCTCTTTTCAGCAGTCTTGTGCACACATGAAGAGAGATATTTCATCCCTTTAATTAACAATCACAATTCATCCTTTTAAATAAACCACGTTTTCTAAAGTCCAGATCACTGGAGGAGAAACTGAGGTTTCTCTGCCTTTTCAATATTCTTCTTGGTGTGTAAAAATCAAAAAGGACACAAAAGTGCACTAACAACTTCTTAAACTTTACAATAAAAAGACAACTTCATGTACCTCACAAGCTATATACATCCTGTCATGGCGTTTCCTCTGTGACAGGAATTTGACATTGTTGACTTACACTCAGCTGGCAGAAGGACAACTACTGTTGGATCTTTTTTCAGTGAACTCTCTCAAACCATTTGTGTGATGGATTTCTGTGGAGCCACTTTTTGCTTGGTAAAAGGGGAAGTGAACTGCAGTGCTGGTCCCATAAGCAGTTCTCAAAACATCCCCCAGCTCTGAGGTGGAGCCACCTCCAACCCAGCCAGGCCACTGTGGCACCTCTGCCATCACTATTTAGGACAGGACACCTGAGCCAGATGAGGAAGTGTACAAGTGGTACAAGATGGAGGTGACCACGTGGATTCCACAGTCAGAGGAGGAGGAAGGAAGAAGTGCCAGACCAGAGACCCTTCTGCAGCATGTGGTGAGAACACAGGCTGTAGCCCTGCAACCCATGGAGGGCAATGGCAGGACTGACAGCCAGCAGCAGCTCTGTGTGAGTGCGCCCGGACGAGCAAGAGACTGTGTGAGGAGACGGCCATGGCACAGGCCGTGCTGGAGAGTCTGTGCACTGCAGAGCAGACCCACAGAAGAGGCAGAGAGGAGCTGCAGCCTTTGGGATGAATGCACGTTGGAGCAGCATGTGCAGAGCTGCCAGGTGTGTGAGGGACCCTGTGCTGGAGCAAGGAGGAGCAGAGTGGAGCCCGCCTGCCCTGAGGAGAGATGAACAGCAGTTAGGAAAAGACTGAGTGAAAGCCCCATTCCCTGCACCCCCTGAGCTGTTCAGAGAGGGGAGGAGGCAAAGCCACCAGGATCATGGCTCAAAGCCCAGGAAGAAAGGAGGGGTGGTTATAAGGTGGTCTTAAAAGGCTGCTTGTGCTCTTCATCATCACGCCACTGTGTTGCTTTCCATTTGTTATGTTTTTGGGTTTTACAGTTTTGGTTAGTGGTGGATTAAATAAATTTCTGTGTTCTTCACCAAGCTGAGTAGTCCTGTATGTTTTGCACAAGACCATAAGTGGTGAGCGAGCCCTCCATGTCCTTAGGGAGTTCCAAAGGTTCTCAGTACGTTTCCCCTGTTGGGAGAGGGAACTGATCGTGGTCCTTTGTTCCTGCATGGGCCTAAACCACAACAATTTGATTCTCCACAGTTCCTTACCTGCAAATGTATTACCTCAACCTTGTCACCGCTAAGTAGCTGTATAGTTTGTAAGATCCTATCTCCAGTTCACATCTATGTGAATTCCAAGTCTATTCTGCAAAGTATCTGCAATTCCCAGTCATCACTTTTACCTACACACATAATAACCATTCCCACTCTTATCTTTGTTGTTATTCCAATAAATATAGATATTATTTAAATAAGTATTTAAAAATATTAAACAGAGGATCTGAGTAGGTGTTTGTCAACACAATTAATACATTCTCTGACAGTTAACCTCTGATGATTCTGTCCACATATTATCCCGGGGTTCTCCTGTGCTTACCTAAAGCTATTTTCACAGACCATCTATACCTAGTTACTTTAGGAAAGTTTCACGTGAATCACTGTGAAGATATTGTAATTGCAATACCGATTAAACTCAGAAAGAAAAGAGAAAATAAGCTGGTCTGTGCCAATTTTCATTTGGTAAATTACTTTGATTGACTCATTTTGCTTGTGTTTACAAACAAAAAATATTTGGATTTTTTTTTTCCTCATAATTAAATGAACAGACCTATAACCTCTTGGTCTTGCATTTTAATTCCTATGTTGCAACACCAGAGACAAAGGAATTACATGTTGCTGCTGATTGCTCAAGAGGATATCCATCAACCCTGGCACAGAGGCACTAATTTTAGAAGACAAAGTGGTTTGGAGCCCATTCAACTGTCAGTGTTGCTGTGTCAGGTCAGAGAAGAATTCACCAAATACCTCTGGGCTCTGGTCAGTTCTCATTTAACTTCCAGGTTGTCTCTAAAATACTGGTTCGTTACCAAAGATACAGACAAGAGACAACTAAGTTCCTCCAAAACCATCTGATGCTTATAGCATTGACCAGCATTTTAGCCTTTCGAGTTAGTTTAACCAGTATTTATGCAGATAAGTGTCCAACTTCAACCTTATAAGCCAAATTCTCCGAGGTTGTTATGTCATGACTCTGGGAAGTAGAAGAAAATAAAGCAAGGAGAAGATTGCCAGTGAAAGAGCCTTTAAGGGTGGCAAGTGAAAGGAGAAATGCTTCTTCAAATCCTTTAAATTAACTGCACTCTCCTATCCACACACTGTTCTTGGCCAATATCAGTAAGTAATGGAATTACAAAAAAAGCCAAGCTGCAGCTTCCAGTTTTGCAATTACCAGGGGATCATACAGCTTGAGGAATTCGAGATGGCTACATGCCACAGAAAATTCTAAGTCAAAAGGTTGTAGTCAAAGGTTACTTGAGCAACCAACTTACCAGTTTGAGATATAATTAAAAAATAAAGAGGTCTGATATTTAAAAGGGAAACAATGACAAGATGACTTATCACACATATCTTGCAAACCAAGATAGAAAACAGTTCCTAAAATGAGTGTCTCATCTGACACCACTACCATATGTTCTAAAAAGGAAAACGACTGATAACTTGTGGGAAACATGTGAAACTAGTTTACAGATAACAGAAGGTAGTAGCACCAGCATGCACGTCAAATATTTGATATTATTTAAGACTGTAAAAATCTCGTTTTCCTCTTCTCTGTTTTCACCAGAAGAACAAATGTCATTCTTAAATACTATAAGCTATTTGAAAACATAGATGAAAAGCAGTGTTTCAGCTGTTTTCATACGATGCAATGTTAGAGCTCCAGGGTCTTAATTATGAGATGAGAGGAGGCTCCTTATGTAATCAGTATAATCTCCAGATGATTTAAAGCATTTAACTCAGCATTTCCCTTTTTAGCCCAATTATTTCACTGCACTGAGGTTTTAATGCCACAGAAGCAGCCTACTCAATTCAGAAGGTTCAAGTTGAAAATATACAATGCACAAATAACAGAAGTCTGTTTAAAATAACCCTTACAAACATAAATCGATATACTAGCAACATACCTGAAAAAGAACATGAACAGAGCAGCTGTGATGCAGAACAAAAGGACCTACAAGAGGGAGAAAGAGTGTTATTACACAAAACATCACACTACTTCTGCATGTTCTGGATCATGAAGACTTTACAGTTGCTATAAAAGTTACACTTTATTTATATGCTTGATGGACTAGAATGAAGGTTTGCTTGAATCCACCAGAAAGGATTCTCTTGTTTCTAGTGGACTTTGAAACACTCCTGTAGAAGTTAAAAAATCTTTAAATCCACACCAGGGTAGTGAGACAACAGACACAGCAGCAATTGATGCCACTTAACAGAGTCTGGAAAAAATAATAAATAATAAAATAATAGCAAAACAATAGAATGAAAACAATGGAAAGAGTGGAAATTCAAACATATTTTTTCTGTCTTTGTTTTTGTGATTTATTCAAATATTATATTGCTAGCTTGAGTTTAAAGGGCAGGATATTTAAAATGCCTGTGCTTCTGCCTAACTCCTTTCCAGCAAGTTTGAGAGCAGATAATTTCATTCCCAAATGACAATATCCTTTCTAGTAGTTTACCTTAGTGTTAAACTCACTATGAATAATACCATCTTGCTCTAGATTAAAAATGTGATCATATAAGAGCCAGTGAGCAAACTTAGCTGCTCTGCACCACTGAGAGGGGAACGTCCTACTCCTTCCTTCCATCCTCTCTGCTGGAGTCAGTGCTCTTATCTCCTTCTTAACAACTCCACAGTGACTCCCAAATATGGAAGAAAACTAATTTAAGAAGGAAAAAAAAAAGTGAATAAAAACTTTGGAGAGTTTTCTGCCATTTTTGTTGATATAAGGAAATCACTGGAAGAGTGACCATTGGAAGCACCAGAGCACGCACAGGCAAAAGGGAAGTTGGGGGAGAGAGGAGCAGGGAAAGATGAAGCCATTCTCCTTGAAATACTAACAAGCTGTTGTACCTTGAGTGTAGAACTGCTTGTACATGCAGCTTTTTCAGAAAAAAAACTATATCATGGTTTAAATTTATAATCTGCCTGAATCTACGCTATCTTTGCCTGATACAGCTTGAGAGTGAGAAAAAACTGGTTTGTTCTAGGTACACTAGCCCATATCCATACCATTATTAAGGAGGCAAAAACTTTACAGAAAAAAAAAAAATTGCAAGTGTTTTAAAAGACATTTGCACTAATTTTCCAGGGTTGAAGAAGTTTTGATCACAATAGGATACAGCTACACTTGTTTTCTCTAGATTAAGGGAAAAGAAATGTAAATGCTGGTAGCAGTGCACCCTTGAAGGTTATAAACACAGAAAATTGTAGGCTGTTGCATATTGATATAGATCAGAAAACGTGATAAAAATTTGAATGGGAAAAGTTTACAATGACTTTCAGAGAAAAAAAATAATCTTACAATGAGACCACTTCCCTTTTCTAAGTCCTTTGGCATGTGACTTAAAATTAGGTCACACAAGACGTAATGTTTACTGTGTAAACTACTCTTTTTTCCCCCCTTCTTCTTTCACTAGTACTATCGGATTTTATTATCCTGTACCAAAACTGCAAACATCTGAAATCTTTCTATAGGAAATTAGGGCAAAATGAGAACCATTATACATTTCAATTCAGAATAAGAGCAAAAAGCAGACTTATATTTAGACCCTAGTTCTACTGAAAAAGATCTGCTCTAACCCTCCAAAGTTCAAATGATATTTAATCTTTCAAACAACCATCAATTCTTTGGATGCCATTTCCGTGAGACAGAAAGGACAAGACACTTTGAGAGTTAAAGCAATGACTTTCAGAAACAGGTGAAACATGGCAAAGAATCGATTTTCTGGAGAGGAGGGGGGCAAGAAGTATGCTTTTGTATATTAAAAACACTTCTCTAAACAGTCTCTTTTTCTTGCCCCTTTTCCCTTTTTTTTTTTTTTTTTTTAAAAAAAAAAACCAAGTTTGATAACAACTAACAAATTTAAGATTCCCTCCGAGCTCTCTCTTCTCCAGGCTAAGGCACTCCAGCTCTCTCAGCCTCTCCTTGTGTCAGTAAAGCTCCAAGTCCTTCACTCCAGTATGTCCATGTCTATCTCAAACTGCAAAACCCAGCATTGGACACAACACTACAGATGTGCCAATATCAGTGCTGAGTAGAGGGGATCACCTCACTCAATCTGCTTGCAATGTTTTCAGTCTTTCACTAGAGGGGCCCTTTGCTGCTCATATACACCTTTGTGTCCACCAGGACAGTTATTTTCTGCAAAGATGCTTTCCAGATGCCCCCAGCATACACTGGTGTCTGGGGTCATTTCTCCTCAGGGGCAGGACGTAGCATTTCCCTTTGTTGAACCTCATGAGGTTCCTGTAAGGCTCAGTTCTTCAGCCTGTTGAGGTCTCTCTGGATGGCAGTAGCAACTCCTGCCAGTTTCATATCATCCGCAAACCTCTTGCTGCTAACTCCAGTATGAGCTTCAGGGGTACACCACGAGTGACTGGCCTCCCGATGGACTCTGTGCTGCTGATCACAACCTCATCATCCACCTATCATCAGTCTATAATCTGTATTCTATTAGGCAAAATCTGAACAACTTAAAATACCTGAAGGCCCTGCTTAATCAACTTCTATCATTATTAGATGTCTTCCAGAAGTTAAAAGTATTCTTTCAAACACAGATGATGTGGAAGACCTTGGTCAAGTCAAAGAAGAAATTGATATTAATTTATGGAAAATAGAAGTTATAGGAATATTAGACCATCAGCCAAGTCAGTTTTAATATAGAATCATAGAATAATTACAGTTGGAAAAGACCTTTGAGATCATTGAGTCCAACCACTAATCTCACAGTTCCAGGCCCATCGCTAAACTAAACCATATCCCTCACACTTCAGCTATGTGTTTCTTAAATATCTACAACTATACAAGAATAAATTATTTGAAAGTCAGTTTATAAACATCTAGATAACAAGAGAGTAAGAAACAACCAAAAAAATAGGTAAGTAAATTAAAATTGTTGCAATTCTCCTCTTTGACAGATCTTTTAAGGAAAGGAGCAAGTTGAACTTCAATGCAGCTTAGTGTAAGCTGTGTATGTTAATTAAGAAAGTGGGCACAGAGCTTAGCAGTTCATCACTGAGCAACTTTAACTGAGGTCTGTTTTGCTTCCCTCTTCAATAATGATTTGAATCATGGAGCAGAGATTATGTCACAAATTCACAAAATCCTTTAGAGGCCAGGTCTTCATGCAAAGTGACTGAATTGCCCAAAGTCAACATGATGAAATTCAAGAAAAACAAATAAGAAGTTGGCAGGAGAAACCACAAACACAAAACGCATGACAAGAAACAACTGTGTAAGGAGTACAAGAGTATACCAAATTCCAGAGATCAAAAATAAATAGAGATCAGCAATGCAATGCTGTGGAAAGTGCTGTAAAATATTCCAGCCTCTCTAGAAACAGAAGAGGTAAGACATAGCAGTGTATTACAGTAATGACCTGGTGCTAGCAACAACCCAAAATACACTGCTGAACACTACTGTTAAAAGCACTGACAAAACAAAACAGCCCAGAAGAACATGATTAAAATAATAAGTGTGCAGAGTATGACTGTTGGGAAACTGTTTAAACTCAAACCAGAGGTAACAGTAACAAATATGACAATGACACAATTACCATATACTGACAAAATTGTCATATGGAGTACAGAAGGAAGAAGAGTTAAATCTGTAGCAAAGACAACGAAGGTTAGATATTAGGAAGAGCCCTCTCTACTAGGGTAGTAATACACCACAAGAAGTTGAATATGAGACTGTGGAATTCCCTTTATCAGAGGCATTTAAGATCAGTAGAGGCAAACACCTCCTAGAAATAGTCTGGACATGTTTGACACTGTCCCTCCCAACATTTACACAACTGAGAGACAGCAAGACATGCAGCTAAACCTGACAGTCTTACATGAAATGTACAGCTCAATGTGGGAAGCCCAGTCATTGTCTTATCCATAGCATCAAAAAAAAGGAAGGCAAATGGTAACCATGCACCAAAATTCAGCTAATTCATAATAAGTCTTTTCTTCAACTTCTCCCCATTTTGTAGAATTTCTCTGCAGCATCCTCAGTACAATATGCAATTTCCATTTTAGATTTAAAAACAACTACACTAAAAAACAGCAAAATCACTAAGGCCTAAAGAAATATAATTCTAAATAATGGATGAATTTAGGTTCCATGATCTAGCAAGCAGGAAGTCTCATTTGGGATTTTTCTTGCAGAATCCATCACTTTTTGATTTATGATACAAGGTCAACAAATTGTGCTTGGCAATATACAGACCTTGAAACTTTCCAGCTGCAGAAACAGATACAAGGAGCAGACAACCTACATGTTTCTAATGAGAATGATACGCCCTAAATATTTTAAGATTTTTAAAGAGATATACTTAGGTTACAAGGAAAAATCCCTTTGTGCCAGGGCAGATTAACATATTTGATGTGTAAGGCAAGCACTGTAATTACATTGATTACATTATACTTTACTGTACTACACTAAATCTTAATTAAAAAAAGAGGAAAGTTGCTGACAAAACTTCAGAGGTACTCTTTTTTCCAGATCTCTGCTGGTTGATAAAGCAAATATGCTTTTATGCACATATAAACGGCATCATGAAATTACATTCAGCAGTTCTCAGTTATGTGCACAAAACAAAAAGCTCTGGTTGCAAGCAGTTACCAGCAGCCTCAGTAACACCAGCAGTCACTCACTACTGACTTGCCCTCACAGACAGATAGAAATCTTGGACAGGAGAAAGGAAAAATAACACTGACAAAACTATTTAAACTGCTCGAGTCTCGTGTATTCAGACTTTCTGCACATATTACGTAAATATAATGTTATGTTTGTCTTTCTTAAGCATTTTCATTATAGTCAGATTTCCTGAGGTTCTGCTGGTTCTCCCATGCAGCCCTACTCTTTATTTTGACTGAAGTGTGTGATCAGGTAACATAGACCTGGTAAGTAAAAAGAAAAGCAATGAAGAAACATGGAATCTGTAAAGGAAGACAGAAGGTGGGAAAAGGAACAGTGGTGATATCAGCTGGCAGAAGCATCTGGAGTGTCAGAGCTACAGTTCAACACCGAATAGTGTTAAACTCCTCTCACAGAAGACCTGAGGCTGTTTCAACAACTGTCACATCAACACTTGCTTCAAGCACATTCATGAAGCCTGAAAACCATCACCTTCTTGATCAGCTACTTCACAATGCATGTGAGATAAATAAAGTTACTCCTGATTCCTGAAGGCTATGTGCTACTGTCAGCTAAGGTCCCTCTGAGGAATCTTTTGTTGCTAAAAAATAATGGAAAATTAGAAACTCAGTCAGAGTAAGTCTGTCCAGTAACTATTACTTGAGCCAATTTCTTCCAAAAGTGACAAGAAAGAGAAAGTGGACTTGTTGTTATACATCTTTATATTAATCACTAATTAATAGTTCTACAAATGTGTCCATAATAATAAGTTAGATGCTAATATGTGCTTGCTTTCTCAAAAGTCTACTTTTTAACACAGATTTCCAGTTGTATGTGCATTTTGTGATTACATACATATAATTCAGAGCTTTGTATAGTGGTCACAAGATTTACTCTTAAACTACATGATCCAGAAAACAAAACCAACCTATTCCATTTTTTTTGTTTTTTACTCCTTAAAATTAGTTATTTATCCACTGAAGAACTTACTGCATGCTCTCTTGCTAGAGGTTTTAAGCACCCTTTCATCTTTCTACTCCTATATGAATAGTAGATAGTTGTAATATCTTTTATTTTATCAGCTAATATCACAAGGGATAAAGGAAGATGCTCCATCACACTTTTGAGCACACAATCCGTCTTTCAGATTTACCCCTTCTTCAGACATGAGAAATTACTTTTTTGGGCCCAAGAGCCACTCTTTTTTTTTTTTTAATTGGCCTAATAAAGAACTCCTAGCTTTCCGCATAAATCCACATAGCTACACAAACAGCACTCTAATTATATCTTGGTGCAAATCACAGAAATTCATCAACTGTTGCTTGAAGTTCCTAAACTTTGTTTCAAGACGTGTTACTGCTCCAATAAAAATGCTTTCTACTGCACTTATCACTAAGATTAGCTACTAAACAAGCTCTCTTCTAGTAACGAAACAAAATAAATTAAAATAATGGAAATACACATTCAGACTAATGTAATGGCCTTACATACCAAGACCAAGGAAATAAACATACATGGAATATGTCTCTTCTACCTGCACATCACATTAATGTAAACTGTAGTGTCCTAAACATGAATTGCCTGTACAAAATTGTTACGCTGGTCTTTTCCAATAACAGATGTCTAAAAAAGCATTAAATTTTCCATAATATTGTAGTAGTTAAATGAAATAGAAAGCACAGATTTTTTTTCTGATTTGACAAGATACTTGAAGCCATGCAAAAAGATTTGAAAACTGGAGCCACGTGTCATTGTATTCGGTAGTTTAAAATTTGATTTTCACTCTTAACAATGTAAGTAGCGATTTTTTACTACTACCTCAAGTCCCAGCCAACAAACTATTATAGTAAATAACTATACAATGGAATTAGTCATTATTGCTGACAAGGCATTTTTTACACGAGAGTTATATCTTCATCTATATAAGACTAAAGGGCATGACTTCAGCCCTAAACCCATGAGCTGCTAATACTAAGAGCTATGCCACCGGAGTTCACCACTATAAAGCCACTTGCACTCAGCCACGGTGCAGAGAAAGGCTGCAATGGCCTCTCCTCTCATAGTCTTGGTCATACACATAATAATTATTTTTCCAGTTGAAATTAAGTAACTTCTGAAGCAATGCAACATTGCTGTTGCCTTATAATGGACAGCCTGTATGAAGATGTAGGAAACAATGTCAGATCCTTATCGGGCACTGGGCCAACTGCTACACCTACACCACTGCATGTGTTACAGGCTCCTGATTTTTTCCTGCCAGCAAGCCTCAAGCAATCTCTAGACTGATAAGATCAAAAGAAACACGAGCATGTATTATTAAACAAGAGATTATGTATATTCATGTCGAAGCACTGTCATTTCACAGAATCACAGAATGGTAGGCGTTAGAAGGGACCTTTAGACATCACGTTTGATCACGATTAAATGATTATTACAATTGGCAGATGTAGTAGGTAACTAAGCTAAAACAGGGAGCGCATGCCAGTTTCAGAAAAGCATTTCTCTCACTAAGAGAGAAAATTAAGTCCTTGATTTTCTAGTTCAAAAATTCCACCTATATACATGCACAGTTAAGCACCTCAGCATCCTTCACTTGTTTTTTTTTTAAAAAAAAACACTTGTCAAGCCTCTTCCTCTGTTTTTCATGTTCTCTCAATCACAGCAAAGCTACAACATACAGTAACAGAGCCACAGAACAGCCTTTCTTAGAGCTTGACATTGAGTCCACTGCTTTCATGAATGCACAACACTTGAGAAGTGTCAAAAAGTAACAAATAAACAGCAGTAACTTACTTACTGCACCTCCCTAAAAGGGCAAAGAAGAGGTTTTTTTAGAGTGTATCATGGAAGAGTTGGTCCAGGCTCATTTCTGAAGCTAATTAACCCTTCAACACACAACTTTTGGGAAGCTCTGACACCAAGCAATGAGGAGACACATCCAATCCTACTCTTCATCTCCTGGTACTTCCACATCTCCAAGTCACATTCCAGGCTATAAAATATAAACTCTCAGTTATCAGCTCTAAAAGCCATCATTCTGTTAGGTTGCCACAGCTGCCTTCTCATTCCAAATAGTATTTAAACAGGGAAAAACAGCACAGACAAAAAAAATATATACAGAGAAAGAAAGTACAATACCTTAGTGTCTACAGTGACATTAAATTATCTGGGAGGTCTTCTCTTTCCTGAGTTTAAAAAAAATATTGACCTGGCTTAGCAATAATTACAAGAGGAAAAAAAGAGCAGGAAGAAACTCAAAGAAACGTATCACTTGAATGAGAAGCTACTTTCCTGAAACAAAATACTAAGAGTGAACCCCAACAAATACTCCAGAGACAATGACTTTTTAAAAACGAAGTATTTTCTTTTTCCATACTGCAAAGTGCATTTAAGTTAAAGTAATTTTTTTTCCACACACATTTCCACACACATGGTTAGTTAAGACTATGGATACAATTGCTCAGTAGAGAGACATGTAGAGTATCACACACAGAATCTACAATTTAAAAGGGATGCACTGAATTGAAAGTCATGTTCCCTTAAAGGCAGCTCATTTTTCAATCATTCAGAATTCAGACCATTTGATCTCCAGAGGTGCCCTCCAACCTCAGTTCTTCCATCAGCTGGTGAAGTGCAAGTATTAGAGTAGCCCAACAAATTGTATTTGCATACAGACTCTCTATAAGAACTACACTGTCCTGAACTGCATTATGAAAAAAACGCAATTGTTCCCATGTTAGTTAAAAAGGCATATGTTTGTCTACTGGTTTTTCTAAATCAATGATAAATTAACACAAATTAGAGAGAAAAATGCCTAATTGCTTGGAACAAACACCACCACATAATGTAATGAATCTAGATACACATTATGGCCTTAATGCAATAATATATAGCTTAGGATAGTGCCAAAGTAATAAAACTGCAATTCAATCAAGTAGATGTTGCAATACAATTTTAAATGCAAACAGATTTCAAAAGCTGATTTGCAGTCCTGAACAATAACCAACCACTTGCATTCATTACTGTTTTTACACTTGCAAATATTCCCAGTAACTTTCAATACATAAAATATCACAATTATTAACAAAGACTGTGTAGTCTGTGCCCATCTGTTTCTGTTCAAACGACTTTGAAATAATGTAGACACTCCTTTATGTATCTATAATTAAGGGTTAGTTTGTGTTGGGTTGGTTTCATTTTGGGTATGTTGGTATTTCTATAGAGATTTAGCAGCTATTTTACCTTTCCCAGATTGCAATTCTTTAGCCTTAAAATAATTTCTTGTGTATTCACAATCAGAGAATGAATGTCAGTGAATGTAATTAAAAACACAATGATATCAAATAATTAATCTAATTCTCTTTCAATTCCCAATCTAATTTTTAAGTAAATTAGCAATGCTAATTTCTATTCTTGACTTTATCGTATCTTTTGCATGAGTTATTTAGCTGCCTTGCCTCATTTTTCCTTTCCCTTAGCATTCATATTGTTCTTATCAGTGTGATTTCAGCTATAAGTTTCCTGTACTTAAAATACCCATTTCTGGGTAACTTTTCTCTAGTGGTGTTTTCGTCACCTTCAAGTTTTACAAAGGTGTTACTAATCCAGCTTCAAATAGTGCAGGTTTTTATCAGGGAATAATATTCTGTCAAACACTTCAAGGTGAAAACTGTTTCAGACAAAATCTTGTTTTGCTAGCTTTCTCCCATCAGTTGAAGTGATCCTTATTTCTTAATCCCAGCAGCCAAAGCAGCCCCACAGTTATGTTTCCTCCTTCTGACCAGGCAAAGACACTACATTTATAGCCATTAACTCTGGGCCATCAACAAACTTACACAGAATAAAATATGTCTATGTTTTTTAGTTTAATTTCCTAATGAAATGAGAGTTCTTTGCCAATCACCTCCACTTCTAGAAATTACAGCATGGTTTCAACCAAATTCAGCAAATCTGCACATCTCAAAGATAATTACTTTCCTGCAAGATCTGCTAAAATGCAGCCGGGTGGTGGAGAGAGGCCAAAATAAGTGTCACCACCACCAAAAAAGAACTTTCTGACTGAACATGAAAGTCATCTCCTCCAATTGCTGAAAATAGCAACAGTTAACACGTATGTTACACACGTAGCTTAATCTTGAGGAAACAGAAAATAAAATTACTTCAGGTTAAGAAATAACCTAAATAATATGGACTGCTTGGGAATACCACATCAAACCTACATACACACACTCTCAAGAAACTTTAACTGAGGGGGGATCTTATTAACATTTACAAATATCTAAATGGTGGGTGTCAGAAGGCTGGGACATCCCTTTTTTTCTATGGTAGCTAGCAACAGGACAAGGGGTAATGGGATGAAGCTGGAACACAAAAAGTTCCACTTAAATACAAGAAAAAACTATTTTACTGTGACAGGTGATGGAGCCCTGGCACAGGCTGCCCAGAGGGGTTACGGAGTCTCCTTCCTTGGAAGTCTTCAAGCCCTGCCTGGATATGTTCCTCTGCCACCTGATCTAGGTGAAACTGCTTGAGAAGGGGGGTTGAACCAGATGATCCCTAAAGGTCACTTCCAACCATAACATTCTATGATATGATTCTATGATAACAAAAATAAACTTTAGCATTTGTTCTACACAAAATTCCAACTTCATCCTAATTATGGCAGGAACAGCTTTAAAATACATGATCTACAGGAGTAATTCTTTTCATATTTCTTTAAATTCATCATGTTACATCAGAGTAAAACACTTCTGAAATACCTGAAACAGGCTTGATTAATGTAACTGAAGTTTGGTCCTCAGACGCTAAAAGCTATGCAGGGCTTTGTTCTTGCTCTTTAAAAAATTAATTTACTTCAGAACTACAAAATTAATACAATTTTATATATTTAAATATTTAGATACACATATTTTTTAGAAGTATTTATCACTAATATACTCCACAGCACCCAGGATACTCATCAGCAACCCATGCAAGAGTTGTAATGGACCATACTGAACTAACTTCTAAAATCTGCACTTCAAATCTACATTTGAAGTCTAATATTGTATCACTGCGATACTACCAGAAGTTGATGAGCATTTCATGATGGCTACAACATATTGCTGCGCAGGTTTACTCATCACTGGGCCATGCTCCGAGTTTAGGCTGAAGCTTCATTACTGACTTTCAGATTACACCAGTTTATGTAGTCACTGCTCCTCCACAGACATGAACAGAAAAACAAACCATAGACCATATCCATTTGAAAGCAACTGTTTTGCCCTCACAGGCACTGAGCAAGGACAGGAGCAGGCATCTGGGTCTCATGCCTGCCTAAATGAGTTTAAGCCAGACCAAGATCAAATTGTTGCCTGTTGCACACTGTGAACTCCTAACACCAAAATCAGAGCAACCAGCCAGATGTAAACCCCTTCAGCTTTATATTCTTGATGAATAGATATGAAGTAGATGTGAATTGTTCAAATTAGGACACACTGAAAAATGTAGAATTAGATGTGTACTTGAAATAAACTGTTGCAAACGAAAACTACAGAATGGTTAGCATATCTAAATATTAAATCCATATGTAAGCTGAAATTTACTTATCCCACTTACAAATATAGTAAATATTAGAATAACAATAAATTTTCTTAGTAGTCTGTGCAGATGTCTCGTGTTAGACTTCTGAACATAACTCTTTAGCTTATGTCATGGATATCATCCAAGATTTCATCTCTATCATGAGGATTTCTGCTTGTCTCTTTTTCTTCCAGAGCTCATAATCACTGAAGAATTACAAGGTTTACTTAATATCAGAAAAGGAACTGCAAGAGTCTTTAAAAGTTCACAGGTGTTGAAATAATTTCATTGCCACAAAGCACATGTCTTAAAATGATAATTCAAGGCAGTGTCCTGAAAGTAATTTTATACTGGTGAAAATTATAAACAGTACCAGAACATGATAAAATTCTGATAAGCACTAAAACCCAGTCAACAGACAGGTTTAAAGGAGTAGAAATCAATACTGCCTCTTCATAATTCAGAAATAAACAGCAGGGTTTTCCCATCATTGCATCCACCTAAGTATTACCTTATGTGGTGTATTTGATAATTAGAGTTAGGTACACAAATTTCAAAATTAATAGAAATTTTAGCATGCTCAAACTTACTGTGGCTGAGCTACAATGGACAAGTATTATCAGCCTGATCCACATGCCTGCACTCAGAGCTGCCCACTCTGTTCTGCTGGTGAATCTGTGGGGCAGTTATACACAAAATACATTTCTAATAGTTGTCTGCTAGTCATACATACATAATGGTATTTTGGTGATTACTAACTGAAGAAAAATATTTTAAATTGATTATAATTATTTACATTTATGCAGAAATCCTGGCACTCTGCATATGATGTCATTTAACATCAGTATTTTTGCATCCTTCCACTACTTTGGCAGAGCTTTCAATAACATTGTGAACCACACGCAATTCTTTGCAAGTAAGAGCCCCCTTGAGAACGTGAGGAGAGGGGAAATAATAGCATGATAAACTAAAACACCTCTCACATTTCTCAAGATAGGAGCCTACCTCATGTACAGCTGACACTAGTTGTCATTGTGAAATACAGTTAACTCCTCAGGGTAACGAGGGCTTTTAGCAATTAACATTTTATGTGAGCACAGTTCAGAAGATATAGTCAGAACAGTGTGGAAGGGGTGAAAGCAGAGCTTATGTTATCTGTTGAATGAAGGACTTCATGCTGCGATGGAGTTACTTCTCAATGAAGCTTCCTGAGAAGGCATAGATACTTCTGCATCACAGGGAAGGAAGGACTTACTATCTTAAAGAAGCTCTCGACACTGAGGTCTGCTCCATCCTGCTGCTGGAGGTTACAACACAACACAAGTACACACATTTGAAAGATCTGTTTGGTTTGGCTGACAGCAAAGGATGAACAACCTCTAGTCAAGTGCACTAACTCTACAAAGGCTTCTGATGTTAAAAACCAAAGGAAAGAACACCATGAAATCATTTTATACAATGAATTGTGTAAAATGACACTAACATCTTCAAATACAACACCAAAGACATTAATTTCATTATGCTTTACAGAACTGCTGCCTTTTCAAGACTCACTAAGTGTTGCTTTGAAGTAGAAAGACACTGAGCTTTATCTGACAAAGATTACATGGCTTCACACATTGTTCTTTCAGGAAAGATAATTTGATTCTGTATCTTCTGCATCTACAGCCCACAAATGGTGCAGAAGACCAAATGATTTGGTTATGCTCCAGCAGTTAAAGGCCTTTTTGATCGCAGAGTAGGCACTTTGCAGGCAGTACAGCAAACAGTGAAATGTACTCACAGCTAGTCATGAAATATTTGCTCCACTAAACTGACTCAAGTTTTCATAACGATGAGAAATCCTGAATTTCCCAAAGTGAGGTATGTGAACAGTTGAACTAGCAATGGCTGAAATAAGATGGCATTCAAAACGGGATTATACTGAGAAAATACTATTTAAACTTCAAAGATGAAGGATGATTATCATACAAACATCCCTGGGTACAGGGATGACCATGTGAAAACAACTTTTCATCTCTCAGCTACTACTAAATAGCCCAAGCAAAAGCAGCACTACGAAAAAAATTGCAGGGCCAGTCCTCCACTCCTCCAAAATACGTATATAAAAGTATATATCTTGAAATTACTTGTATTCAATGGCATAAGCAATGTATGAGAACATCTAACTGCAATGCTGCACTGCTAGAACGCTCCTCTCCAACCATAAATTTAGTGCTTTCATATCATTAATGGTACAATCAAGAGGACTGAAGCATCTTTCTTAGGAGGAAAGGCTGAGGGAACTGGGGCTGTTTAGTCTAGAGAAGAGGAGATTGAGGGGGGATCTCATTAATATTTACAAGTATATAAATGGTGGATGTCAAGAGGTTGATGCATCTCTTTTTTCTATTTTATCTAGCAACAGGTAATGGCATGAAGCTGCAAGACAAAAAGTTCCATTTAAACATGAGAAGACTATTTCACTGTTCAGGTAAGGGAGCCCTGGCACGGGCTGCCCAGGAAGGGTGTGGAGGCTACTTCTCTGGAGGTTTTCAAGACCCACCTGGACACGTTCCTGTGTGACCTGATCTAGGTGGACCTGCTTGAGCAAGGGGGTTGGACTAGATCTCTAAAGGTCCCTTCCAACCCCTACCATTCTATGATTCTTTCTTTCCTTCTTTCTTCCTTTCTGGGATGATTCTGTGTGAACAAAATATCACAGCTCACCATGCTATTATATCAATGGGTTAACAAGTTCAAGCCCAGAAAAACTGAAACTCAACATAAAACTTCTTTCCTGCAAATTGCAGTAATGTCACTGTAATTAGACTGCCTTTAGTTTAAATCCTGTTATCATCAAAAGCTCTTTTTTTAAAAAGTCAGCAGTTTTGGCATAACTATATTTCTCTCCTGTTTCCTCCACAGTCTCAAAAGACTTTCCTGTAAAACAGTTTAAGTGTACATCCTACTCTGTAAAATGCCAGAGTGCATAATATCAGGGTATCCATCACATACACGTGATGTTATTTTTTTTTCTGTCACAATAGGACATGTAAGAATAAATCAATGAAATGACAAAAAATCCAGTAAAACTTAGTGTAAGTAGACAGAAACAAAAACTTCTTTCTGCTAACTTAATAACAAAGACACTTGAGGTAAATAAGACATTACAGGTAATGTCAGCAACTTTCATTACCCCATTTTGAAGGGAGTACTTCAAATACCACAAATACTCCTGAAATCTTGAGTAATCTGTTATATCAGAATTTGCAGGGATTTTAGTCATTCTCTGATATCCACAGAAGTAATAAAAGGCTTTAATCTTTACTTTTTTTCCTTACTAGTAACCACAAAAACCCACCACTACCAGCACCACAATTACTTGCATAATCCCAGAGAGGCCAAGAGCTCTCCATTTTTCACCGGCCAACCAGAGTTGCTCATCTCTAGAGGTCCCTTCCACTCCCTAACCTTCTCTGATTGTGTGATCATGGTATGAGTAGAAGACTATAATGCTACAATTTAGAATAGGCTTACCAAAAAGCTAAAGAAAAAGGAGGTGGTTGTTGCTGTTGGTTTTATTTTCTTTTCAGAATATACTGCCTACCTCACTACCTTCTAGCACTTGTTATCAAGTATTAAATTGCTTAGCATCAGCTGGTGGAAACAGAAATCCTTTGAGCTTACAATCATCCATAACTACACACCACTTCCTATTTTGAAAAAGGTATTTTCAGCCTAGAGTCACTTCTTCTCTTGGATCCCTGAAGAGAATACTCAGTCTTCCCTCTATGGGCTCTCACACTCATTAGTGACTAAAATTATTCCTTAGCTTGGGCAATTTCCTTTTCACATTACACAAGTTCAGGTGGTGGTTAAACAGAAACAGCTTACCCATTAAAAGTACTAAAATAAAACATGTGTGAAACAAGACAAAGACAAAATCTGAGGAGAGACTGAGGGAGACATCTTCCCCAAACATGCTCCTTTCCCAGGGAACATTTGACCAAGAGAAAAGAAAAACAAGAAGAGAGCAGAAGATTATTTAGGGACTCAAATATGAACCTAAAAGACAAACCAAATATGTGCAGCATCCTTGCAGGCTGCTCACAAATCACTGGCCTCTAAATTAAATACAGGAAACAGGAAACACCGTGTGACCTCTCCAGATTTGTCATTATTTGCACTAATGTCGCTATCTGCAAGGTACGGTTGACCTCACATGGGCCTTAATGTTCACGGACCGCAGGGAATCATTACAAAATTGAAAACAACAGAGACAAAAGCGGAGTAGGCAGCACATGCCCCACTACAGTTAAAATTCATCGAACAGATCAGGTTACACATATTCCAGCAAGTATACACCAGTGTAAAACACAGACTGATAGTTTCAGCTATCAATTTACAGGAAAAACTCCGCAGAAATACAATGCCATTATACACAAAGTTTTAATCTGCACAATACCTTAACAGATTAGTCATGTTACAGATACTTGGTTGAAAGTTTGAGAACAAATACAATAGCTTTGGTGAAAAAAGTGAAGCATTGTGCTCACCTAAGTCTCTTTTTAATACTCATTTTGCAAATAATACTTTATTCATATAATCAAAATGATTCTGATAAGTAACAACAGATAAAAATCACTCGTGTTAGAGCTATTAAAGTTTTTAACACTTTGTAGTACGTACTTGGCATCAATTACAGCCCCTTGGAGAAGAAAATAAATACTGAACAAATTCCTACATATTGTTAAGAAGGGCACATAAGTCTTGGACATTTTCTCTTTGGTGAGCAGATGAATAAAGAAGATACTGTCGGTATGCATCAAGTGATTCACACCAAGAGGAGGAATCGAGTAAACACTAACCATAAACTTTCGGGGGGGAACATAAAATGACCTCCTTCCCAGCAGTGGGAAGTGTTCAACTTTACTGATCAGTAAATGCAGTTTCTGCAGTGACTACAGCTTGAATATTTAAAAGAAAATGCCTAATCTTCACTGTTCCAAAGATATTTTCAATGTAAATGAAGGGGAAAATAACACGTTACTGTTCCACTTTATAAGCTTCTGCCTTTCAGGTGTTTTCTACTGCTGTACTCCACAAGCATCTACATGCTGATATTAGGTTGCTGGGTTTTTTTCCTGAGCATCAGAATACCACTTCTTTGAGCAAACTGATATCTTCAGACCAACCACTGTAATTTTCTATTTCAATGACAGTAATGACAAGCTTTCAACTAGGAGACAGCATGTTTCAAAGAGTCTGGAGTGCCATGTGAGTGCAGAATACACCTGAGGTCATCCCTTTGCGCAGCTTACAACGATTGCTTCACTCATTGATGTTGTTTTGTTCCTGTGAAATTCAGTTGCCTCTTACACAAATACCACAACTTGAACAAAAGTCTGTTCACCATGAGGCAAGTTTATCCTTTTGTTCTCTCATTGCAGAAGTTTTTTTCCACATTTACTCACCCAGATCGTTTTTATAGACAGTAATATCACCTCCTCACTTTTGTATGCCCTAACTCCTTATCGCTTGCAATAAATCAAATGCTGTTGCAGAATTATGCTATTCAGCCCCTAGAAAAAGTGAAATTGATAATCAGAGTCTATCTGCATTCCTTCAGAAAGAAGTGTGCAGAGCAGTGCACAACCAGAAGCTATTAATCAGCTGAGTTGAATCACACAGAAATAGGGTAGTAAGAGCATGGCCCTTAAAACATATACAACGCTAACTGAGGCAACATGAAAATGTTGACAAAGACACAGAAAAGGAGTTCACTACTTGTGGAAATATAAAAGAGGGTGGATTGAGTAGGGTTTGGTCTTTGTATAAAGTGGCTACTCCCAGTCCTGAGAGTGACATGAAAGATGCATTTCCTGAAGCAAAAGGGAAAAAGGACATAAAGATGAAGACGTTGATAGAGACAACATGGAAAAGTTCAACACGTTGAGCTATTTTAAGTCAAGAAAAAAATACCAGCAATTCAGAAATAAAAAAAAATTACAATAGGGAGACAATTTTAGTTTAATTTTCTTAAATGTGTTACTGGAAAGAAAGAGCATAACTTTAAGGGGAAATATTGCACCCAGTAAAATCGATTTCAGTCCACTAAATTGCAGACAGGATAATCAAAAAGGAACTGCAAAAAGACCTGTCAGATCCAAAGAAAATGTCTGAATGACTTATTTAGAATTAAGTAAAACATAGGTTTACCTGAAGAAAAAGAATTCACTCTAGCACAACCTAAAAAAAAAAAGGAAACTAAATGGGAAGAACAGTTTTACTACTGTCCCATCATCAGTGGAGATGGTCAATTGTAGGCTAGTCAGTCTACTCACTGATACTTAGGAATAATTAAACTTGTCAGGACAAAGAAGAAGAATAAATTAGTACACCATTAAAAGTCCTTTTCAACCCTAATTACAAGCTGCCTTACTTCTGTGGGGAAAAATAAATAACGTGTTAGGAGTTTTCTGTTGCTTCCTTTGTGTTAAAGAGCCATACTTTAAATTGCAAAAATAAGAAACTAAAGTGTGACTTGTACACGGTCCTTAACTTGGTATCCATGTACAAATATCTTAACTTCAAAGTAATTCTCAGATTGCTTCCAGAACTTTTGGCAGCATTTCATACTATTTCAAGAACACCTACATCACTACTGGGGCAATGAAATGCTTCTTCACACACTGACCAATGTTGTGGCATATCGCCAAGGGAGAAGCACATATAAAAATATTGAGAGGAAAAAAAAAACAAAACACAGACCATTATTGCCATTTGGCTTCTTAAAAAGATCTAACTTACAATATAGACATATCACAATAAACCAGAATGAGGACAGATTTAATATAAGGAGCCTATATGAACCTGACGTGAGGTATCTATGTTTTTAAGGCAGAAATAAATCCAAGACATAAAAAGAGACAAGATTAAGCAACCAAAACTATTTTGATAAATTCTTTGTAATTTAATTCTGTTATCTTTTGGTTTGTTTTGAACACTGGGCTGGAGCATTTTCCTTATGA
>WBNH01000441.1:0-21834 GCA_013401255.1 Urocolius indicus | reverse complement strand
CTATGATTCTATGGTTCTACGATATGTAGCAAGTCTTGCCAGGCAAACAAAGATAGGCTTTCATGGGTCACAGGGAGAGCAAAGTTAAGGTCAAGGAATCTGTACCACAAAAAAATAATGTTCTGATATTCTGTTAGATGAGAATAATCTAGGAATTTTACAGTGCAGGAAATTACAAAGTAATATACCTGATGTGAGTGGAATCTGGAATATCATGTTTGATTTTGACTACAGCAAGAAAATACCAATCAATTGAAAAAAATTCATTACCCAAGTCTTTAAATGCATATATCTGGGCCAGAAAAAACATCTGAGAGTGAAACTAAGGAAGCAATACTGTATGATTTTACTGATTACCCCTCTCTGTTTCACAACAAAGAATAAGTGTGCTGAAAGGAGAATGTGCTATCTCTCAGGGATTGTAAATACACACTCAAATGGAAAACTACTTTATAACACAATATGAAATTTGCAGTCCAGAAAGTGTTTCTAATTTTAGCTTAATAATAGCCTTTGTGTGACAAGCATATGAATATTCAGTCATCAAAAACTTTTTCTTCAAAAATAAAAGGGAACAAAACATACGTGATGCTAGATGTCTTTCTGGAAACTCCATTTCCAAAAATCTTCCTGGATCTAAAAATAATAAGACGAGTTATTTCAAGGCTGACAACCAACTAAGAAAGCATAAAGTTTGTAAAGAAGTAACATTAATTCTTTGCTTAATTCTTACAATTCTCACATCAGGCACAAAACCCCAAACCCATACATAGGACTGTTTCCTGAGACGTGAGTACTATGAGCATAGCACTTCTTACTTGGGTGTAGATGTGCTGTTGAGGATGGCTGCTCTTGGCTCAGCTGGGCGGACAGCTGTGGAAGACCGTTTTACTGGTTTACGTGGGGTGGCAGATGAGGAAATTCCTGATTGGCTATAATTCTGTTTATCTGCAAGAGAAGTTATCCTTCTCATTATTAAAAAACAGTGTTTGGTATCTTGTCTTTAATCTCTAAAATTAAAGATGTCTCTGCTGCAGATTATATGGTTCTACAAAACAGAACTAACTTTTCTTCTTCAAAGCAGTTGAGAGTTACTACGTAACTTGCCCAGCTAGGAGCTTAGGTTTCTGCAGTTAAACACAAAGTCAAGAACCCTTTAAAAGAAACTGTAGTTGGTCATAAATATTTTTGAATATTTACATGATGTCATGGGTTTGCGTGGAGCTGCTTTTTGCTTGGTAATGGGGAGGGAGATGCAGTGCTGTCCCTGTAAGCAGTACTCAAAACATGCCCCGGCTCTGAGGTGGACCCACCCCCAGTCTGGCTGGGCCAATCTGGTGCCTCTGTCATCATTATTTAAGGAGGGAAATCTTCAGAGGGAGAGGAAGTGGAGGAGTGGTACAAGATGGAGGTGACCATGCAGACCCCACAATCAGAGAAGGAGGAAGGAAGGAGGCGCACCAGACCACAGACCCATCTGCAAGCCGTGGTGAGAATGCAGGCTGTACCCCTACGACCCATGGAGAGCAATGGCAGGACTGAGAGACACCAGCAGCTCTGTGTGAGTGCACCCGGATGGGCAGGAGACTGTGTGAGAGGCGGCCACGGCACAGGTGGAGAGCCTGCACGCCACAGAGCAGACCCACACAGGAGAAGAACTGCAGCCCTTGGAATGAACACACGTTGGAGCTGCCCGTGCAGGGCTTCCCAGTATGTGAGGGACCCTGTGCTGGAGCACAGAGGATCAGTGAGGAGTCTGCCTGGCTTGAGGAAAGCAAACGGCAGGAGCCGTTGGGAAAGGACTGACTGAAATCTCCGTTCCCTGACCCCACACACTGCTGAGGGGAGAGGAGATAAAGACTCCTGGGCTCAGGGCCCTGATCCTAGTAGAAAGGAGGGGTGGGGAGAAGGTGGTCTTAAAGGGCTGGTTGTACTCTTCATCATTGTACCACTCTGTGTTGTTTTCTATTTGTTATGTTTTGGTTTTTATGTTTTTGCTTGTGGACTAAATTAATTTCTGTTTTCTTCCCCAAGTTGAGTAGTCCTGTCTGTTTTGCCCGGGACAGTAAGTGGTGATTAAACCCTCCCTATTCTTAGGGCATTCCAAAGGCCCTGGTACCTATCGCTGATCGTGGTCCTGTGTTCCCAGATGGGCCTAAACCAGAATACATGAAAAATTACAAAAGCAGCTATGCAGGAATGTTGCTAAATAAAACCTTAAATATCCATTATAAAATTTAAGAGAATGGAAAAAAAAAAAAACAAAACACTAAATGTTTTAACCTGAAGGAAGCTGAGGATAGGAAACAAGTCTGTTGGAAGACAATTTCTCTTGAGCCATGTGGCTAACTTGGCGTTCAAGAAGCTCCCGAATGCGGTGAATGTTCGGCTCTTGCTTCTGTTTGTGTTCTCTAGTAGACTCAATAACACCCAAAACTTCATTTAAGCGATCGTTTGGGATACCACGAACGCCCTAAGGAAATAAGATTGTAAACACAAGGGCTGTTACTTCTGGGATTTATATCCTACAATCACAGACACTCTTTTAAATTGCAAATATCACAAAGCTTGGAGAAAAAAAATCACAAAAGCTGGTAATGCTGCTCACAAGTGTAGGCATATCCTCTGCAGCTGTAATTTGATGGGCATCCTCTCAGGTTAAGAAATTACACTTATCTATAACAGGCTGAAATTTAGCTTGGGGTTTTGAAGGTTGTGGTTCAAGACTGAAAGTAAATGTGGGGCAAAGATGACCCTTTTTTAAAGCAACTCAAAATAATCTTACTGCTTTAATTCCCAAGGATTCCAGCTTCTCCTCCAGGGCTTGTGCCAAAACAACTCGCAATTCCTTAGTTAAAGAAGGATGAGTCTTCAAAGCATTTATTAAATAGTGGTTACTTCTACCTGGTTTAAAATCACTTTTCTCATTTTCTGAAATAAGAATGGAAAAAAGCATTTAAGAGACATCTGAAAAACCCACAGTACAGGAGACACTTACAAACTGCACTCAAGCATGCATTTGTTAGAAACACCAGAGACAACCATGTGGACTTTTTGTCTATGTGGAGTTGTATCCTTTCAAAAATCTTGGGCTAGCTTACAAGAGTCAGCTCACTTGGAATCTGTACCTCAGCACCTCGTATTCCCCACAAATGTCTTTCCCTTTTCTTGTTACAGAACTCCTGTACAGACATATGTCCTGAATATTTAGCAACAAAGGCCTTTCCTTTTAGAACAGCACTTGGAAACTTCTGATAAAGAAAAACTTCTGATAATTTAAGTTCTCTGGAAGTCATATTTCAAATCCAAACTGAACTGTCCTAGGATTAGACCAGGAACAAGACAAACTTGTTCTCAAGAAAAGCTGCAAACAATGTAATGTTCTCTGATAAAAACCATCCAGGGAAACCAAATCCTTGGAGAGTTGTAATGCTCGCAGAAGTCTTGGTGAAGACAACCTTAGTCCAAAATAGAGTGCTTCCCAGAAAACACACGACAGGTAACACTTATCTTCAAAAATCTTTTCAGGATAAAGTTCAGCACTGTGTTTTCTCCTATGCAGGTGTATGACATCATACATACTTAAAAGCAGACAAAGAAGTTTCTATCTATTTCCCTTATTTGAAGTGTCGGTAATGACTTGACTCTTATGCAAGAAATAATCATCTAGACAAGGTTCTGTGACTCTTCCGTCTGAAGTAAACACTGACGCGTAAGTTAAGCCAAAGTATTACAGGGTCTTAGGAGGGAGAAAAGAAGCAAAAGAGATCCATTTGGGATCTGCTTATACAGTATCTCTGGCAAGACAAAATTTTACTGGATGACACTTCTACCAAGTGAACCAATACCCTGTGGGACCACAGTAGCTGCTTCAGTCTGGCAAAGCATACACAGAGGTGTACACAGCATCCCAGGGGAGCACACCGTAACCCACATTCCCAGCTTTGCCCCTGAAATGATAGGTAAATCCTGGGCAGGGGTTTGTCTCCTTCTAGTATGCCTTATAGGGCACCAGAGGCACTTGCCAGCCTGCAGACAAAGGACACAAATGAAGGAATAATTCCATCCTGGAACTTTCAAATGTTTTCTTTCAAACCAAATGTGTCATTCCTATTTTTAAACAACGATTGCTTAAAAAGCAGTTCCACCATTTACTTTCCTTTTTCTTTTCTTTAATGAAAAGATAAGCACCCTGAAGAGGATCCAAAAAAGTCTCAAGATACACAAATTATATTTAAGTCGTTTTGAGAAAGTGGCTTCTGTTATAGATCCTGGAAAGAACTTTAAGTAATGAAAAGTGAACAAGCCCAGCTATCGTACTAATATATATTGTTAAGGAAGATAGAATCTGGCCAAATTCTTATCTGGCTTTGAGAACTATGTTGACAACTCAGTCCCTGACAGATGTGGGATTAAAAGTGATTTGGCTGGAGAGCTGAATCCTAGAAGAGGTAAACTACTGGTCAGTGAAGAAACATAGGACTGTCAGACTATCCCCAGTTAGGAAAAGGTGTATTATGCAGTATGAAATCCTCCCAGAAAGGGAGACGTGAGATATTTTAAAGAAAAAGGCTCCAAGGAGCCTCCTGAAAGTCCTGTCCCTTTCAGATGTTAATCCTTGCAATAAAATGGATCTATTGAAATGAATTTCAAAATTCATAATTTCTACATACTAATATGGGTAACAAGACTATGCAGCATTATCCCAAATAATGACAATAGTAATTCTTGCTAATTAACTTAAGTCAAATCCTCTTTGCTAGAGCCAACTATTTAAGGAACTGTTTTCTTATCCATTTGTTTTGTTTTTAAAAGAACCCTAAATAGTAGATTTAACTGCTTTGGAGATAAGGGACCTCAAGTCTGGTCCACTGTCTCGTCTCCTACGTAATCCCATGAAATAATGTGCCAAGTCAAGAATTTTCACACTCTCCCTTACAAATGGCTGTCACCAAAAGCAAAACAATCTTGGTCAATCTTTTCAGACTGCATTCTTTCTTTCTCTCTTTTGTACTGCAGGCCATGCCTTTAGGCACAGCAGAAGAATCAAAGGCAATCCATCAAGAAAGAAGATGGCAAGCAAGAGAAATAGGAGAAAGAATGGCAGAAATGCAAGCAGTCTTTATTTCAGACTGTTCAGTCACTGGGTTTTCCCTGGGGAAACCTCTCACATGGGAACAGATGCATTCAAATGACAATTTTTACTTTCAGATAGCAGCATTCCTTCGAAATTTAAACTCATTGGCTATAAAGTTCAAGACTGGTTTTCATTTTCCCACACAGTATAGGCTCTTGTGCTGTTCAGCTATTTGGTACTTCATCTAAAGTACTGTTAGCCTTCTTCAGGAGAAGAATACCATGCGAGATGAACCAATGCTTTCTCTTCCATCACTGTACATGTGGCCTTCTCCAAGCTTTCCTCAGATGAAGCAGAAGAACAGCTGCCAAGACTAGGCTACGTAATTTTGTTCAGAATTGCACAATCCTGGCTGAAGCTGTGGCTGCCTGGAGGTTAGGTGTAACTCAGACTACTTGCAAAGATATCTTTGGTGCATTTATCAAAGTAAGCAGCTTCAACCTCCACCAACTTCCTTCTTCTGTCTGTGCTCTTTATGCTCTTACGCGGGGTATGAAAAAGAAGTGAGCACACATTGCAACAGCATCAGCAGCAAAAGCTTCCTAGAAACGGGGTATTTCCCATCAAACATTTTTCTGTGCTTAGCTCAAGTGCCTTTAGAAATACCTAATATACCTGTTTTAAAGAGTTAGTGAGATTTGCATAAAAACATTGAACTTGGATAAAGAAATCGTAACATTTACAAGCACCAACAGGAAATCAGGAGTGTTCCCACCCAAATCACAGAAGCATACCCAAATACATTGAAAAACACTTGTGTTATCAAATCATATTTACTTTTTACTTTCAAGAAATACATGCCACTATATGGTGAGCTCAATCAACCGTTACCTTTTTCCTCTTCTGAAAGCTCCTCTATGGGCTCCAGCATATGCACCAAGGGTGCCTGCTCTAGTAATGAGGAAGAACAGGAACACCAAACAGGACAGAAGGTCAAGGTCCAGAGTGGGAAAGTTAGACAAAAAATACACACTGATGTCAACTTCCTCGATTGCTGACAACCTGCTTAACAATCACAAACCCAATACAATGTGACAATTCACTGCCTTGGTGGTACATTTTTGTAGAGGACACCGTAATACAATAGTCACTTCAAGACCAATTTGGTTACCCACACATAGAACCATAGAATGGTAGGGTTGGAAGAGACCTTTAGAGATCATCTAGTCCAACCCTCCTGCAGAAGCAGGTTCACCTAGATCAGGTCGCATAAGAACACATCCAGGTGAGTACTGAAGATCTCCAAGGAAGGAGACACCACAACCCCTTTGGGAAAGCTGTCTAGTGTCATCTCAGATACATTAGAGCTTCAACCTATCAGCATAGGTCTGGCTGATGTGTTATACAGGTATAGAATGACCCATGCCCTTCTGGAATGGCACCCAGAGGTCAAGTGGGATGTTTTTTGGCAGCTAGAATGACAAGGCCTCCTAGGATTAAGTAAATGAACAGTGACATTAATTTCCAATAAGAAGCCTTTTAATGTTTAAATTTCTTCTAAAATATTAGTCACGTGCATTTTGGTATTAAAAGTTTCCAACAGACAAGTGAAATGGGCAGACATGGAGATCCTCAAAATCATATGGAAATAAATGAACTCATTATTCCAGAGAATTATTAAGTACTGAGTCAGCATGTGCAAACCAGAAATTTCACATGTATATCTTATTATTTTCAACACAATTCATTTTTTAAAACTTCAATATGGTGAGATTCAGTATTGCCACCTGCTTTTAAAGAAATCTGGAAATGTCCTCTTGCTGAAAACAGCTTCCTAAACACAGAGAAATTCTCACTCGATAAGCTGTCAGGTACAATTTGCTTTATATAAATGAAGCCAAGAGTACAGCTTATTTACAGCTTTGTAGACCTCAGATCTAAGAGATGCACAAAAATGCTCAAATGTGGACTAATAAAAAAAAAATCAGGTTTTTAAAATGTTAATATTCACCTTCCATGAATTAATTTATTTCAATATAAATTAGCACTTGAGTTTCTTCTAGGGTTTGTGATGGAAACAGAGATGCACAAACTAGATTTTCAACACTCCAGTACTGGAAGCAGAAGAGAAAACGATTTCTTGGCTAACATTTTATGCCAACATACATTTGCCCCAACCTTTGCAAGAAACTCCTGGTACTGTAAGTGGTTGTTACACTGTATGGTTAGAAGGGGAGGAAGTGATGTTGCCTGGTCTTCATTTCTAGCACAATTAGGTACAAACATGGATGCACCGTGATGGGTAAGCGCAATGAAACGAGCACTTGGAGCTAAGAGACACTTACTGACACACCTCCAATATTCCCCATGTGAAGGGAATTACAGCTGGTGGCATAAACACTTGAGTATGGTAGCTGCTCTCTCCATGCTTTCTATTCCTGCAGTTAGGTTTGGCCTCTCACCTGCTTTTTCAAGCAAGTTACTAGGCTTAGGATTTGCTCCCCTATAACTTGCACTAAGTAAGAAGTTCTAAAAGAAGCAACTTCTTGCACCATCACAAGATGCTAACAAGATGCAAATGTCTACATTATTTTATGGAAATGCTTAAAAGCAAAACTCTGAGAGACAAACAGGCTTCTGATCTTTCAGTCTCTAAGGTTGTAAAATTAAACAGTGGCCATAGGATTCTTAAGCACTGGAATATAATCCTCCACACTACTGCTCCTAGCATACTGCTGCCTTGCACCAACTAACAAGCTCCAAAATAATGTTTAGGCAGAGTTTGGGATCACTCTGAAACACTGCAGGACAGAGCTTGAAGCACAGATGAGATGTTTTGAGGGAGACTTAACTTAGCTGCATGCATACTGAGGTCTCCCAAGTTTCCTGGCTGGACTTACTAAACAGTAAGCCAGTTGCTGTGTAATTGGATTTAATTTATACTTGTTTTACCTGCACTTGACTCAGTTGCAATTTAAAGGAGCTGACTCACCTCTACATAAACCCTTGTCAAGTAACTTAACAGGGAAAGCCCTATCTCCAGATGTCAGACCTGAAAAGGGTCTGCTGATATGGCACGAAGGAATATGCTACTCTTCCTCAGAAAGGAAATTAAAAATCAGTAAAAGAATAGTTGCAAGAGCATAAGCAAAATGTGTTGCTGTTACGTGTAACATTGTTGTTAACTGCATGACAAAGGACATGAGGGAGAGCACCAATTTCTCCAGCGTGAGGGGGCCTGTCACGTTGGAATCAAATATAAGAAAAACTGGCTTTGCTCACAGCTCCTCTGGTTTACAGACAGGTGTGGAGACACCTCTCTCCTTATGTTTAACAGAAGTGTGCTTCTTAAAATCATTTGTTCAGATCTTTTTTTACCTTTGTGCACATCCTTGGAATCAGTAGTATATAAATATTGACAAACTTATTCTTAGGAATCATTTAACTACCCAACTCATCAAGCTGCAATACAATCTTATCCTTAAACAAGTAATCACTGCAACTTCTGACTTAAGCAGAGCCAGTTACCTTCCTGTCAATGATCAGCCCTAAACCTGGTTCAGCTGACCCTAGCAGACACTGCTCTCCATCAGCATCTTCAACATTAGACCATACTGGCCAAGATCTTACTCTTGGCTTTCATCCCTGGCAGAAAGTTGAACCTAGACAGATGGCTACCTTCTTTTTTGAACTGATATCTAGAAATAAATTACTTGCTCCTAGTCACTTCTCAGTTCCCCACCCCAGCTGAACAGCCAAACTGTGTCCTTGCCTTCCTGGAAGTGGATCCCAGGAGGCTGAAGCAAGGCAGGAAGCATGTTGTGCTCCAGCAGATCATCTGTTTGAACTACCAGGGTACAGGTAGAATTGGAGATTACACCAGTCATGCAGTTCAGATGCAACCTCAATTATACTTTGTTCATTGACACAATTTGAGCCCTGGTTCTCATCTCCACTCACCCTTTTCTTGGCTATAAAATAGATACAAATTCCATGTCATACTTAAACCTATTCACTCAGGCTCTGCTGCTGCTACCTTGGTTAATGGATCCTTCTTAACTTGAACATAACTGTCTTTTCCAAAACCTTGGCTCAGCAAAAACCAGATGGCTCTAAGTGGTACCAGCCCTTTGCAGATCATGTCATAAACCAACTCCTGCTGGCATGAACCACTTTAACTCCAGAACAAATTCACTCGATCCTCTCCAAGAGTCCCACATCTGACCCTAACCAAACAGTATTATTGCTAAATCCTATGCCTAGTCCAGTGGCAGATTCCAGACACATTCTCCCCACATGTCAGCAGCCAGTCCCAGTGCCAAACCTAGTCCTACTTTTATCCTCAGCCTCAGGCTTGAACTTAACTAAATGGGAGCCTCCAACACGAGTCTTAATTCAGGCTGGTCGTCCTCGTATCTCACTGGCCCAAATGCAGCCATATTAATGCTAGGCATCCTTAAGGTCAACAGCTCTAAGGAGACCTCCACAATGATGTGCCTGTTGTTCCACATATTCCAGAATATCTCTTCTGCCATCTAGTATGTGCAGAGAGAGAGAGATGAGATGTACCAAAAGCAAAGCTTGCCTTAATTTCTTTAGTTGATAATTACACTCCCGAAAACACACTTTGGGAAATCTCTGTTTTAAACAGCATTTGATGAAAATTTCTATGCAGGTGGAACAGGAAAATATATTTAACAATAATGAAGAATACAGGTTGTGCATATTTCAAGGATATCATAAACTTTTATCTGTTCTTACCTACTAGATCAAAAACCCCTCAATATTCTGACAGTACTATTGGAAAAGCAATCTTCTAGCCAGCATTTAAAAGAGAAATCCTGTTCACTTACTTTGGAAATATTAAATGCAAAAGAACTTCTAGCCTGCACAGAAGTATTACAACTATCTATAGTAGAGTATCACCTACAGTGAGCATTTTGCACTTGCAATATAAAAACCCAGGATAAAATGTAAAACTTATTTGTTGCTTTATCACTGAATTCCTTAAAGTTGCAAGGAATGTAAGCTATGGCTATAGTCATTACATACTCCTTTAATTTATACTCAAATTTCACATACAAAGAGCTGCCAGACTTAATCTGTAACACCTTTAATTTTAACTGTCATCTTTCAATCAACCCACTTCACATCTTTTTCATAGAATGGTAGGGTTGGAAGGGACCTTTAGAGATCATCTAGTCCAACTCCTCTGCAGAAGCAGGTTCACCAAGCCACATGCTGCACATAATCTGTGCAAACATTAATTTTAAATCAATAACCTTAAATAAAATAAATTTTTTACTCCTCTAAGTGAGGAACCTAGTCATCTCAGACTCTTTCTACAGAGCACAAAGGGATATAGGCAACTTAAAAGAGCAATTTAGATCTTATCTCAGTTGAACCAAAGTCTGAAAGTGTCTCTTTTCTCTGTTAACTGTCTAGGAAGACTACAATTTCCTCGGAATGCTTCAGCTATGTCCCTAATGATAGCTTGGCCTTAGTCCACACCATGTTTGAAGACTGAGACATAGGTTTTAACAGACAATCTAATTAATATCTTTGCTTTTTAACCATTGTCTTTAATCGCACCTAATATTCTTAACCTAAAAAGACTGACTATTGAACAAGTATCAACATTTCAAGAGCAACATAGGAGCCAAAGCCTGATTTTTTAAAAAATCATAACTAATCCACATTGCCTTTTTGTGAGACTGAATAATCTTTGAAAATGAGACTGAAGTTGCATCTGCACAAACCTCTACAGCTAGCTCAGAAACGGACAGAAGGACTCTCAGATAGGATGGCACACAAGGCACACTATCAGCTCTCACCAGAAATCAGGAAGGTTAACACAACGGCATCAGGCTAACGCAGCTGTTCCACTACTTGACATTTCAGATGTTTCATTTGTAATTTAGGTATATTTTTATTACACAGATTTAAGATGTGCAGAACAAATATTAGGATGTAAAAGCTTCCAAGCAATTTTGAATAGTGTACTGAACTTCATGTTCCTTTTCCAGAGTTAATGTTCTTGCAAAGAGAAAATGTAAAGGCAAGATATTCCATATGCAGGCAATTAGTAGGAAATTGGTAGGAAAACCACAGCTCTTGCCATTTCAGAGATGCCCTGTGTTAAATAAATTTGTGAATAGAAGTTACTAGCATGCACTTTCATTTTCGTATGGCATGAGATGCAGCCATGATGTCTTAATTCAGTAAGTCAATCCCTTGCAGAGCCCTGAAAATCTTGTGAAAGACACTGTAACTTCTTGTTACACACAACCTAGATAGAACCTTTATATCCAGAAACTAGGTAAGTTTAAAAAATAATCAAGAAGAGAAGAAAGGGGACAAACAGAGAAAAGATCAGCAGAGATAAATAAAATAATCAGAAGCAAAGGAATATGAGGGAAACATCTTCTCTGAGGTTTCATATTAAACTGATAGTGAATCTTTTGTATATGAATGGTAGGAGTTTCTTGAGAAGTTTCACAATGTGTCACAAACTTTGTATTTGGAGCAGCAAGACATCAAGATCTGTCTCAATGATCTGACTTTAAATTGTAAGAGTACAGAAAATGCTGTTGTTCACGGGGGGTTGTTTTTCTCCTCAGTACAAAAGAAAGGAAATGCAATAAGAAAGCAATCCTTGACACGCTTGGTGTGAAAGCCCTTACAAATGCTCTTTGTAAAACTCATTTCCTAAATTCAGGGTAACACCTAAGCTACTTGCTGTGAGATCTCTTAGACTGAACCAGCACTACAGTGTTGGTGCAATGAAGCTGGTTTGAATGAAAACCAGTTAGATTATTTGAAATACCATTACTAAAAATCAATACTTATTACTTTTCTCCACACAATATTTCATTTGCATAGTTTCCCTTCAAAAGCTTCAAGCAATGAACTACTACCCTTGCATAGGTTAGAAAGAAATCTCTATATTAATCAAATAATGTTACCATATAATAAATAAAATCTATTTCTCTTTGTTTAATAATTATTGTCACAACAAGCATTTTTAAATCAGCACTAAATATTTATCAGTATTTCATTCCTCGTCAGGTTACCAAAAACTTCTGTTATATTTTTCCCCTTCTCCCCTTATGCCTTTTCAGAACTTTTTGATTTGTTGAAAAGGAAAATCCTGTACATTTTTCTTAGATAATGTCCATTTTGTCTCCATTTGACAGGTTTTAAAACTAAAGGAAATTATAACTAAAAATTAATTATAATTCCAATTAATAAACTGTTTTCTAACATTTAAACATTTTACTTGATCAAAAGCTCATTTTTCGTTAATTTCCTACTTGAAATAAAACCAATTAATCTTTACAGTTACTGGATAGGAATTCTCAATGCTGACATACAGCAAAGCAATGCAAATTGTTTTCTTTCAATGTAACTACTCTTACAGCAACACATTTAAGAACAGAGTTGGATTTGAAAATACCGGATCTGGACCTGTCAAAAAAAAAAGAAACTTACCATGCATCACTGGCAGACTTGGTTTAGAACTTTCAAGATGCTCTACAGTAGTGCTCACTAAAATAGCATAAAAGTAAAATGTATAATAGTAGACAATAATAGACATAAACAGATTCTTACATGTAGCTATATTTAATCATATTTCTAAATTATGTAATTTTGCTTTAATGAGGAAAAAATAATAATTTACAAAGATGGTCCTTCACAACATAAAAGTACACCTCTGTGTATGCTTCACATATTTAATACTTTTAGAATCAGGCACAGAAAATAGTAACTAAATCATCACTGAACTGGAATGTGATCATCTCTTTGGTTACATCTCTATGCTGTCGTATCCCAGAGAGGCAGCTTTGGTCCCAAGCTGCTTAGTCAAGTCTAGGCTGATGGAGGCATGTATTCCCCAAAAAGGATCTGCTGCATCCACACTTCACATCAATTACTGCAAACCCCATCTACATCATGTATAGACTGTAGACTTGGAGTGAATTACCACTTCAATTCTACATTCCTCAGATCAGCTCGGGGACTAGGAGCAAAGTTGCCTGTGTGTCATGATCTTACACTGCTCTGGGCTTCATTGTGGCTGAACATGACCAGCTTCAGCTGAAAAGCCAGCCAGACAATTACTAGGCTCTTCTCAATCTGACATACTCCCTGCTGTTAGATTTGGTTCAAGCCAATGTCTTGCTGACAGAGCAAGACTGTTTCCAAACTGGGATTAGAAGTAACTCAGCTGTCATCATCTATTGCAATAAATTTCTTTCTAGTCACTGCAACTGCCTCCTCAACTGTATAGGGGCTGGTAGTGCAGGCCTATATCCTAAAACACTGTTAGAGGGTTAAGCTATTTGTAATGGACTTTGGACATTAAAGCATTGCACAGGCAAAAATATCAGAGTTGTTAAAACTCCTTCAACATGTGCACTTAACTGACACATTAAACAAATTTGTCTACTCTTTCAGTATTTCCTCTTCTGTAAGTTCTGCAGCCTAAGGACAGACAAGCATGAAAAAACAATTTAAATGACATTTCATAAAGCAAACCCAAAACTTGTTACATAACAACATTTGTTCCAGCCAAGTTGCTGAAATCAGAAACAAGAAAGGATTCCTTACAGCTGGTACTTACCATCACGTGATTTAATGCTTGGGATCGATTTTGTGGAAAACTCATTTATCTAAAAGAGAAAAGACACACACATGAATAGCTGCAAACGTAAATGATCAACACCTACCAATGCACATTTAGTACTGAATACCTAGTACCAAATTTTTAGTACTATTCCTTTACAGACATTCTTGTTGATGATCTGGGAAGAAAACTGCTAGTTTTGCAGAACTCTCTTTTACTGCCTAATGTATATTTCATGCTCAGTGAATGCTGAAGACTTATTTCTGTTTGTTGTCTTATGTGAACTGGTGCTTTGTACACCTTGTTATTACAACCTATGAAGTGAAATGAGAGTGGGCTTATGGGACACTATGATTTCAATACTTTTTGGTTCAGCAATTCATGTTCAGTTTTGCAAGCCTAGCTCCACTCCGGGGAAACAATTACATGTTCACTTTAAAGGTACGAACAGTTGTCCTGTCTGCTCTTCAGTTTTATCTATTTGAACCTCAGGACGTGCACTGAACAAAACTGAGAGAGTAGAGGAAACCAGCTGCCTGTAACTAGGTCTAAAAAACCCCAGAAACTTAGGAATCCTATATCACTAAAATAATGTTCTGCACAATGTTCTTCCCAAAACAAAAGCTAATTCCAAACCATATAGACACACAAGAACATCAGCTGGAGCTGGCACAAGGTATTGGACCCTAGTAGTGCTTCAGTTTATTGTCTATTCAATTTGGATTCTACAAGTGTTGGCTATTTCTCAAGCCCTCCCAGTTTCCCGGAATTGAAAATGTAAATCTTCACAACTGTATTTCACAAACACCAAACTCAGATTCCTCTGAGTCTATTTCACCTCTGTGGTTTTGATTCAAAAGGTCACTTTAGCACAGGAAATTTGTCTAGTGTAAGTTATTTGTCGAGGAATAAGTCCTCTATTGCTCTAGCTATCAAATTGAACATGGAGATGTAAAAGCTATTATGTGTCTTTCAGTTTTTTAAGTACTTAACATTACAGGAAAAATGTGTAAAATCAATATCAGTTTGTAAAGAACACACCAGCTAATAGAGGAACAGGTTGTAAGGACCATGTAATCATGCGACAGTCTAAAATCCTGACCATCCAGATCTTCACCCACCAATCACCTCAAAAAATCTATAGTTATGTTTGAACAAAAATGTATTAAGAAAAAACAATTTGTTTCCAAACAAATAATTTCAGGTTCCCATCTCAGGTTGGAAGGGACCCTAAGGATCATCATCAAAGTCTACTCTGCCAAGGCTGGCCCTTGGAGACCCCAGTCCCTGAAGGATAGTGGAATAGTCTACTGAACAGAAGAATTTTCCTCGGTGGACAAGGATGAGGTTAGAGACCTGTTGGTCAAGCTTAACACCCGTAAATCTATGGGATCTGACAGGATGAATCCATTAGTGCTGAGGGAGCTGGCTGATATTGCTAAGCCACTCTTTATCATTTTCAAATGATCATGGAGGACTGGTGAGATGTCTGAGGAATGGAAGATGGCCAATGGCAGCCTTCTCATCTCCAAACTAAATACACCAAGCGACCTCAGCCACTCATAAGTCTGGTTCTCAGGGCCTTTCACCATCTTGGTCGCCCTCCTCTGAACACACTATAATAGTTTGATGTCTTTCTTGTATTTAGACCATTCTTATGGTCCCTAAAACAGAGTGCTTCAGAAAACACACCTTTTTCTGCTGAGTAATTATCACATCATCCTTCTTCTGAATCTTCTGAACCAGTTCTTCTATCCTCTTCTGGTAAAAGGTGTTATTTTTATTCAGGTTTTCTCTCACTGATGATTTAAGTTTCTCAATCTCTGACTTTAGCTAGAAAGCAATCAGAAGAAAAGTAACTTCAGCTTAATGTTATATAAAATACTTTAATGCTATAAAGTTTTAACAAGCAAGTGTCATGCTTCAATACTTTATTTAAAGTGAACAAACAAACAGAACAAAACAACTTAGTATTTCCTGTGCTTTAATCAAGACTTGCAGATATCACAAAACAATTGCTTGAATCACTTTTATTGACACAAGGAAGACTCCCCAAACCCCAAAGCAAAGAAAGGGACGTACAAACACATTGCTGTGATTGCCTAAAAAGAAGACTGCAGGAAAAGCATTCAACTCTATAAAAATGTTGTGGTTAGAAGTAGCGTCAAATAACGATATTTTAAGGAGAGGAGGTGTGAACTTGCATGATAAACATAATATTTTATCTCTGAACGTAGAAGACAGGGAACAATATTTTAGGTGCACCATCCCAAAAGTAATACTTACATTACTCCTCCCTTATTTTATTCTTGCATTGTATGTGGGTGTACCATTAACTACATCCTTTTAGGGGAATGTTCCATGGTTCCTCCCCACTGCTTTCTTGCCAGAGGAGGAGAAGCATTGGTCAGACCACTATGATCTGCTCAGCTCTTACATGGTCACGCAGATGAAAGAAAAATGAAAGGAGAAGAAGCAAGAGAAACAAAGTAGGAAAGAGATTAAAAAGAAATGCAGACATAAAAAAATGAGGAATAAAGCTCTGTATAGTAAAAATATATAAACTGATGTGAAACAAAACGCCATGGTGTTTATTCCTGGAAAAGCTGAACAGATTCTGTGTTACAAAAACACAACAGAAAAAGCAGCAGAAAAGTGACAGAGAAGAGAAAACAAAACAAAAGATTGAGACATATCATAGAATCATAGATGCCATTAGGTCCATGGTAGCAGAAGATACAGGGCAGAAGAATGCTACATGTTGACAAGTTTTAGTTCAACTAACCAGCACATCCATATAGCATAGAAAAACAGTGTAAAATACAGTGCTCAGAGAATTACTTGTAAGCTCTTCAAAAGAGAGAGATATCGTTTCAGGTCTCTGATAGACTCCTGAATGGTAAGTTCCGTCTCAACCCTGCTCTTAACTGAAACATCAAGATCCTAGCAAACAGAAATGCAGAGATAAAAAATACATCTAAGATACACTCTTATAAAATCTTGACATCTAGGTTTTCTAATCCAACAGATGTATTATGGTATATGAAGAACTACTGAAAGGGCAAGAGAATAAGTAAGAAGTCTCCTTTCAGTTTAAATGGTTTGCTGCGCCACTTACCAGGGACTTTTCTGTCTCGTGGTCGTGACAAAGGGCTTGTAGTCTAGACGTCCAGTTACTTTCCTGCATAGAGAAAATGAATATTAATTTATGTTAAAAACACATTAACATTTAGTTTGACATATGCAGCTTTATTTTTCTAAAGAAATCTAAAGATTATTGATGATACGAAGCTCAAGTAACCCCATAATTAAGATCTAGAACAGTCATCAGCATGTTTCATATATTTGAGTGTGGTTTTCTTACCAACTAGAAATTATGTACTCTTTCCTAGAATTGTATGTAGACTGTGAGAAATATACAAGTATTTTGACACATCTCTGTGTATTAACAGTAAGAGTAGCAAAAGCAAAGGGAGATTTTCCCTCCCAAATAATATCATTTCAAGCATTCATTAACAAAGTATCTTGCATAAAGATGATTTTGCATAATGATGATTTTTAAGTATTAATATAGCAGCTTTAGACTGAACAGAATTTTCTGTGATGAAATAAAAACCATTAAGTAAAACTTAATAAGCTTTCCACATCTTTGAGCAGAAGTGACCAAATTTCTGGATAATACCAGGAGTATACAAAGACCTTCAATTCCCAAGAACCATGAAACATACAAAGCATGTCTCAAAGCATCAAAAAAAACAAGAGTAAAAACAATTGCATTTCCAAAAATCTCACAACTATTTGTTTTTAATTAGAATAATACAGACATGCAGATGAATCTCAGAGCAATGCAATGACCTTGGTATCAGTGGCCCTTCCCAGCTCTAGCTTTCCTACAGGTGTGACTTTGTACTGTCCAACAGATTTGCACTAGCACCAGCATCTGCTGGTCAGACAATTCAGTCCCGGTACAGAAGTTGCACCTAACAAGCTCAAATGCTTTACATAGGTCAAAAGCCATAGGTTGACAAATCCTGTCAGAAAGTCTCTTAACACTTTTTCATCATGGAAAATGCAAAATTCCTTTTTTTCCATAAGCGTTCTCAGAAAAATGATTTATTGGAGCCCTCTGGGATGGAACTGTGACTATATCTGGTAAAGCTAGATATCTTTAATAATAAAGAATAAGAGAACATCAAGAAATAAATATCAGATTATCTACAATAATTACAATTCCTCAATTTATTGTAGAGATTGTTCTAAATAGCAGCAAAAATACTTTAGACATCGAGAGGGATGAGAATTTTACTTACAGATTTAAAATCCTACCGAGAGATGTACGAAAATGAAAAGAACACAAGTAGTCTGTTAAGAGCAATACATTGGGTTACACTGATACCTGGTTTTCCAGAAGTTTAATCACATTGTGATAATCCTGTGGACTCTGAGGTTTCTCTTCTGTAAATTCATGGCTGTCTTTCAGCGTCCCTAAATTGGATTTTTGTTGTATATTTGACTTCTGTAATTCTAACAGTTGCTACAAGGAGAAGAAATGAAGACCTGAATATGCATACAGATTGTTGTCTACAACTGTTCTTTAATACAACATTTACATTAAACTTAACTACACAGAGATTGCACCAGACACTTCTCACGTTTTTCATGAGTTTGGCATTTAACGAATTTCACGTAATAATTAATGTATATGTCTAACACAAATATACCTTGCAAATATACATAGCAACTAGCAGCTACAAAATATGAGCTGCTCTGGTAACGTCACACTTGCTTTTTTTTGACCCACCTATACTTTTACAATTCTCTTCCCAGTCAAAACTCAGGAAAGCATTTCCGGAGCATCTACTGGAAACATGTAGTTCTGCTGTCAGGATTATAATGCAAAGGTCATTCTATGTCAGTCATGAGCATATTAGCATAATAGATGCCTGCAGACAGTACCTACTAATCTACTAAGAGGCACTCAGAGGTTGATGGGTAAAAAAATACTGACTTAATTGCTGAAGGCATAACTAATTCATTCCAAAACAATGCTATTAAGAACCGAAAAGATGTTAATAAAAGTACCAGTATACAAAGGCATTATTACTGCTATCACTCAAACATTATTTGTAAAGTTTTGTAAGAAGACTTCTAAGATGACTCCATTACATTTCAAATATTTGAAGTTCACTGCCACTCACTGTAAGTGATTTCTTAAAACATTGGAAGATGTAAATGACTTACGTTTTCTAATGTTGAATTTCTTGAAGATAATTCCTTCAGCTCCTTCATAAACATCTCTTTCACTTTTTCTATTTCATCAGCCAACTTCTCCTTTTCCTCCTCTTTCCATTTATGAAATGATTGTAGAATTTCTTCTTCTTTTGATTTTTGCTGTTCACATTCCTGAAATTTGTTTTAAAAAATTATTAGTTCTTTTCCCCCACATGCAATATTAATTCAAACACCCAAAACAGATGTGGGAAGCAGTCACTTTCAGTGGGAACCATCATGATATCAACAAAGAAAAAACGCTAGAAATATGGAGTAGCATACTACACATTTTGCTGGCAAAACAATCACACTTCAAGAAGTTTTGGTAGTTCAATATTTTTCATGGAATAACACGACTGACTTCACTTGATCACATCAAAGAACCACCTAGTTCAGCATCCTGTTTCTCGTGGAGGCCGTAAGTGTATAGGTGGGTAGGGATAATAAGAGGGTCAGCAAATATTCACGTTCTCCTTAATGGTCTCCAAGTTGTTTTCAGCTCAGAGCACTCCCTCAGCTCGACAGGCTTTTGGAAACTTAGTAACCTTCAATATATTCTCACTTTTGAAGTTTGTGTGGCTGCATCAGCTTTTAGCAACTGCAACAAAATATATTAAAAATAGCTCTGCCACGATGAGGTAATTTTATCTGCTTCGGTAACAGGCCACACATCTTATAGATTCGTAGAATTATTTAAGTTGGAAATGACCTTTAAGATCATCAAGTCCAACTGTCAAATCAGCATTGCCACATCCACCACTAAACCACATCCCCAAGTGCCACATCTACATATCTTATAAATACCTTCAGAGATGGTGATTCCACTAATTTCATGGGCAAGTGCTTTTCATCAGTTTGTCATAGAATCATAGAATTGTTACAGCTGGAAGAGACCTTTAAGAACATCAAGTCAAACCACTAACCTGACAGTGCTGGGCCCATCACTAAACTAAACCATATCCCTCAGCACCTCATCTATGCATGTTTTCAGTGTCTCTAGGGATGGTGACTCCATCACTTCCCTGGGCATCTCATCCCAGTGCTTCATAAACTTCTTTGTAAAAAAGTTCTTCCTAATGCCTAATCTAAACTTCCCATGGCACAACCTGAACCCACTTCCTCATCCTATCACTCATTACTGGAGAGAAAAGTAGAGAGTGATCATGTCTCTCCTCAGTCTCCTCTTTTCTAGGACAAACATCCAGAGCTCCCTCAGCCGCTCCTCATCAGACTTGTTCTCCAGACCCTTCACCAGCTTCGTTGCCCATCTATGGACATGCTCCAGCACCTCAATGTCCTTATTGTAGTGAAGGGCCCAGAACTGGACACAGTACTCAAGGTGTGGCCTCACCAGTACTGAGTACAGGGGGACAATCACTTCCCTGGTCCTGCTGGCCACACTATTTCTGATACAGGCCAGGATGCCATTGGCCTTCTTGGCCACCTGGGCACACTGCTGCTTCATATTTAGACAGCTGTCAACCAACATCCCCAGATCCTTCACCTCCAGGCAGCTGTCCAGCCACTCTGCCCCAAGCCTGTAGCATTGTGCGGGGTTGCTTAGAATCAGCTGCAGGACCTAGCACTTGGCCTTGATGAAACTCACAAAATTGACTTCGACCCATTGATCCAGCCTTAGGAACAAGCACTAACAAAACTGTTAAGTATGTCTAAAACATAAGGAAGGACAAAGCAGATGCTCAGAATTATGGGGATGTGAAAGGACAACATGCTCTAGCAGCCAAGCATAATTGCTGACAGGCACACAAGCCTGTTCTGTTCTAGTTACAAATCAAGTAAATACAGTTCAAAATACCATTTTATTTAGTATGTTACCTTAGAAAACCTGATCATATTAGCCTGCTGTTCAGCCTCTAACTGGGACTTAGTGAGTTGCAATTGCTCCTTCAGTTTATCAATTTCATCTTGCAATTTATCTGTCTTTGCTTTCCTCTTCTGTTCTGTTTGAAAGAAATACAGATTCCAAAAATGTTTGTTGTAATTTCTGGACATTTGATAATGCAAATGTCTTTCTATAGCATTTCAATAACATCTGCATGAAATGTGACTGTCATAGAACTTTTACCCTCCCACCATCATGATTCTCCAAAGATGTTTTTAAATATGTGTGTTCTCTGGATTGCTAACACTATCCTTAAAGACTGAAAAATAGCAATAGTACTGGCATGTGAAATAATTTATTAAATATTTCCAAGAAAAGGTATTATGTAATCTAATTTCAAAGGAACCTAAGCCACACAGGCTCAAAAAAAGGATGTATGAAGGACAAAATGAACCTCAACTATTCAATTCTGTTAGGTGTAATTTATTCTAAATAAAAAAAACTTTTGTAAGGCGTCCATTTGGTATACAACTCATTAGTTACCAGGAATGAGCCAGAGAGAATTTTGTTGTAATAAAACATGTCAAAATATGCAAAAATCACAACAATCTTTAATCTGGAAACGTTTTATCAATTTACCAAGGATTTACTAGCCCATTATCTGAGAATCTGAGTAAAGTGCAGAATATTATTTCAGAAATAACTGCACAGAGTATTTCCCTCATACAGCCATTACAGACTAATTCTTTAGATGATAATACGGCTCAGCTGATTCTGCAGCATCTTCCACTCTCATTTTTATGAAGTGTAAAGTGCATAAGAGTTTCTTTTTTCTTTTGATATTAATCCTTCCTTGGACACTTAAGATTCCTGTCATATTTCCTGCTGTTTCATTTGGCTGACAAGCTGCAGTTCAGATCTTGATAGATTCTTCTCACTCCTCCTCCAAAATGTTCGTTTTTCCTAATTCACTTCTGATCACTTTCATTTGTTGGTCACCGAATCACAGAATCTTAA
>WBNH01000440.1:873229-907042 GCA_013401255.1 Urocolius indicus | reverse complement strand
TTTTTTTTTTTTATTTTAATGAATGGACTGCATGCCCAGTGACACATTAACCGCTTTTGTTTGTTCTTGGAGAAAGCCAGCCGGCGTGCGATGAGTTCAAACAGAGTTTCAGCAACAACTCTCCCCGCTCAGCGCGGGCCGGGGAAGATAGAGGTGTCGTGTGTGTACCGCTGTCCCAGTCCCCGTCGCACCGGCGGCCGCCCACTCTCGCCCTTGAGGGGATCGTGAGCTCCCCTGAGGCCGGCCGGGGTGGGCGAGCGGCGGGGCTCGGTGGCCGGGGGAACTCACGGCTCAGCGGGTGGCGGGCGGAGGGGGGGGGGCGACGCGGGGGCTGCGGCGAGGGGGCAGATGGAGGTGCTCCGGGGCCGGGGGCTCCCGCACGGCGCCCGGGGAGGGCGATCCTTCCAACACTTAAAATTCTGTGATCCCGCGGGCTGAGGCAAGGTCTGGGACCTCCGGCCCCGGGCTGAAAGGAGCCGGCTTCGCTCGCCTCGGTAAGGCATTTACGATCTCTGTTTTGCCCTTTTAACTCCCCCGACGCCCCCGCCCTCCTTTCTCCTCACGGTTTATAGGCTGTCCCAATGGTAGTGACACACGCACAGCCGCACACAAAGATGTTTACCAGACCCGAAGGTAAAAAGGTTTGTCCCTCTCCCGAGGGCAGCTCTGGCCACTGCCCCGTCCCCAGGGCGGCCGCGCTCCCCCCGCTGCCATTGCCGACTCCCGCGGAGCCTCCGCAGAGCAGCACCCCAGGGAACAGGCTCTTGCTTTGCACTGGCATTAAACTCTGCCACTTACCCCTGGGGTTTAATGTATCTGCGCTTTAAATGAGCGCCTCCCTCCCCAGTACTCTGCTTTTTTCTTCTTTCCTTCTAAAAAGCGAGGCAGTGCTAGTTGCCCCTTAGACTCTTCGTTCTTTAACAACATGATTCATTTTTGTATCCCCCCCTACTCCCGCCTCGGCTTTCCTAGGCGAAGTGGAGGGCTTGGGGCGCGGGCTGCGTGTTTTCTGAATGATGGCGAGGAAGAGCATAGGGAAAGCGGTGATCCCGGGCTGCTGTCGAGCTGGCTGCCCCGATCGTGGGAAAGTGGCTGCACGTAAAGCAGCAGATTCTTTGTCCCTGTTGTTCTTCTGTAATCGATCTCACTTCAAGTCGAGGGGTGGAAAACTTCAAAGGCAGATCAGGCTGTTGGAGGTCGGGGCAAGAGCACAATCAGCTCGTAATGCACCCACTTTGCCTCCTCCCCCTTACTCCTTCTCCTTCAGGGGCGAGGGGGGGTTGGATAGGGAGGGGGTGAGGGGAAGAGCCCTCCGATCTCTAAAGTACATCCGATCAATAAATAAAATGCAGACTTTGTGGAAAGAGTGAGAGGGAGGGGAAAAAGTTGGAGGCGTTAGTGCACCCGAGTCAAACACACAGGCTCCCGGCTGCACTTTTTCTCTCTCTCCTGTCTTGTCTAAGTAGCTGCATTTTAGTTATATGTGGAATAGTGGTTTGCCTTTTCCGTATGTGTGTGTGGAGGGGGGGGGTTCCCCCTCTCTAGGCCAATTTTAGGACTGTACAGTTTACAGTGTATGTTACTCTAGAAGAAGAAGAAAAAAATAGCTGCTTGACACCAGCTGAGGCTTGTCCTTCGAAGCACGTAGTATAAAGCAACCTACTATGGCACGCAGTTTTAGCAGTGGAGGGCGGGGCAAGCCCGGGGGATGCCAAGACAATATTTAACCACGCTGTGGACATCTGCCATTCAAGGCCAGCTGCAGCTGGGACTTGGGTCCTATCTGCCAACATGTGAAAGCTACATCTAGGAAAGGATAGCCAGAGTCATGGAAATGTGCTCTTGTGACAAAGTATGTTGCATGAGAACACCGTTGTGATAGATAAGAAGAGAAAAAAACCCACGTAACTGCTTTTATTAACAGTGGTGATTCGTGACATTTTCAAAATAAAATAAAATAAAATAAAATAAAATAAAATAAAATAAAATAAAATAAAATAAAATAAAATGTTTGAGATGTCAGAAAACTGCACACAATCAGCTCTAGATCCACCACCCCACTCCTAACTTGCCTGTCATGGTATCTTGAGTTTTTTGTTCTCTGAGAAAGTTGAATTTAACTGAATGTAACCGATTATTTTGTCACTTTATGCTGCTTATTAGTACACCTTGATTAAACATCTAAATGTGCTTTGATTATCTCACAGTATTTTTTTCTCTGTTAGCTAAATTTGCAAAACTGGAAATTACTGAACATAAGTCACTGTTTAGTAGAATTTAGATTCCTCCCACCTGTCCAGTTTGTGCCCATCAAGCGGTAGAAAAATGCATTAAAAAGCTGCTACCCAGGCCTATCTCTGATCTTATTTGGGGACTGACTTGCTGTTAAGAAAACCTGGTAGCACATAGTGGGCACACAGCTGAAGCAAGCTATTTTGAATGCTGCATTGTGATTTAGGCGGCTACTGTGGCTGCTGTAACTTGTGACAGGAACTTGATTAGCCTCAGAGAGAGGAGAGGTGAACAGATAACTGTAAGTCAGTTTGGCATCTCTGGTACCTTAAGTGTCAGCTGTTTTATGCTTAGGACGGCTTTAGTCATTCTCACAGTTTCTGAAATAAGCAATAGTATTTTCTTGGTAAGTGATGATATTTTTGCATCCTTCATGTACATAATAATGCTTCAAATATCTTTCCACTTGTACAGTCAACAATAGTCAGCTTGAATTTGTTCTGTAGTAAAATGGTTACATATTATGCACAGCCACATAGCACAGGTGAAACATAACAACTCCCCTGTGTTTGTGCTGAGACATTATAAAGCCCGTTTCCATTCAGCTGATTGCCAAACAGTCTTCCAGTTATTCACCCTATACATCACAATTTTCTGTCTGATTTCTTTCCCAGAGTGAATTTTTGGGAGCTATTTCAGAAAAAAAAAAAAAAACTACAAAAAACCAACCAAACAAAAAGAAACAAAAAACTAAGAAAAATCAGCTCTGTTTAAACACAAAGAAAACCTGAAAATGCTAAAAGCACTCGCCTATTGTTTTACACCGTAACCATATTCTCAACAGGGTTGTTTTTTCAGTGTGGTAGGCTAGAGAGCTAAAAGTAGGAAGGAACCTCAATTAACAGGGAACAAGCTTTTTAATGAAATATTTGTACTTGGTGTGATCATTTGGCTTGGGTTTTTATCAAATGAATGGGTTGTTTTTAAAGAAAGATTCCTTACATCCAATTAATCCAACCCATGCTGGCTAAGAGAACTATCGTTGCATTGTACATGGCACAGGAATAGGGCTACCATACATCTGATTTTTTTTCCCCTTAGATGACAGCTCTCCTTCCCCTCACCCACTCTCTGGGTCCCATCTGGGTAACTTTTTCATAATTGTACTCTATGTTTTAAAATCTCAGCCAGAGTGTGAACTGGACCTTTTTGTTTTGTTTTCTCTCTATTTTCTTCTTTCTGCTTTGTTTTGCTACTGGAAGAGCTAGACAAGGGGTGGGCTTGGTACTGTGGGGTATCTAAAGAGTAGTAATAGAGCACAGTGGGAGAGGCAAGCAATGTGACAGCAGCAACGTGGAAGCACTAAGTGGAACAGCTTGGTGCAATTTCAAACTGCAGAAGGCAGTTTGGAGGATCATACTTAGGAAAGAGGATGCCCTAGGTTGGGTTGATGAGAACAATGCTAGCGTTTGAAGGGCCTCTGGGCACAGGGGAGGTTTGGGATAGTGTTCCACTAAGCCTGGGGTTTGAGGATCTCTGAGTCAGGAAAATTTAGGATTGTCTCCCTGCACACTTCTAACAAAGACTTACAGCTTGTGCTAAAGAGCACATTCAAGGATGATGAACCTTATCTCCCACCATAAAACAGGATAAGCAGTAGTGGTGATCATGCTGTATGGATCTTCTACAAACCTGCTGCTGAAACAAATCACAATGCCTACCGCTACTGTGATACTGTTAAACCTTTTACACATGGTCAGTAAGGTTTGGGAGTCCATAAATAGGAAATAAATTCCCCTTCTCTCTCTCCTCCTCCTTCCATTACTCCTTTGTTAGACTATTCCATACCAGTTAATCTTGCTTGAAGAGGAGAGGATTTATCCTTGAGAGACTTCATCCTATGGTAAAGGCTTCAGGACAAAGTATGCTGAAGGTGTTAGGTATTAATTTTTACACCACTCCTACCTCCACCTATATGCCCATCATTCCTGCTCTAGCACTTTGCAGAGGGTAAGGAGAAACACCTTTGCTCAAATAGGGAAGAGAAAGGACACCTCCTCTGCCCTGTCATTAAGGTGGAAAAGGTGCATATTATCAAGAAGGCTTGAAAGAAAGGAAAGGAAGGGGCACAACAGGGCTGGTTGGCACAAAGTGGTGCATCATGTGGCCCAAGTTGAGTATCATAGCTATTGTACAGTTCCAATATGATCTTCTATCTTTTTAGGACAAGAATTTCAAAGTTTTACCAACATTATAGTATTTGCACACATTCTGAATTATAATGCTAGTGAAAACTGCCCTTTGTCAACTTGACAACACACACTCGAATCTGAGGCTGAAGTTTGATCAATTTAAAGGTTTCTTCCTCTTTTTCATTTTGCTGTTGAGTTTGGACATACCTTATATTCTGTCTCCATGCAACTTTACCACACTACTGGTGGACAGGAAGCAGCATTCCCAGATGAGAAAGCAAGGTGAAGAGAGACTTCAAGTAAATCTTGATGAACACGCACATTTTGAGGTGAAATCTCAATGTCCTCCACCTGTAAAAGCACTTGCTACTACTCTGAATGCAGACTTCAGTGGGACCTGAGGTCTCCATTATAGTGGTGTGATACAGAGTGATCTCTTATGTCACACAATAGAGAATCTGTGGTGAAGAGCATCTTTTTTTGAGTACCATGCATGCAGCTTTGAACCAAAACTATCCCATGCATATGCCTTGTGGATCTCCTCAAGACAGTAGTGGCTTTCTTTCCATATCAAAGGTAATTAGGGCTAAAAGGCACTTCTGACCTCAGACTCTGTGACGATGCTCATGGGCAAAGCTGGTTAATTCTCAGGGAATAAGCTAAACACATTTAGCATAGATGGTCAAAGAAGCTCAATAGTCACCTTGAAAGTGACCTTAACAGACTAGTCTTGGCATTCAAAAGTCTCTGGCATATCTGGGAAGTGAACCCAGACCTCCCCAGTGCTCTTTCAGTTTGCTAAACGTGAGCTCTGCTTCACACTTACCGATACCACCCATTCTGTTTCCCTTCTTTTTTTAATCTCCCCCTTTAGCACATTTCTGCTCCTTTTACTCTTCATATTCCATTTTCTTTCACATTTCAACTTCAACTTAAAATGCTCTATTTAAAAAACGTAGGGACCAAATCCTTGGAGCCAGCCAAACCACACATGGTGCAGGCCCGGGGTATAGGGAGGGGGAAAGTGGCGCTAAGCCATTTTTCATGTCCCTGGATTCTAGGTTGACTTGATGCCAAAGTGGCCCCTGGCATAACTGAGAGCAGGAATGCTCTAAATTACACTAGTTAGAACAGTTCCCAAGGGCCTATCCTATGCCACTTGTTCCTTTCCGCCTTGGCCACCTATGAAGGCCTCCTACACTGGCTTATTTTGTGCAGGGATTTCCTACATCAGGGAATGCCCAGCTGCCCTATTAAGGTACAAAGGTGATGGAGAATCATTTCCTAAGCATTTCCAGTATAAATAAAGCAATTCTATTGAAGAAAATTGCAGAACTAACAGAACATTAGAATTTGTCATCTTAATGACTTTGCTTGATCATCACATTTTTTCTTCCTACCTTCCATGTGTGTTTGACAGGGAAAGGGCTTGTTTCTAATTAGACTGTAAAGTCTTCAAGGTAGTGGCTATGTAGGTTGAGTAAAGAATATTCTGGAGAACAATACAGAAAACGTTTTATGCCGTTAGAGAAATCAGCAACTTTTTTTTTCTTTGATGAGACTATTGCCAGTGGTTCTAGTCATGCCATTTCCACAAGGAGACGGCCATTATGTAGAAGAGATCAAAGGGCTGAAACATTGTAAGACAGAAGTGAGACTGAAAAGATTGGAACTGATCCACTCAGAAGACAAGTAAGATAACTTATAATTAAAATATAACTGAATATAATCTCAGATTTGACTGGGAATCCTCTTTTACAAGAGGCACTTCTAGTGAAAGATGGCAAATGGAAAACCAGACCAAGAAAATATTTTCTTATGCAAACAGGTGTTGACTGCAGCACTCGAGACTTCACCAACATCTTGTAGTGAAGAATATAGCAAAATATTACAAGTGAAGTAAACATGATAACAAGAACATCCCCATTAACATAGTTAATGGTTTAAAAGAGAGAATAAAACCTGATGCTTCATAGTTCATTATGACTTGTCAGTTAACTTTTTAGGGATTAGAATGCAACTTTGTGAGGGCAGACTATCCCACAGCTACCTGGTTGACACTGGTTCCTGGACTAAGCAGGCCTCAGTTATGATTCTGTATTGGTGTGTGTATGCAGAAGGATTTGTCTTTATATGTAAGGAGATTCAAATCCTTCTTTGAGGCCACCAAGTGCTCTCACATTATAAATAACTATAATTTTGATTGCAACAAATATAGTCAGAAGTCAACATTGGGACATAGCTGAATGCCCATTGATAAAAAGAAGACAGTCTTGGTGATGTGTGAAAGAACTGGGTTTTTGAAGTGTCTGAAGGCCTGAAGTAACCTTTGAATATTAGTTACCACTCAACAGTATCTTACTTTCATCTTAAAAGCATTGTTTTCATCCCTGCATCTTCCACTTTTATGTAGGTAAGTTTCCAAAAGCATTGCACCTTGGTCTAAATTTGGCAATGTTAGTAGAAAGTATTGTTATTGTCCAAAGCAATTAGAATTTGAGCTGAATTAACAAACCTAAGTTTGAATTGGCTTTGGAAAGACTCAGATGTATAATTCTGAGCTGTCTCAACTGTAGGCAGTAAGTCTCTGTCCTGATACTTGTGTTGTTACATGTATCCTCCACCTGTATTTTGAGCATTAGGTGCCAAAGCTGGGGCTCTGGTCTATAGCCTCGGAATGTTTCACTCCCTGTCACATCTGAAGTCATACAGCCTCCTCACCTGGAAAGTTCACCCAAAAAGTTGAGTAGAAAGGTTAGGGAAGTTTTGTGCCACATTTTCTGGAACAATTTGTTTTAGAGAGAAGGATTTGTGGGTGGAAATCTGAATTTTTAATTCCTTTTGCTGTCTATGAGTTGTGAAGATTTACAGGGTGGGAAGCTTTGCTTGCCTAAGAGCTGTTTGTAGGAATGACTTGTTCTGCCTTCCTGTGCATTACTCCTTTCGTTAATCAGCATTTGCTGGAAGTCATAGGTACAAATAGAGTGGCCCATTTGAAGGAACAACTACCTTGACAGACATCTGCTATTGAGCAAGGTGAAGACTTGCCTCCTGAAGGAATGCTCTCCCATACTTCTTTGCTCAGAACAAGTTAATCGTATCAATGGAGAAATAAAAGATGCTTTTCCCTCTCAAATACAAGAGATCTCATTCCATGAATTTGTCAACCTTCCACAACTGTTTTGTGTTGCAGAGCATGGAACAGCAAGTGTGTGATCATACTCTTAAAGGGGTGTTACTGTCATCAGGCATCAGGCATCTTTTGAAGAAATAAGAGGCTGATCACATCCATAGGACATTTTTTTTCCCCTTGGTTTTAATTTCCAGAAATGGTCTTGTGGCCTACAGCTGTGCTGCATTGCATTTTGCTTCACTTCGTCAGCTTTGAGAAACTGGAAAAGTACCTTCTTGTATGGTGAATTGTTTGTCTAGCTATTAAGCTACAGGCAGCACCAGATAGCTAGTGTGCAGACTTCTTGCAGGTCAGTCAGTGTTCAGTTTTAATTCAATTCAGTGAGATTTTATTGGCCTGACAAGCTACCCTAGCACATGCACATGCTGAAAGTTTAGCAAAATCACACCTACTAAAATTGCCCACTTTTATGGGGCAATTTGTGAAGCACTGGAAGCACTCGGGTGGCATGTTACAGTGTCAACAGAGGCTTTCTGAACTTATTGCTGCCACTGATGAATAAAAGCACAAAGAAAGACTTGCATAACGTCTATTTTTTCACAGATAGCTTAAATAATTGTATGATGGCACTTTCAAGTACTGAAATAATTCTATCATGCTTTGAGGAAATATGAAGAAAGTTAGCAATGTTTTATGAGATCTGTGCAGAGTTATCTGGGCACAGATATTTGTGTTACACAAAATCTCAGCCCCTTAAAGACACTTTAGTCTTATAATATACAAATAGATACAAATATAATTTGATAGGAGAAGAAATTGAGTTTATATGATTTGAGCAAAGCCTCATGGGTTGTCTGTAGCAGAACCCAGAAATAATCTAGATAATTTTTAACTATAGGTTCAGAAAAATGGTGTAAAATGAGGTTTATCTGTCTTGAGAAAAAAAATATAGAAACATATAAAGGGACCTAAACTACAGTTCATTATAGTCAGGTTGATAGTATCTATCTGTCTGAGCTGGAAATCCTCTTTGGATGTCTAGTTCAGCTGTGGATATCAAAACAACATGGACTATAAGGAAGAGGAGAACCTATAAGCAGTATAAGATTTATTGCATGTCTCAGAGGGAGGTGGAAGGCTGTTCAGTGGTATCGGATAGTGTTGAACAAGTAGTCTCTAAGTTACAAATTCAAATTAATATAATGGAATAAAATACATTCTAAATTGGAATTGTGTCATGTAAGATGGAAACTCCAGTATTTTGATATGTGTTTTCATCCAGAGGAGTACTCAGATGTTAAAACTTTTATTGAATAGAAACTTTCCAGAAAACTGTTATTCACACACTATAAGAATACTTCACTGCAATGTTTTCAATCAGCTCCAAACACAATCACATGATTTACAGGTGTAACAAAAATGAGGGACATAACTAGGTTTTTGGTCAGTATAGATGCCAGCATTTGCAGGTTGCTGGATTTGATTTTCAGTGTCAGTTCAGATGGGTCTTGAAGATCTCCAAGGAAGGAGACTCCACACCCTCCCTGGGCAGCCTGTACCAGTGCTCCGATCCCATGCCAAATGAGTGCCAAGGTGGTCATCAGCTTGTGCCAGGGATTAGAATGCAACAAGCCACGTGTATTCCCTGGAGTATCTGGGCTCAAAGAAACACATCTGTCTGGTCTTGAAAACACAAATCTGTACAGTACAGTAGTGCAATCTGTAATTCTAGCATGGAGGAATATCTAATATGGTCTAGCTGAGTACATATTGTGACATATGAGAAAGGTAATGCCAAATACTTGGAAGGATAGGACATACTGCAAATAGTTAACGTCAGCTGGTAATTTTGCATTCTCAAGTATTAGTTTTAATTGCACCAAAATTTGGTCCTGGTCACAATGACTGTTCTCCTGCTGGTGACTTCATCATTGTGATGTCAGCATAGCTTCACAAACAGATGAGTAAGTGTTCACCACAACTGACAAGGTGAAATAGCTAAGGGAAGGAATGGTAGGAAAAAAATCTTCTGAAATGATAATAAAAATTAATTAAGTTGTCACTGCTTTATTCCAAGTATCTATACTTTTCACAGCTCTAGTAGCTGAGATTTTTCCATTCTGTTCTAGAGGAATGAATAACTGTTCTTTTGAATAGTTATAGCAGCCTGACCAGATTGACCAATAGCAGTGGGCGAAGAGAGGGTCAGGCTCAGAACCATGCAGAGGTGTCACCATTTGCCAGGACTTTGCCCAAGCTTCACTTTGAAGCACTGCAGATAAGAACTTGGATGCACTGATAGCTGTATGTGAAAGTTCGAACAGTATCTCCCTGCAGTTCTTGACTCAGGCCAGTGCAGTTTGTCCTTTGCCTTTATACATACCGAATTCACCCATAACAATTTTTAGCTATGAAAGTATTACATGTATTTAGTAGCCACTTTGCAAGTTTTCAGCTACAAAACAGTTCCCACACCACTGCTAGCTTCCAACTTTTAAGATGGCCAAACCAATGTTCTCAAAAATATGCTGAGATGAATTTGTACTTACTTGGAAGCCTGATGTAGAATCATATGCAGTGTGACAGGCAGTTAAACCTCTGTGGGATGGGAGAAAATCCCATGATTTAATGGAATTGCTTGGAAGTATCCTATACTACTGCTCTATTCAGTTTTAATACAGCTTTGCATTGCTTCCCCCTTCCATGTTCTTCTGAACCATAGTGCAGAGGCTGCTTCCAGACATTTACCCTCACATTTGCTTAGTCTCCATATTAAATTTACTTTTGTGATTGCTCCACATCTATTTCTTGGTTTATGCTCATCTTTCTAATCCTGCATTCCCTTTGTCTCCCTTGCACCATCACCAGACAATCCCTGTTCCCTATTTCCTCAATGCATTTTCACTAGTCTGTGGGAACCACAGTTCCTTCCACAGCAATGTTGCTCCAGACACACCAGCAGTCTGTTTTCCATCCCCATTCAGATTCGGTCCATATGCATCCACTATAAACTTTTGCTTATCTAATGCAAGTCCTTTGGGCAAAGTCTGAAATGAGGGTAAGAACTCTGCGACTGGAAAAGTGTCAGCATGCCTTCTATGCTCTAGTCATTTATTATAGATTTTAGAAAGAATTTTTCCAGCATAGAATTATAGAGAGTGGCAATGTCCATTTATTACAAGTCCCATGCTCTATTACAGGTGTTGCCAGGTAATACTACTGTAACATGCACCTGTTATTCCCATTTTTCATGCTGGGCCTTTTCACTAATAGTTCTACTCCCTTTCTCAGGCCCTTGTGAAATCATACTCGAAGGGAAGCCACAGATGGTGCAGTTTAACATCGTTCCACAGCCTGTGCACAGCTGAATGCTCACATAGGTTTACTTTTTCTTTTTACTATAGCAACTGCCCTTTTAGAAAGTTGTCTATTACTGCACAGTTCTAAAAAAAAAAAGGGGGGGGGGAAAGAAGAAAAAGGAAAAAAAAAGACATTCCTTCAAAAGAAATGAGCAGAAAACAAGAGATAGTATACTGAGGTGGCTCCCAGTTGTTCTGGTGGCTTAGAGAGAATGGCCATGAGAAACTGGAAGGGCAGAGTTGGAAGTGGAATGATGAATTAAGGGTGAAGAAGGAATGGTATTAGGAAAAGCTGTTATAGTCTTTTCCCTGAATGCATGTGTAGACACTGAAAAGACCAGCATTCCTGCCAATAGTCTATGGTGGTTATTTTCACAAAACTTCACAGACCGATCAACATCAGTTTTTCATATAGTAAATCACTAAAATATCTATGCTGACCATTGAATAACCTGGGATCTGAGAACCTATTTCCACTTGGTTGGGACTGCCATCTTGTCTTTTCTTTCAGAGACCCAAAAAGTGAGATAGTCCTGAATTTAGTATCTCAGGTCTTACTGACTCTTTTTTTTGTTTTCCTCTGGGTTTTAAAAGGTAGTTAAAGCTCTCCATTAGAACAGGTTTTGAAAATAGAGTCATAGAGAAAAACAGATGGCAGTTGGCAGCTACTAGCCTAATGATAGAGTGCACTGTAATGATAGTAATTCGTTATCCATGTAAATATAGCTTAGCAATTTTTAAGTAAACATGAATAAAATTGAAAAGAGAAGACTAATACATTACATTCTGTAAGAAGAAAGAATGAGACATAGTTAACTTTTTTCTTTCTAATCCTTGGCTATGAGCTGCAGGCTGTTACTGTGCCTCAGCACATCTGTACATATTTAGACACTTTGGTATAATCCATGAGAAAAATTTTGCAAATATGCTTGTTGTTTGAGGTTCTACCCTACCACTAGGATATGTTGACTAGTTAAAGTGAAGCCACTAATTTAGATTGTTTATACAGAAGTTTATTGTTGGTGGCTTTTGTGGAACACATTAAGTGTACAGATTTCAGAGGCATGAGGGTTTTTTTCCTTTTCTTTAATTGTATGAAACTCTTAGGTGGAAGAGAGCTTCTTAAGTTAATATGGTCTGGTTTATTCCCTTAAAAAGTTTGCCTGCCTAATCCAATCAGTTTCTTGTCACTGTGGAAAAATGTGATACATTCCAGTGTCAATTGCTAGATTACGAAGAAGAAGAATATAAAAGAGATTAAGATTCAGTAAATCTAAGACACATAGAAGTACATTGTTGTATGACTGTTGTAATTTTTACAAATAGGTAGAAAGTGGAACGATTGTGGAATGAAAATTCTAATAAATCCACTAAGTTTAGAAGTTTACACATTAAGACATCCACCTGAGATAGCTAAAACCTCAATGGAGCAAGGACACAGCAAAATTATTGAATACTTTAAATGCAAATGGCTGGCTCCTTCACCATAAGAAGAAACATTTACAGTGCTTCTGTAAATCTTCCCAAGTGCTTCACATTTTGCTAAATATTTATAAGATCTTCAACACATCTCCAGGAAGGTTTTTAGGAACTGCTCCTGACTTAATTTTTGTCTTAAGGACCTGCCCTTCATGGTGCTTATCCTCCTCAAATTCTGTTGAGACCAGGGATTGATTGCCCTTACGTTCTTGCAAGACTACGTCCTATGAGAGAATTTCTGTGATTAGTTAAACTAGTGCTCTAGAAGTTGCTAAATTGCCCCTCATTTTGCTTTCTATCAATGGACAGTTATAGGTCTACTCTTTACAGACTGGTAGAAGTATATTCAGTTAGTCACTCTCATGAAAGCTCTTCTGGCTTAATGTAATTTTCTCTTGAGGCAATTTCTTTAGGGAAGCTTTTATCTTGCCTCCATTTTGAGAGTGCTAGAAAATTATCCCTGCTGATAGAAAGTTGTTGTGCTCACTCTAAGACCTCAGCAACATTCTTTCTGCTATGTTCACCCTGGTGCTGGCCATGCCCTGAAAACTGTTGAACTTTCCTGAGACAGACTTGTTTTTCCTTGTCTCTCATCCATGGAGGAATATGATTAGAACCTGAGGTTTGAAGCTCAGATCTGATGATAGCTCAGATCTGATTTCCATCTCAGAGTGAAAAATGCCACTCTCCTTACTCGATTTTAGTAATTGTATAAAAAATACAAACTTACATAGTAGCTACTGAGACAGGAAAACTCATCAGTGGTATGTAGAGCCTCCCTGTTGCTCTCTGTTTATTGTGTCATCACTTGGCACTTACATTAAACACAGGTCTAAGATTCATCTCACCTATTTTGGTAGGCCTATAGTAGAGCCCTCTGTGATGGAGAGTCACCCCAGACTCCTTTATAGGAGAGAAAGAAATATCTTTAGAGCACAACTTGTTAGCAGTATTTGTGCTGTTTAGTTTAGAAATAGATTATTTCTACCTACTTTCTTTCCACTGACTAATAAAGCAGTCTCAACAATTAAATCTGCTAGGCTTCCATAAGGTAGATATCTGCAGTTGGTCAGATGAGTTATGGTGTTATGGAGGAATTCTTTAATATTCATCATTGTGGTTGATGCAGAAACCTACAGCATCAGGAGGAAAATGATGAGGCACAAGGAGTATGATTAGTATCTGCCTGCAAAAAGCATGGAGCCATTATGCAGAAGTCAGAAAGTTAGGCTGGAGAGCTAGAGAGTGTGGAGAGAAATGTGAGATGAAAGTCTGAGGAACAAATGAACATGATGAAAACCCCTATATTAGTAACAGTTGTTAAATTTAAGTTCGTAAGGGTACTGCTTTCAAGACTCACTAGTACAAAATTTTGTTATGTTGTACTAGAAAGTATATAAGGCTATATCTGAGTTTGCTTTGCCCTTCTCTGTGCTTTCTGATAGAGGACAGCATCTGGACCAGTGTTTTTAAAGGGAAGTCATTCTTTCATGTTTCTGTATCTGTTAGAACACTCCTCAGGCGTTTGATTCTTTCAAACCTTCTAATCATGTAGTAAAACATTTTAAAAGAATATATCTAGCCAAATAGGCGACTGACTCTCAAAAGCAATTGTTCTTTTCCAGCAATGTCTTCCAGTTCAAAAATCTCAGCCATCTGCTTTCTATCTTATGTATATTGATGTTATTTTTTATTTAGTTAGAATTTTATGAGGCCATTATAATAAGGGGAAGTCTGGATAATTAAAACTGTATCATGGCTTCATGATCATTAGTGGAAAAACACATCTGTTGACACAAATTTATCTCTGTTTTTTTTCTCTTTTTTTCACTATTTCTCTTGCTTTGGAGGTTGTGATGCTTCTATTCTGTGACATCCGTTTAGTAGTCTACTATACTCTCTGGCGTTAATGTTAACAAGGACTGGCTGCAAGATTGTCAAATGCTTACAAGAAAAATGGACAGGGCCATATGAAACCACAGCCTACTGCCTTCCCTATTTCTGATGCTTAATCCTTTCTCTGGAATAGAAATAGAATAGAGATTTTCAATTATTCCATCTTCCAAAATGTTTTAGTTACAGTGCAGAAGCAAAAGGAATACACTGTGCTGTAATTAGACATTATTATCTCAGTATTAATATAGAATATTGCAGCATGCAGCTTTAAAAGATATTCTTTTTCATATTAAGCTGGCTAGCAATTGTCACCTTAGACTGCTAGGTTTAGAAAGAGTATTCTTTTTCATGCCTGTGGACAACCTCTGATTACTATCTTTTTTTTTTTTTCCCATAGTGGCTGCTATGTGAAAAGAAAGTGTTTTCAACCGTTCAAAAATGGGAATGCCTGATTACGTGGGGCATGTCTATTACACTGTCTTTTGACCAAGTATTCTGGATAATTTATATTTATATTGGGGAAACATTTCTGAACTAACCATATGAGGAAAGGCTGAGGGATCTGGGGCTGTTTAATCTAGAAAAGAGAAGACTGAGGGGAGATCTTATTAATATTACAAATATGTAAATTGTGAGTGTCAGGAGGTCGGGGCATCCCTTTTTTCTATTGTATCTAGCAACAGGACAAGGGGTAATGGGATGAAGCTGGAACACAAAAAGTTCCATTTAAATATAAGAAAAAACTATTTTACTGTGAGGGTGATGGAGCCCTGGCACAGGCTGCCCAAGGATGGTGTGGAGTCTCCTTCCTTGGAGGTCTTCAAGATGCATCTGGACACGTTCCTATGCAGCTTCATCTAGATGGACCTGCTTCTGCAGAGGAGTTGGACTAGATGATCTCTAAAGATCTCTTCCAACCCTACCATTCTATGATTCTATAAACCAAATGAGTACTGTTTTACAAAGCTCATTTGGGTCAAATGATGGACTTGTTGAAATTTCTGTGGTTTCGCTGGCAGGGCTGTTCCTTAAAAGCTGTTCAAAACAGAAAGCATGGTGTTTTGGCTTTTTTTTTTTCCCCTTTTTTGATTGCACCTACTGCAGGCTTTGGAGGTTGGCTTTTTATGTTTTATATTCTGTAACTAACATTACAGTCCTGGCAGAGGATTAGCCTGATTAGTTTCTTGTGACACATCTGCATTGTCATCCAAGGAACAAGATGAGCTGGCTGTCGAACTCAGACTCACCACCACGTTCATTGTGACTCCTCATGTCTGTCTGAAAAGGTCACTTCAGCAGATGTACCCATGCCCTCCAGAGTCTGTGAGCACTGTTACTGTCTAGTTTCTGTTCATGTACTCTAGTTTATGTGCACGGGCCTGAGCGTGCTATAGCCCAGATACACAATAGATATCCTTTCTGTGGATTGTTTGAGCTGCAGGATAGTAGATGATAATATCTGGTAACGGGTGCTGATGATGTATGGGTAACAGAACTCTCAATACTTAGTCTTGAACTTCCTTTAACCCTACATTGTAAGCATGATGTGGTTATTTTCACCTTACTCAGCAGCTAACAGAGCTATCTAGTTGTACCATACATTCAAACAGGAGAGGTAACAATTTGCCAGTGCTGTAGAGAGCAAGGATAGAGGGAAAGAACTTTGTGTGTGACCATCCCTTTCACACAGAGCTGGTAAATAGTAAAAAATCACCCAGAATCAGGGAAGAAACTCAAAGCAGAGACATGATACAACACAGGTATTGTGGCAGCTCACCATATGCCTCGTCCAATAATTTCAGGTGACAGATAGAAAATAGACAAATATGAATAGGCCCACTTTTAAGAAATATTTGTATTGAATTAGAATCAATTAGTGGATTTGATCCTGCACAAGCAGAATGTTCTTTTTTAACCTTTGCATGTTAATGCTGAAGCTGTTTACTAAGTGGCATGGAAGACCCACATTGAATTCAGAGGAAGGTGGATGTAAAAATTATGTACCAGCATGAAACTCCATCATTTACTTAGGGTGTTAAATATAAGGCTTACCTGTGTCTGTTTTCTGTTGTGCATAATCTGGTGACAGTGGTTTGCCAGGTATCTTTCTCTAGGCTCTTGAAAGCCTCCTCTTATCCTTCAGTAGAGGGTGCTTTCTGTGGATGTGGTGGATTTAACTAAGCATTGTTCACATTTTGGTACTTTATAGATAGTTGTACCTTAAATCTCTAACATAATGTGTATTGGGATTCTCAACGGAAGAAATAGGCAGACAATATGGTCACTACTGTAACACTCCTTTATCAAGCTGCAATTGCAATCCATGAAATCATTGCCAAATAATTAAAAAAAAATAGTTGAAAGATAAATACCATAGATACAGTCCCTAGAAACCACCTCTCACTTTAATTGAGAGCAGCTGCAATATTGCAGAAGTTGGAGTTCATATTCTCCCTCCCTGTCTCTTCTAGGGGAGCACAATACATTTTGACTAACATACATCCCAGCAAGTTTGTATGCAAATGTTTTTCTTAAATATAAAACAAAATGGACTCAAAAGTTGCTTGCACTCAGGAGCATTGATTTGTAGATGCTCTACAGCTTCAGAGACAAACAGGCTACTGTTTTCCCACTTCCTTTTTTCTTGAAATATTGCCCATACGTTGGGTTGTGCCTTTAAGATTTCCAATTGAACAGGGTATCTGGGAACTCAAGGGAGCACTTGCTCTGCCAAAAATTTGTAAGCACAAATAGAAATGAATTGGAAAATATATATCTGTTATCTAGTTCATCTTCCAGTTCAAAGATTTTGTTTGGGCTGGGCTTTCATGTTATTTCTTTATCATTACTGCTGGAAAAAAAAAAATGCATGAAGTCATACAGTGCTCCCAGAACTCCTATCTCTATTGAAACAGGCATTAGAGCAAAGAAATAGTGCGAACCTGGTATTTTTCAGTCCCACTTGTATAACTGATGAGAGACTATAACATATCCTCTGTCTGAAAACAGTCCCGTGTGCATTTTTTGAGACAGAAAACAGGTATTAAGGAACACAGAGGCAAACAGCTTAATAGTCCAGGTTCATAACTTGCACTTTTAAGTGATTCTCCTCCCCAAGCCTATATAAGCCATTTTATTTTCCTGAAAGCCAAGTCAGATGCACAATCAAACATAACAGTTTTAACAGCATCAAACGTGCCTTTGTGTACCTCTCCTTTTGCTAGCTTTAAGGATTGACTAAAGTGAGTGCAATTCTCTGTGGGAACTAGGAAGGTTTAGAAACCTTCAAAACAATTGCCAACAAAACACATTTCGTTCCCGCCAATGAATAGATCAGTCATTTGATCTAAGATACATTTTGCAGTGTGTACATGGTGAAGAAAACAGACAGACCAAGACATCATCTTAATGTGGAACTTTGCCCATCATACAAAATAAATCTCTTAGAGTTAAGCTTGCAGGTTAATCCTTGTCTTTTTCACTGCACTAGCCATTTGAAGTGTATGCCACACTTACTTTATTTGTTTGAAAAAACATGTTCTTTCTCTTTTTGAGGTTCTTATAAACCCTAATAAATAATCTCTCCAGGTGGTTCTGGGAGGGGCATTGGTAGCATTAATCAATTTTTATTTTCTTAGGAGAAAGTGAGGCACAACAGCTGTGTCTCTCACCCAAGATCTCCTAGAAAGCCAGAGTAAGAGGAAGCAAAAGAATCTAGGTACGCCTTACTCCAAGCTTCTCTTCCTTCCCTGCTAATATTCCTTCTTCCTCTTTAGTATTTCAGATTAGCCACACAGTGTGTAGGGAAAGAGTTCATAATGAGATTTTCTTCTGTGGAATTTTTCCAGGGTTCCACCTAGACATGGCATTTTTATTTTTATTTTCACAGAAGGACTCTCCCTTCCCCAGGCGCCACAAAAGTTTCTCTGATGGAGAGATGGGACAACTTGGGAGGTCTGTGTGAAGAACTACATTTTGCTGGATACACTCCTGCTGTTAGCAAATTGCTCCAATGGGAGGACCAGCCAACTAACTCAGTCAATCTACTAAAATGGATTCCGTTTTATAGAGATAGATCCTCTTAGTTAACTCATCCATTCGATTGCAAAAAAAAAAAAAGAGAGAAGACAGAGCACATGCTACATGGGGAAAGTAAACAAAGGTTAATGGATAAGGTTTTGTAGGTATCACAAAGATTGGTACTACCCTGTTTGCTCTTTGCTCTACATCAGTTTTCATGCTTCCTCTGTTGCTCTTCCACTGATTCTGATTTTGATTCTGTAAACATAAACCAGCCAAAAATTTCCACATGGAGCAAACAAAGAATTCCTTGCAGGTTATAGCCAGAATTGTCAGAGGTAAAAATAGTATATTCAAATCCCACAAAGAATTCTCAGGAAACCTTCACCAACGTTTGGATTTAACCTAAGTTCTGTGAAGTATGAATCCACTGCTCTTTACTGCTACCTGTACAAGTCAGAAACTGCCCAAGCAACTGGAAAACTAAGTTACAGGTTTTAACTGGATGTTTCCTTCAGTCAGCTTTGGCAGCCTGTGAAAGAATACTGGCTTTTGGAACAGCTAGTTCATCACATGGAAACCATAGTACAGAACTGTATTATTTCTGCTGCTGTCTTTGAAGACAGGTCTTTGGTTTTCTCTCTTGTAATTCATGAATACTCTCAGTTGGCTAATTTTGCTCATGTTAGTTTTCTGGCAGAGGTACTGTTACGTCAGTAAGCTTCTCACAGTGTTTGATAGCTTTTGAAAGCTGGTCACATTTTTTAAAAGATCAATAGCTAGTTATAACTGTGTGGCTCTGTTTTGTTTTGTTTTTCCTTTTTGGTAGCTAGTCAAAGCAAGAGATATGTCAATCAAACCTCAACTCTGGACTGCAAAGGCATAGATAAGTAACAAGTTAGAATGAACGTCTGTCAGATGGCAGATCCAGCCAGGCAAATGACAAGATATGAACTGTTTATTGTCTGTCTTTTTATAGGCTGTATGCAATGGTGAACAATGCAGGGAAGACAAATAGGATGCTTCTGCTTACTCTCCTGGTGTAACTGAAGGTCACTCAACTGCAAAGGAAGGAACCGATTGCTGCAAATTTCAGACCATGAACTTAGCAAGCACAAAGAAAGCAACTGGGTTGTTATAATCATATATACTCAGTTTAAAACAGTACACAAAGAATGACAGCTGTAGAGGGACAAATACTTAGCTCATGAAACTGAACTTATTCTAATGGAAGTTATTGATGGCTGGTCTAAATAGTTAATTGAGCACAGGCAGCATTATATGACAGTAAACCGACATATAGCTTCCCTCTGTTAGGTTTCATAATCCTTCATCAGTTGCTAACAGTCTTGGATATGGGATATCAGACTAAACACAACCCTAATCTGATCTTTGCCCTCCACATCAATATGTGTGCTCCTTAGTTACTTCCTGCTATTTTCAAAGTTGTGGCATGGCACTTTTTGTCAGTGTTTCTGGTACCAGCATTGCGCAATAACAGCCTACATGCTAGTGTGTTATGATTAGCTCTACAACAAGTTCAGCTATTCAGGGCTAGAATGGATATAGGAGAAACTAGTCAATGATTCATCTCTACAGCAAAATAAGAAAAAAATGAGGGGAAAAATTTCACAGAATCTTTGTCACAACTCTGTGGGAAACCTATATTTTTGCATCTTTAAGTCATGGGGTCATTTTTATTGTGTTGTTTTTTGTTGTTATACTATGTTAACTATAACACCATATTAAATTGTATAAACTCTGCCAGATTGCAAATTAGCTGTAAAATTGTATAATTCATGAAAAACAGATCTTACACAATATGATTTAAATTGGTCTTGATTTTTTTTCAGTTACTCTCTGAAGTCAGTAAGTCCCAGTCTTGTAAATCTATTGGAAATGTTGCCTGTTCTTATACATTTTGTTCCATGCTAGCAATTTCCCCTCTGTTTGGTTTCTCAAGTCAAAGGTTCACTCTGTGTATAGGAAAGCACCTTCGTCTTCTTGTTTACCATGCACTGGTGCTTGTTACAAGATGCAACCATTCTGCTATTCCAGAAGTGGGTGGGTGACTATGATGCAGAACTATAATTGCATACACACAACATACAACAATATGAGCTTTGGATTAAAAGATGAGTAGTACCTTGCAGTATACCAGCTAAGTTGTTAGCTCATATTTGACCAAAAAAATAGGATTTATGTAAAGGTATGACATTGGCTTATAATTCAGAAGAAAAAACTTCATTACAGACCTGTGTAACTTCAGATCTTGCGTGTGAAAACTCTAACCTAATAAAATTAATTATCTGCCTATTTGTATTCCAAGTTCCTTGGCTGGACAAAGGATGGGGACTGGACTCTTGGGCTACCTTCAACTTGCAGACAAGGGCAGCTAAGCCAATATACCTTTGTAAATGCAAGGTAAATAACCTAGATTTTCCTTCAGGTATGCAGGCATCACTCTGCCCAGCAAGACCTAAAGAATTGAGTCTATTGGTTTGGTGTTCAAAATGGTTCACAGATGCAGAAGACCAGATCCAGTGAGGACTTAGGTTGTTAATTCTTGCAACATTGGTCTTTCATATCTCCTACTCGGGGCTCTGTGCTAGATGCCTAGGCTCGCTCTGCAGTAGGGGAAGAGCTGGATTCCAAAACAGCTGGCAAGTTGAGTTGCTCTAAATGCCTTGCATTGGCCAGTTGAGAAATTTGAAGAACAGAGGTAAATCTATAAACCAGTGGATCTCATTTGAATGAGGCTGCAGGAACTGTTTCACTTTGCATCTACAGAAGGAACTACAGCAGGAACTGTTTATCCATTCACTCTGCATCTACAGCCTGGAACTTCTTGAAGTCGGTAATCAACATGCTTTCCATCAGGAATTCAACACGGCTCATTTTTCTTCTGAAATGAGGTTCTAGTTCTGGTAGCCTAGCCATCTTGCCTTTGGTGTAACAGTTTGAGTGCACAGCTCCAGCACAAGAAACTAGGGTCAAGCCCCAGCTCTGCTGCTGGGGCTTCATACCCAAAAGAACTGCCTTCCAGCAGGGTGCTTTAACCACCAGATTAAAGGCTACTGGAAGGAGGAAGAAGATGGACTTTCTCCATTCCACCTGTTAGGATTGTGCCATTGCTAAATGTAAATAGGCCAAGCATGACTTTGTTGTAATGGTCGAGTAAATTCCACTTGCTGTTTTCAATGTAGTTTCTCTATTTTAGTCAAGGGCTAAACATAACTTAGAAATATGAAAAATCATAACAAATAATGAGGATGGTTGATAATGCATTTTACAGGACATCTTACTCTATCAGTGTTTCCCATACATACTTATTTTCTAGCCCTGATTAAGGACAGTCAAGCACATGTGGGAAACCAGAAGTTTCAGGCTTTTCCATGGCACAGATTTTTAAAATGCATTTTTTCTGCTAGGTGTAACTGAGCAGAGCTTTCCAGAGTTAGTCTCTGTTTGGATAGGATCCACTTCTTTTACAAACCTAGGCTAATATGGAACATTAGAATGAGTGAGGCTCCTCAACATGCCACATTCATGGCTCTGTGGCAGGCTGCAGGCTAGTTGAGGTACCAAAGAACAGGTAGATATGAAAGCAGATAATATGTCAGTCTCATCCTATGTGATCCAATCTGATCATATGTGCAAACTAGTACTGGTGTGTATATCCATGTGTACCAAATGTCAATCAACAAAATCAGACAACATTCAAAGCTAGAGAATTAAGCAATGGTAGGATTATCATCTGGCTTGCCATCTTCTGTAATATTAATGCACATCAGTGGAATGACTTTTCTATTCATAAGTGTAAATCTAATTGTCTCAGTATAAATCCAAATGGGCTAGAAAGAAACGGAATAGTTCAAGGAGCCTACAGTTGTCACAGTACACTCACTTTATGTTCCATCAGGGTGCATGCCCACTGTTCACTTGGAAACAAAATTTGAGACCAGGTACAAATATTTTCATGAGGGACTTCTACGGGATTGTTCTGCTTGATATTACATGCAAATATGCAAAAATAGTTACCTCAGAGTTCGGATTTCTTAGGCTTCTACTCTCGTTTGGTTTCACATTGCTCTTCAGATTCAAAATAGTGATAGGCATTGTTATAATCGGATAGTACTGCTCTTCTGTTGAGTGTAAATCTGGAGCAAATTCATTGATGTCAGAAGTTTTAGCCTATATTTGGTTTCGTGTACATGAGAACACAATTCGGACCATACATCTTATTTTTCTTTTGATGTAATCCGGTGTAGCCGGAAATAAAATGGCAATATCAAGCCCCAAATCATAGAACTCAAGTTTTTAAAGATATCAGCTTTCTTTTACAACCTGGGTGGCCCTCACCATGTCTGGGAAAACATTAACCCAGTGGTCCTGGCAATGCATCACCTGTTTTTTCCAGACTGCTGTAATCAATTTGTCTTTATCCACCACATTACCAAAAAAAAATATTAAAATTCATATTTGTGTGTTCTCCCCAGAGGGCAAACCATCAGAGATCTCCAGGGTTTTGGAGGTTTCTGTGGAGATGCAGAATGCTTTAATTAGGTTTAAAATAAGATTAAGTTTCTTCCCTACAGTAATTTTGGATACTTCCACCAGATTCCTGTAAGGCTATTTTACACTCCGAAAACTTGATCAATCCTCAACTTCACAAATTACAGCTTTTGTTTACATTTTTGTAGAACATCGAAGCAGAGGATTGTTGCCTTTAACCAGTGTTTCCAGGCTTTAATAATGATGTTTCAGTTTTTTTGCATAAAGACCTATGATGCTCTTTCCTGTAGACCCTGGTATAGTTAATTTGGGAAGCATAAGAATATATTTGGGCCTGAAGGATCCCAGTTGCACTTAGGATAATCCTGAAGATACTCGGTATCCTTTAAGAGATGAATCCCAAGGTTATGCCTCAAGCAAAGCTGTTGAAAAAAATGGAGTTCTGCCCAAGGAATGAATAAGAACCAAGCAAAAACTTTAAATTTTGTCCCCAAGGTATTCACCTCTTGTAAACAGTCAGGAGAGACACAGTATTGTTTTATCTAAGGGATTTGTTTGACTGTTTTACTAAAATCCTTGGCACTATAAGGAGACTTGGTTCTTCTTCCAGATGGCTCTCCCTGCAAAACATGACCCCAGCAAAGATAAATGTACAAAATAATACATCTTTGGGCTACCATTCAAATATTTTTATTTGAGGCATCTTCTTTCACGTGAGCATCCCATGAAAGCAAGCAGCATTCCAGAAATAAATAAAAATGCAAAACTGTTTGGAAAGGGAGAATACCTCTCGGCAATAATCCTGCAATGAGAACTGTCATGAAGAACCTACTGAACTCTCAGACCAGAGCTACCAGTAACTCTGCACCTTTGTCTATCTAACCATTTGCTATGTTCTACTTGTGCACCAGGTCCCAGGGTGTTTTGTGTGGAAATCCACGAGAATACTTCATTACTTTTTGTGAAACACAAATCTTAGACTTCAAACATTGTAAAATTCCTTAAGGGAAATGAGTACATAAATGTCATTTGGCTTCTCTAATATTCCATTTTAATAACTCTTTATATCTCCTTTTAAATTAATTTTTGCAACATCATATTTCTCACATCCAATAAATGTCTCTTCAGTGTGTATGTTTCCAGTGTGAACAAAAAATGTACTTGCTATAACTAGAGTTCCTATCCATAAATACTGATCACTTGAATCCCTTTTTGCTTCATTCATACTCTTTCTCATACTCTCCTGCTTTAACTACTACTGGTATCTACATCTATCCACTTACTATGCAGAGTCTTAAATGATAGCTAAATCTGAAGCAACAATATGCATTGTTTTATGAGTATCTCATGAAGCCTGAACACACTCTGTCAGGGTGTTGATTGTTTAAAAGAGCATACCCACTTGCAATGTCTGGCATCTAGATTTTTGGGATTTCTTTACAATTTACACTCCAAGAATCTTACTCAACTCAATGGACGCATCTGTGCTGATGCTACTAGGCATATGTTACCTATGTATTGTCAGAAATCAAAGTAAAGTTGCAACTTGTTCAGTTGTAATATGGATATAGCACCTATCCTAACCTTTAGTAAATACAAGATCCTTTGGTATGAAATAATGATTCTATGAGAAACTGTGACTTACATGTTTGCAGGAGCCAGCAATGTGCCCTTACGGCCAAGAAGGTCAGTGGCATTCTGGGATGCACCAAGAAGAGTGTGTCCAGCAGGTCAAGGGAGGTTTTTCTCCCCCTCTACTCTGCCCTGCTGAGGCCTAATCTGGAGTCCTCTGTCCAGTTCTGGGCTTCTCAGCTCAAGAGGGACAGGCAACTTCTGGAGAGAGTCCAGCACAGGACCACCAAGATGATCAGGGGATTGGAGCGTCTTCCTTATGTGTTTAGTTTAGAGAAGAGGAGACTGAGGAGGGATCTCATTAATATTTATAAGTATATAAATGGTGGGTGTCAGGAGGTTAGGACATCCCTTTTTTCTATTGTATCTAGTAACAGGACAAGGGGGTAATGGGATGAAGCTGGAACACAAAAAGTTCCATTTAAACGTAAGAAAAAAACTATTTTACTGCGTGGGTGAGGGAGCCCTGGCTCAGGCTGCCCAGGGAGGATGTGGAGTCTCCTTCCTTGGAGGCCTTCAAGACCCACCTGGATGTGTTCCTGTGTGACCTAATCTACGTGGACCTTCTTCAGCAGGGGGGTTGGACTAGATGATCTCTAAAGGTCCCTTTCAAATCCTACCAGTTTGTGATTCTATGATTTAAAACATTTGTGACTAGACTCATGGAAGTTTAAACATCTGGCTTTAAGGATGAAGGAGAAAAACAGTGACTTTATATTTCTTAAACTCAAGAGCTCACATTTTTATTGAGATACATATCTTTATATACCATACATTTAGACACTAGAGGCATAAGTTTTATGTTGCATGTATTTTACTGGTTCTTGTTTAGAGTGGCTTGTTCTTTTGACTGTTCTGTACTGAAAGTGGACCAAATTCAAGTAGTTAAATATTCTCTTCCTAAAATACAACATTTCTATTTTTCCACAAACATGGAATTTCATCCTTTAATGGATAAGTAATACCTTCTCTGGATCTCTGTTAAATTTCTAGTATCCATTTTAACATATCAAGCAATGTAGAATTATATTACACATGAGCTGACAATCATTGAGGTATTAGCTTTTATACATGCTCAATTACATGGAAACAGACTCTAGAATTGTCATTGTACTGCTGTGCAACAAACTGCTCTATGGAAAAACTATTCTGGATAATATTAAGAGGGTTGTAATGTGTTAATGTGTGTTTTTCTTCCTTCCAGCAGGTTTGGTAGTTAGCCTTCCTGATGTGTTCCTAAGATAGCCAGACTTTAAAAGTACAAGAAAAAAAGGTGTATGAAAAAGATTGTCAATAAATCCGAGTAGTCCTGTAAGTGAAAAATGTTCCGTGTTATGCTCAATATGTCTTTCTTGGTGCACCCAACCACAGCTGTAGTCCCTCTTTTGTCCCCTACTCCTTTTCCCCCTTCCTCAATATCCTCTATCACTTGGATGAGTGTGTGGTTAACTCATCTCTCTCCAGGACTCTGACAATCAAATGGAGAAGAGACTATGTCTGATTCCAAGCTGTGTGTATGTTTATTGCTGGACCAACCTGAGTGTACTCAAAGGAGTGGTGACAGAAAAAACAGGAAGAGAACTGCTGAGTTCCTACTGCAGCTTTTCTGCCAGTGGAAGCATCTTTATCTTTTTCTGTTAAGCCCAGACAGCATTTTAAGTACTTTCTTCTACTAGAGGTGATGCTGGCACCTGAAGTGACCCAAGGATTCTGAATTAAGTTAGAAACCTGATGACAGAGGTCTCCTGAGGGGACAATGATGCTGTTATGGAAATCATTTTAATTGCATCCCTCTCTCTAACACTTGATGACTTGAGTTCAGTTTTTGCCAGTTATTTTATGTACAGGTCTGGGTTATAGTGTGGCATTGACGAATTTGGGGATTCTGCTGTTTATAGGATGAGGAGAAGTATAGAGTTGGATGGCCTTGGTGAATTGCTACCATTTGGGCTCTTTCCCTCTTGCTAGGTCTTACAGATTGACTGGTCAGGCAAAGACTAAACTTTGACAGACTCTTCCGGTAAGCATTGCGTGCTGAAGGTGCCACTGGACTTTATAGTTCCCTGGATTTGGTCTGAAGTGATGAGCCTGACTCATTTTGGAGCTTTCATATTTGCTACTTTAGCTTTACAGAAACTAACCATAACTGCCAGGTGATCCACACTATGAAATGCAAGAGAAAAGTCTGACAGGGTGATATTAAAGGTTCATTTCCTTTGCGCGTGATCTGAGCAACACTATCCACAGCATGACAACATCAACTGTTCATTATGCAGATACGTATCTAAGATATATAAGATGCACTAAATTTGTCCTACCCTAAAACAACTAAGAGAATGTGGTAACAAGGAAATGGTGATAGAAAGATGACTTTGGACAACCAGCGTACAAAGGAAAGCTGACTAGTAGGTCATATTTTTCTTAATCAAAGTTCTTTCATCAGAGAAACTATGTTTGCTTTTCCTCCCTGGATGAGTGAATTGTTTAGGATCTGCTGGAAATAACTGATGTGCAACAGAGGGACTTCAATCTATGCAGATCCTGGAGAAGATGACTTTTTGAGAAGGCTTTTCTATGAAAGATTTCTTCAAAGCCAGCCCTGGAGCTAGTCCACGGGGGCAGACTGTTCACAAAAGCAAACAATAAAGAAGAGACGTTTGCAACTAGTGCAGTATCTCTTGCCCTTTCTGCCCATACACTTGAGTTAAGAATCACTTCCTCTGTAAAGAAAAAGAAAAAAAATGATGGAAAGAAAATAGCTGCTTTTGCTTTGGGAAGTTCTGAAGATTTTAGTGTAATTTGCTGTTGAAAGCAGAGAAGGAAGCGGCACTCTTAAGAACTACAAAGTTTTGTCTAATAAATGTGAATGGATATACAGTGCTTGATTGTTCTTTCACACCAATGAAACTCCAAGGATTGAAATCAGGAACACTAATTACACAATATACTTCTGTAAGTGATTTGTACCTCTGGACTGGCTGAATTGTAATGAAACCTAAGGCACCATGTGAATGTGCACCCCTGGCTCCTGAGGCATGTGTTAATAGTAACACAGCTTGTCATCGTGTGTTTTTAAAATTTTAAATCTAAATAAAATATAACATTTCATGTAATACATACTTTAAATTGCAGATGTGTAATAAACATCTCTATTTATGACAGACTTAGGCAGCAAAACATAATGAGGTGTGGTTCTGGTACAAATTTTGCTTCAGGTTCACTTTGTACTTTTAACCACCCGAGTTAATTACACTGCTAAGATCATGCCCTGGAGAGTTTTAATTTTCTTGTGATTATATAATGGACTCTTACTAATATCATTATTAAAAAAAAATAAAGTAAAAGGCTAGGAATACTTTCAGACAGAACTTTAAGTACAAAGATTTGTTTAAACCTCTTTTTGCTAATTCTGAATCACAACTCACAACATTTAAAGAGGTTTCTTTGCCTTAGGTAACCATGCATGTTTTCCTTAGTGTTTGTACTATTCTCTCATAAATATCATCTCTGAATGACTGCAATTGCCCTAGTTTCTGTAGGCCAGAAATGTCTTTATCTTCATAATGGCCCCGGAAGATAGAGAATACTCAGATCTGCATTTTCCTGATAGGGCACAGACTTTTCATTCTTGCTTACCTTGGTGGGAGGTAGGCATCCGAACACCTCCAGGGAGCTGGATGTATGTGGATTGCCCAAGGTGAAACAGGAATGAACGCTTGGCTATGGGAAAGGAGGAATCTTGATTTCCTGAGCTCCCAAAGACTGCTATAAGCCCTGCACCCTCCTTTGTACTCTATAATATGCACACAGGGAGAACGGACAAAAACCAATCTAATTACCAAAGAAATGGAACAGTTTGGAAACATGATAACTACATGCTGTAGGAAACAGGTGCTCATCCTATAGAGCACAGGCTTTTGTGGCAGACGGGACAATTTATCAGGCCTGCAGCCTGTTCCCAGCAGCCTTCTTCCCCGGGTACAGCTCTGGAGCGTGTAAGGAACGGGCTGTGTGTCAGATGAACTGTTCTGGCAGCAGCCGCAGCTCCCACCCGGCTCCAGCCTTTCCTGATGGCTGCTTGGCTGCTCTCCCATCATGCGAGGGTTACACGTCTGGGATGTGACATGACCCCTGGGCAAAATGGCGGGTGGAAGCAGCTGCCATTGCCGGAAGAGTTCATTCAGCTTGAAGCCAGCTCTCCTCCCTGTTCCCAAAAGTCCGGGGGAAGGAAGATAGCCAGGCACGGGCCCGGTGATTTTGCTGCTGTGGTGCAGCCATGCAGCATGCCCAGCTGAAAACCAGAAGCATCTCTACCAAGCTTTGGTTAGAAATGCTATGGTGGAGTAACCAGGGCATGCTGTGACACTAGAAAGAGATGGGTGTAAGTCAGGTAGCAGACCCAAGTCTTCGGGAAAAGACTACTGCTGGAAACTGTCATTACTTCACTGACCAATCTGTAACTTTCTGCTCCACACTGGTCTCTTCTTCAGCCAGCCTTCATTTTGTTGTCAAATTTGTGTTCTACTCATATTACAGTGGTTTTAAGGCTTCATCAGGCAACTAAAGATCTTAAGGATCTTAGTTTTAATGCATACTCACAAAATATCCATTAATTTGTGTGAGAATTCTGATTTTAACACTTTTCTTAATTTGTACTAAGAATTAACTGTAATAATTTAGTACATACTTTGTGAAAGTAAGTATAGTGGAAAATTGCATTTAGCCACTAATTTCTAAACTGAAACAGCAATACACTTCTCTGGTGTAATATATTTTCCAGTCATGTGCTGAAGAGAAGCATTTTTTTCAGCTGAGCTCACTTAAAGTTCAAAAGATAAATATATCACAATGACAAATGGCAAAGTGCTATTCATACATTTAGGTAAAAATTGTTCCCTCATTTGTTTGTATTTCACATAAACTGTATTACTGTTATTTCCAAAGAAAATATAGTACAAAATAATTCTGATTAAAAATACAAGTATTGTTAATGGACCAAAGCAGAAATTTATCTTAGCTTGTGGAGGAAAAAAAAATTATAGAAACTAAGTGTACTCTCTTTGGGTGAAATTCATTCCAGCACAAAATGATATCCGCTCAGCCCTCTGAACTGACTAATCCCTGACTCAAGGCCCTGCAGGGTGGAACACGAGCAGAATAGTTAGTGCAGGGGTTTCTGTGTCTACTTTGTTCTGGGTGGTTGAGAACTTCTCCACGTGGCAAAGGGGCCTGAATTTACATGCCTGGCAGACTGTCTTTGGACTTGTCCACATGGAGAAGACAAAAGAAATTCAGGAGTGAATTTGCCATGCTCTCAACGATTCCATACCCACACCTGTGAGTACGCTCAGACTGCTGTGAGTGTGAAGCAGTTTATCTGTTGTGCTATGAGCAAAGTCATACTTGCTGTGCACAAAATCAGTCTATGTAAGGAATGAACATGCAGTAGACTGATGTTATCTGTTTGCCACTTAGATGTATCCTCTATGTGTGGAGTCACGGGCAAGAGTCAAAGGTGTCTACTGGCACATGGCTACTCATTTTGTCATGAGAGTAGAGAGGCAGTTCTCATGAGCTCTATTCGCACATTATGACACTGTGAGTAAAGCTTTGTGTTTGTTAAACCTTATGATTTGTCAGATGAAGCCTCAAATCCCACTTTTCCCTTTGATCACTTGCTTACCCTACATGTGTACATTCTCTCTACAGGCTTTAGCAGGTAATGAGCTTTTTGTGTGATGAGTAAGGAATTTCAGCTACAGCCTTAGTTTCACTTTCATGTAGGTCACCACTGACTAACACATTGTATGACCCAAGTTGAAGGATCTACATTTAGAATGTAAGTAAAAATGAGGAAATATGACAAGAATAAATCTGATACTTAAAATTACATAGCAACAGAAGGTAAATGAGTCATTTGGTTGGTAGCGTGTGTATATTAGAATAACACGTTGGCATCAGAAGTATTGTTTAGTACACATACAAGGTAATGCACTGGAGGTCAATAATTTCACTGCTCACTATTTTTATCACTTTTATGTTATCGGTTCAGGAATCACTTATGGAATGAATATACCCTGAATTCTCTTTCCAAACAATTATACGCATCCTGCCTTGCTTCCAACACATATGCATGTTCTCTCTTTCTCACACACACACAAAGGATTCTATAACAACTGGACCATTATAGAGAATGATCTAAAACATGTGGACTGCAGCCAATATTTAGATATGGTATAGTAAATTCTGGAAGGTATAAAAAGAAAATAACTGAACTCATTGCAGAGAAAAATGAGCCAGTCTTAAGTACTTTTAATCACAGAGTTTTGTACAAAAACATATGCAAGATGCTGAGCCTAATGCTGAAGGGGAAAGGGGCTAAGGGAGAGGAGAAATTCAGTTCCCCTAGGGTTTGGGACAGGAGTGTTCTAGCAGTTTTACAAGGACTTTTCAGGGAACAAATGTAAACCATTTAAGCAAATATAGAAATATGTTTACCAAGAGGCAGGCTCCTTGTGTGACGACTTTGGGAACTTTGTCCTGCATCCCCACAGCCCAATCTGAACTAAAGGGGTGGTCAATATGTTGCTCCTCCTTCCTTCCACAGATGCTGTTGCACCTGCCCTGCAGTCAGTTCAGTTACTCTGCCTGCTCCCTTGTCCAAAGGAATCCCTGGGAGGGAGAGAGAAACGGCAATTGCGTCAGAATCAGAGATGAATGAAGAGCGAGCTAGTTCCTTTCCCCTTCCTCAAAATACCCAGCTGTGTCCAAGTCTCTGCTAAATCAGTTTTTGCTCAACATCTGAGCACCCTGAACTGAGCTCTACAGCTCACCTCCACAGCTGAGAGGCTGTGGACAGCATCTCCTCTGTGTCTGCCCCTTTGCCATTTCCCTGAGCAGGTATGTTGAGCTTCTGTAGATATCTACAGGCATACACAGTTGCCCATCATTCTGCACAGAGCTCTGTTCTGTATTGCATAAAATGCAGTGCACGAATTGAAACCTACTTGTCATTAATCAAGGGCTTCAGCAAGCTAGAGTTTTTCACTGAGGTTTTTGCTGAGCCTGTACTTCAACATTTTCATACTTGCAAATTGCACTTAAAAAAAAAAGGCTGCTGGCATTTTTCTGATAAATAGCTGTTCAAAAGTATAACAGATGCAAAACAACACTTCCTTGTTTTAGCTGGTGTTGGATGTGAAAGTAGGAGAAGGATAGAGAGGGAATTTTTAGAAGATCTTACTCTGCTGGAGGTGAAACACGCATTTCACCAGCCTGTTTTGTAACTGCTTCCTAAAGCCCATGGAAACAAGCAGGACTGATTTTGCCAACTGTGCTCATTCAAAACAGAACTTTATCAGAAATCAGCTTGTATCTTCATGGCTCCACTCTGCATAAATAAGGCTTTACTTCTTAGCACTAAAAAAAACCCAAAACTGATGTTGAACAAAAGTCTCCAGCCATAAACTAAAGAACACTAGGAAATGAAAAACAAATTGCAAAGTTTCCATGAGTGATGGAGAAACTTTTGTTTTGATTTAATGAATGTATGAATCAATGAAAAGGTACTACTAGACAATTGGCTCTTCATACATCTTCAAGTCCAGAGCTAGTGAGAGCTACTGAGCAGAGGCAGTCCTATGGAGGTGACCGGAACACCAGTTTTTTGATAAATAACTCTACTGAGTATGTCATACACAAATACAATAAGTACCTTCTGGCCTGAAGGGACTGCATGAAAAAAACTCATTGTAAAGGGTGGCAGCCAGACACATAGCTGCTGAGGTGCAGCAGAAGCATATTTCAGCCTATAAGGTGGCCATGTTGCATTTTTAGGCTGGTTTTAGGTTGGAGCATTGCTACCACAACAATCTCACATGGGCTGATTCCACTGCAGCTGCACCAGAGTTACAACAATGGGAGCCTCAGTATCTACAGCTTTTCGGCTCCAGCAGCCGATTTCAGCAGTGTATCAGTTAACCTTGCTCTGAGGAGGGTTAATTGACACAGTGCTGCAAATGGCTGACGAGATGAAAACTCATATATTATGACTCCAAACATCCCTAACAATTGTGCAGCTGCATTCATATTAGCAATGGTGGGAATTTGGAGGAGGGAAGAAAATTCCCCAGTGCAGAGAGGGCCTGAGAGTGAGCCTTAATGTTCTTTTCTGGGCCTTGTTTGTCAGTTGCAGTCATGCTTCCCTAAAGCATTCTCCCAGCCATCTGCAGAGCGCTGACTATGAAGCAGCAGCCGCTGTTGGTTCCACCAGTTGGATGAAAAGAAGTGAGTGGAAGAGTGGCAATTCACCCTGGCCCATCTGATAGGTGCCCTCAAGGTTCCTGTGCCTGCTCTTCTCCTCTCTCTTGTATGTAAAAATCTTTGGCTGCTCTGGTTGGCCACAAAAACGAAATACCCAGTGACCCTTATAGCCAAGGTAGCCTCTAGCGCTGGTAGGCCAAGACTGTTCCTCTAAGGAGCTCTGTGAGGCACTGCAGATCTGTGACCTCCTTGAAGAACTGATGACAGGAACAGAAAATATCTTCTGAATTTTCCCATTTGCTCTCCCATCCCTGGACAGAGACCTCTTTCAAAGTCAACCCCCCCCCCNCCCCCCCCCCCCCCCCAACAGAGGCCTTAAACAACTGAGGCCTTTTGAGCAGCTTTGCACTCCATGAGAACTGAGGTGGGGAAAATAGGCCCAACCTTTGAGCAGAAGGGAGCGATGCCCTCCCTTGCACTCTCACAGACATGGTGAGCAGGCCCCGTAAGGTTGACGACACACTTGCTATTACACACGCTGCATTGCAGACCTTCAGGGAAATGTAGCAGCTTGGAAAAAAAAAAAGACCTGTCCTCTCCACCAGCAGCTGAGACTGAGCTCCCAGACTTCCATAGGTGGGAGTTAGTTACAGTTATGTATGGGTTATGGTAGTGGTTTACAGGGTGTGGTACGTCTGCATCCACAGGCTTTTGAGAAAGGAGGCAGGTGAAGAAGTGAGCAAGGGAAGGGGGTTCCTTGTTGCTGTTTGTAATTGCCAAGGCCTGCTTAACCTGTAATTTTCCACTTTGCTGCTACCTGGACTTCTGTGTTGTGATGCAAAATACTTTTGCTGTTGTTTGACTTCACAATTTAAAAAGATCCCCTATGGGAACAGAGGCCAATTAACGCTCTGCAAACCACCACACTGACTACGGAGCAACAAACAAACTCTTTATAAGTGTTCTGGGTTAGGGAGCAAAATCTCCACCTTATTTTTCATTTGCTTCTTAATCTTGTAGGAAGTTTGGATATTCCTGACTTTGTGGGTGAAGACTAGGCCTTACTTCAGGTTTATAAATCTCCTACCATTTT
>WBNH01000440.1:758229-868229 GCA_013401255.1 Urocolius indicus | reverse complement strand
TTTATAGTATTTATGATTCACTGAATAAATATTTGGAATTCAAACTCTCAGTAATTCATACCCATTTTTAAGGACTGGTTATTTACTGTCAGGCAGAGGAGCTAGTTAAGAAAATAGCTAAAATAATCAGTGTTCCTGTCGAGTCATTTTAGAATTGGGATTTTGTTTCAGATGTTTTCTTTCATGGACGTTTTTTGGCTTTCTAGTGCTCTACTTGAAGAAACCTTTTACATTTGAATTTTAATACAAATCAAGAATATTTAGAATAGGTGTGACTATAATAACAATTGCAAAGCAATAGAAAAAAAATCCCTCTGCCAAATGTTTGTGCCCTTGAGAGAGAAAATAGTCTAAGCTTACTTTACAGTTTTCTTGTAGTTAACATTTTCCCCCAAAAATGTTTGTGCTTGAAACTGCATATGATAATTGTATCTTGCTATAATTAAATGCAATTTGAAATTAAATGGGTAACTATGTTCTTTTTTGAATAATCATTCATGCATGAGGGAAATCATAGCTATCTTTAAAAAATGTGGTTTTTGCTATAACTTGCATGCTAGAATATGCAAACTGTTCAACGTTTTTGTTAAGCAGTTATAAGGAAAGTTAAACTTTCATTGTGTAAGATACATTTCTTTGAGTTTAATTTTTCATGTTGCATTTTAAATACTGTGTTACTTATTTATACTGTTAATGCATATGTTTTAAGTAACTTCTCAGCTACAGTTTATCCCTCAAATCTTCTGAGTTAGTTGTAGCCTTGTGCCACAATAGCATGTTTTCCTGTGTTTAGGAACCAGCTGGTGAACCATCTCCTAAAAGACCAAGAGGAAGACCCAAAGGAAGCAAAAACAAGAGTCCCTCTAAAGCAGCTCAGAAGGTGAGATTATTAAAGACAGGGAGGGTTCCTAATGTTTTTTTTCATCAAGTGCTAGCAAATAAATACAGTCATTTAGCCTGTGAACTGTAGGGTTGGAACCCTTTTAATAATGGAAGCTACATAAAGCATATGTTTTGCATTCTTTAGATTAAAATTAACAAGCTGCATTAAGACCCTAGGTACAGAACCTATAAGGGCAGCTTGCTCTTTGAATAGTGTAAAGATTAGTGAAATAATATAATGTATTTCATGTATTTACTGAGTTCTGTATCTGCTAAGGAAATCAATATTAAGGATATTATTGTCTTGATTAGAATTTTTGAAAGAGGAAGGCTAATTTCTTGGCCACTTACAGTCATTGTTACTACAGACCAAATCTGTATATTAAAGCTGTTTTGTCAGACATAGATTCATTAGAAGTAAATCCAATTATGTGTTGATGGAAATAACTGTATATATTTAAATTTACAGCTTTAAAATGTGATGGTAAACTGTGAGTTAAGGTCTACTGTATCTTGTTTAGTAATCAGTTTCAAAGAGATTTTTAGTTGCAGTGCTGTGAGTCTTCTGAACAACCGCTTCTGCTTGGTGATGGGAGCAAACTTTTGTTCTGTTGGTTCTGAATGTATTTAGCTGCAGAAGAAGCTCCCTGAAGTCACTGCATTTAGTGTATGGACTTTACATCCCAAATACCATCTGAGAATGTGACAATTTTATTTGAATTGGGAAAAGCTTAGCATTAGAAAACTCTGCTATCAAGGCAAACAATACCTTTCTGCAGGAATTGTTTTGGTGAAGGCAAATAGTTGTGTATAGAGTTGAAAACAAATATGGGAATTTTGTTTATGTTGATGGTTACACAGCAGCACTAATTTACAGGTACTAAATTGGAAACAAAAGCTTACAAAAATCTGGTGGTGAACTGTAGAGTTTGTGTCTCAGTATCTTTTAAGTAGATCTGTTTCAAAATGTGTATGGAAGAAATTTGTGGCCTCATCTAATTATGGTTCATTTTTCAATATGGCTATGGGACTGACCATATTGAGTTTGATAGTTTTCAGTGTGATAAATTACTATGGCAACTACTGATAAATATTGAATTATTAAGGGATGACTATGGTTCTATGTCTGGTTTATTATGTTTTGAACATTTGTTTGAGGAATGCTTTCCAATTCCTTTTAATTTAAAATAGTTTTTACTTTCTGAGCTGGAAAAAAACTGTCAAGAAGTTAATGAATTAGTAAAAAATGCTTTAAAGGTTAAGCATTTAAAGTGTATCAAAGCCACACTGCAATTTAGTGAGCTTTAAATGTTGTGGGTTTTTTCTTTTTATAGTAAAAATTTTCCTCAGATTCACTTCAAAATAGTTTACATTTCATTCCTCAAAAGTGAGAGAGCAATTTTGTATTAGTTTAGCAAATCCAAATGTATTTTAAATATTACTCTTAGGAGTGTTGGCTTTCCTAGGAGAAATATTTGTTATAAGATTAAATTTGAAGTAATTCATATATAAGAGTTTTGAAAGGATGTTTCTAAAAGAAATAGTAATGTTCTTTCATTTATATGAGTGATTCAGAAATCAATATAAGTGGAAAAGGACTTAGAAACATGAATATATATGTAGGTATACGAAATCTGGAGTTTTCCAGGTGATTCTAATACATGCAGTTGTGATTTTTTTTTTTTTTTTTTTAATCTATGAACCGATCAATTGCATTGTAACTTTTGATTTTCAGAATGCTTCAAGTTACTGCTCTAATTAAAGCAAAACCTTTTGAGTGTGATAATGTAACTAATTGACCAAAGACCACATATCTTTTTATCATTAAAAAAAAAACCTCTTAAAAGGGTATGTAATTAGAAGTCTGGGTTTATTGATAAAGTGTATAAATGTTTGATAAATCCTCTAAAACATAAAACACTTACAAAGCCTTACTAGAGGAAAGTCACTGAGATCACATTTCAAATAAATATTTTAGCTCTTTTTCCAAATTGATAATTAACCCTCTCTAAGATGGTGCAGCTTCTCATCAGGAACCTCAGAGTATCTTTTTATGTAGTATTAATTCCTCTAGTTTTCCCAACACTAATATGAACGAAAAGGTTTTGGCATTGTAAGAAAACTTAATTTGGTGGTGAGGGTATCACCTCTTAATAGAGTGAGCTATATGTTAGATTTTGTGGTAAACATATTTACACATCTGTATGCATACAGATACTTAAGGCTTTCTATAGCCTGTCTGAACTCTCAGAGTGCTGGCTAACTTAGCCTAAGCCACTCTACATGTGAGCCTGGGTACTGTGCACGCAACTGGAAATTGCTGGAATTTCTAAAGAATAGTGTGTGGCCTGTGTGTGTCAAAGGGAGCTCATTGAAATGTATTAGAGTGTTCACAACATGTAAGATAAACGTCGGCAAGGAGAATCCACCGAGCAGCCATGAGAAGGCACTCATGATTAATTGATTGGGTGTTCTCTTGCAAACCATTACACATAACAATTAAAAATGTATTGCACAAACTGGCAGTGAGTTAAAAATACTCCAGAACTGGGACTTTGTTTTGTTGTATTTCAAAAAGGAAATATCCTTAAATCACATGAGAGACAATTTACCCTGGAATCATGGTTGTGTTACGTATTTAAAATTTCTTGGTTCATCAGGGTTGGTTTGGGTTTTTTTTTTAAGCTTTCAGAGCTTGTGTTTGGTCTTAGTAAACTGGCCTTGGGGCATCTGAAAACAAACTGTGCTTGTTAGGAAATTAGCAGTGTGAAACTTGACAATGCATACAGAACATTGCAAGACCAATTGGACAACTAATAATATGGCAATTACTCTAATTTTAGGTAATACACATTATTTACAAAGCCTTACATATCACACATGCCTAACTTGTTATAAAGCAGATACTAAAAGTAAACTGCATTTTATAGAAAACCAAACCATTTCTCAGTTGCTTAATTTTCATTAACAGAAGGAACACACCATGTTAACAGATGAGATAGATAGAAAAAGACTCTTGGTCAACTTGTACTTGAGCCCCTACAATTAGGCCGTTACTGAAGTCTGCATCTTTAAACAAGTCATTCTGTTATTCATGTAAAATATTTGTAAAAAATTTGTGAAAAAGTGAAGATTTTTTTCCCCCTAAAGAACAAATAGTTTTGTGGGAAGATCTTAGTAGGGATGTTTCTTTCTGGTTTCCAAGGTGTTATGTGGTTGAGTTTTATTTGTTAGGCTGAGCTGTGTTCCCAGCCCATTACATTTCCCCTAAGCATTCAAGGGCTTTTCTTTGTTCAACTCCTTGGGGTTGACAAAAATACTCTATAGGCATAAATACTCATCTGTTTGGAAGGAAGAAACACAACTGTGAGTTTAAAAAAAGAAGGAATAGTAACTACTATGTGTTTATGTCAAAAGAAAATGTCTAGGGATGTCTCAGGAATATCCGGAAGTAAATGCTCTTTAGTAAAACTCACCTTTAGTTAAAATATTTTGGACATTGTCAGAGTTATTGATGTAGTGAAATTCAATGAAAATACATCCAGAGCTTGCAATGCCATCATCTGAAATCCAGACCCTGTGATACTGTGTGTGACTACATTTACTATCATGTCTCCATTACATGACCAGAGTTTGGTATGTGGAAAGGCACGTCCCTGAGTTAAGCAGTCCAAAGGTAAAAAAAAATAACCAAATGCATGTGACCAGGACTCCGCTCTAAATTGATACATGAAAATCTATTTGGTTTCTCCATGGTTCATTCATTCTCACCGACATCAATCATTACACGCTTAAAGGGAAAACAAGATCAGATTTATCAAGTGATCTTAGCATGGTTATTGTACCTAAAAAATAAAGAGACCTCAAAATCAGGTGTTTTGAGCAAGACGGGAGAAGCAGAAGAAGACTGACTCCTGCTTAGAATTAAAATAAGTAAAACAAGGCATAGGAAGTACGATATTTTTCTATTTAGCCAATGCCTAAATTTTTGGGATTTTTTTAAACAAAATAACTTTTTTTAGGAAAGGAATACACTCCTGGGCCCAGTCTTTTGACACAGTGTGGCAACAGCAAAGTCTCGGTTATTTCACCTGACTTACAGCTCTGGCATATTTTTATCTGAGGTCTCCAGCAGCTCATTTTGCAAAGTGGATAGAGTTCTCCAAATTTGGATTCTATTGCATTTGAGACCTTCCTTGACAATAGATAGATGCCCAAAGAGCACTTTATAGCTGTTCAATTATTTATACTTGTCTTGTTAATTGCTTTCAGTACATTTATGCAACAGGGAGGCAGAGGTGATGGGTAATCAAGTCCTGCGGTTACTGACAACAACTGTTTGGAAGCAGAGTTTGATGGCCCTGTGATATAGGCCTTAGATGAATTGCAGATCTGCCTGGGGACTGTAGAGATGCCTGGAAGGGCCATCTTTCTTGCCTGGGACAAAAAAAAACCCTCATTTCCTATGTAGGTACTAAAAAGCAAATAAATCTGTTCCTAAAATGTGACACAGTAAAATGACTTAAGCATATTACTGGTTGTAAGAAATTTTAACAGTTTTTCATGAAATATCATGAACTTATGTTTGATAACATACTCAACCCTCCTTTATGATTGGTAGTTTCATGTCTGAGCTGTATAGAGCAAGATTATGCCTCGTAGTGTATCTATCACCAGATGTTAAGAAAACCCTGGCCTAACAGATCTCAGTTTGAAAAAGTGCTTTAGAGGATGAAGGCGGCAGCATCCTTCCTAACTAAGCAGGTCCTATCTGCTAGGGTGTAGGGTGGCTGGGAACACATGCATCTTGCTGCCCAGGTGAGAATCCTTATTCCCTAGGTGGCTTGGGTCTCTCTCTGGATTTGTTCTTAGCTTCGGAGGCAACACTTAATTAAAGCAAAGAGCCAAGAGACACATGTTTCTGATTATGCAAATATGTGTTTTAGAGAAAAAGCAATGCTTTGGCACTTACGTGTTCCTTTTCTTATTAATTACATACAAATTATGTGGAGAAACATTGAATTATTTGTCTGATATGCAATAAAACCTTTCTTTGAGTACTTAAATTAAAAGACAGTCTTGTGCTGTTGGAGAAAATATAGACTGTGTTTACAAAATGCAAACTAAAAGAAATGGAGAGGGAAAGAGGTGGAATATTTTCCTAAACTTCATGTCTTTATCATCACCACTGGACTGCCACTACTTAGTGGCTGCTACTAGTTGTTCCAGACATGTTTTGTCTTTCTTTTCCCATGGAACATAGATTAAAAACCTCCACTTTGGAGATTCTGGTAGTTAACTTTGTGCAGTTTAGTCTGTGGAAACCTTCCTATTTACTTACAGAATTGGTTTGTACCAAAACATTGTCTCTGGCATGCTCTGCTGTTTGTTCAGCTCACCTCTGGGAAAGATTTGGTTTTGATAAGAACATGGAAATGTTTTTCTTCTAACATGAGGTGGAAATCATATACAGCAGGAATATAGTGCCTTTCACTCTGAAAGATCTCCAAGCCACTTGACAAATCGATACCCAAACTAGCCAGCAGGAACACTAGCCACTTCTGACATGGCCCTTCCTCGAGGGTAAAGTGCAGCACTGTTCATGGCAAGCAGCCACACTGCATGACAGTTTATGGCAGGAAACAAAGATTAGTTATTCAAAGAAATCTCTTCTATCCTCTTTGCCATCAAACTAGTTTATATGCTGTAGTTAAAATTTGTGTCAGGTTTGTTGAAACTTCAATTGTGAGACCAAAGTAGTTTTCATTTCCACAATGGTGTTTTGTTTGATTTTTTCCAGAGTTTCAGAAAATGATCTTTCCTTCAGATGTGATAAAATATGGAAGAAAATTAATGGCATTTGTGCTTTGATAAGCCATCAGGTGTTGATTTGTTAAGAACAATTTTAACCAATATTTTAAGATTTATGCTCATTGTTTCATGGAATAAACATAAATGCAGGGTCTGCAGCTTGTTAAAACTAAACTACATCTTTTTTTTTGCATCTTTAAGGTTAAAAGTATAAATAAATGAATACTTTAAAAGGGAACAAAATTCTGAAATATACAGCTACAGTGTACAGTAATTGCACTTCAAGAAGTATTCTCATAAGAGGGTTTCACCTTACATGTAACACTGGTGTATAAACGATTAAGCAGCAAGTTTACCCTTTTAACAAGTCTGAGTGATAATTTTGCCCTTCATGAGTGCAAATTTTATTTTTCGCAGTGTTCTTTGTGGTGTGATTTCAATGTAATTGCATTTAACGCACAGGGCAGTTTATTAGTAGAGATTCCTCCACTACTTCCTCAGCTCAAGTTCTCTTTTAGAGGGATACGATTTACAAAGCATTAGATTACAGTATATGTTACAGAGACTGACCAGCAAGTGATTTATTTAATGACACAGTTGATTTCTAAGGGCAAATCAAATATACATACAGTTAACTGGAAAAAAAACCCTACAGTTTATGGAAACACAGAAGCACTTTTACAGCATGTGTACTGAAAGTCTTAATTCTTTGGGATTTCGTATGTGGTAAGTCCTGCCCTCATTAAAGCTGGTGGCAAAATCCTTATCACCCTCAGTAGGACAGGATTATTTACCTGATGAGGTGTATGGATGGACAGAGCCTATCTAGAGAAAATACCCTGCAATTTTCATTGTAAAGCCTGTAAGTATTTTAGTATACTGCATCATTAGTAGTCACTGTATCATGTAGTGAATGAATGGAAGAGTTTGTAAAAGAACTCATATTTTCATTCATGTTGAGCTCCAGGACCAGCTGCTGGGCTTATATGAATACAGCTATCACTTCTAGGGCTCCTTCCATGCTCTTTCCTTAAACCTGAAAAAAGGGAAGGTGTGTTTTAGATGAGTGAAAGATTTACTTACATGCTGAGGATGTGCTTTTACCTGAAAGATTTCATGTGAAGTAGAGAAGTTATTTCACAATATATATATATCTATCACACACACATGGTGATAGCCCAAATCTATTTCATGTGTAAATATTGTGAGACTAAAAGGAATTGTGACTTCTATGAGCTGCTTTGTCCAGGTTTGAAACAGACTGTGTTTTTATTTTAGTGTCTTCAGGTAATTTCTGACAGCCTGTGAAAGACTAGATTTTATGTTATTGGGGGTTTTTGGGTTCCCAAACTGCCCTGTGCCCCACTCAACAGCCTGCATGCCCAATGGCTGGCTGTGGCTTGGGAAGCCTAGCCTGTCCTGTGGGCACTGAGCTGCTGGGTGTGTGTGGGCATGCTCCTCTGTACCCCTAGACATGGCGTGGGTCAGGCGAGGCATCCACTGGCCATGCTGGCTAAGAAACGTCAGAGAAACCAACGTCATCGCATTCCACCAGAAAACCCATAAAGCGGGAGGAGGTCTTGGTGCCACCCAAGAGATATCGTTATGGATAAATGTTACAGGAAAAGAGTTCCTAGTTACTGAGTCTGTTAATGCTGAGGTATAAAATATGTTGTGTTTCTTTTCCCTTTACAGAAAGCAGAAGCCACTGGTGAAAAGCGACCCAGAGGCCGGCCCAGAAAATGGGTAGGTACTTCCAATCATTTGATTGATTTACTGTGTTGCAAAGCACGTTATAAAGTCCATTCTTGTAGAGAACAATTATTTCTGCTTCATTTGTAAAAAAAGTGCATCCATCTTCTGTGTGTGTTTGTTCTGGTGGATTGACTAAAGGGTTAAGCAGAGAAGTTAACCACAGCTTCCTACCTTTAGACTGTAGTAGTTTGCTCAAGACACTTTACTATTAAATGTTTGCTGGGAGTGAATATTTATGTCTCTTATCAGCATGAAAAGAGGCACAACTCTTCTTTCAAAAGAGAGTAACAATGAGATAACTTGTTCAGTAATTGAGTAACAAAGGTTAAAGGGGCACTATCAGTCATCAGAAGATGATTAAGAGAGGTGATAACATTCAGGTGTAGTGTGCACCAGATAAATTTTAAAACCAAACATCTTTGTCTATATTGCCTGGAAAAACAGCATATTTTCCTTAAATCCAGTTAGAGCAAAAATGAAAATCAGGATACTTGCACTTAATTTTTCCATTCTGGGCCTCATGTAATTGTAGTGACTGGTAATGCATTTCATCAAAAGTTTTCTCTTTCCCTGGCTGTTTAGTGTTTAGATGTGGCTATGTGACACACGTGCTTTGATTCTTTGACCATGGAAAAATTTCAGTCTCAGATACTTGAAATTCTGTGTTCTTACTGAAGTTTACAGCTAACGTGCAGCTCACTGCCTTGTGCACCTCTCTTCTGCAAGTCTTCACTTATGCATAGGCTTTCCAAAGAAAGGTGATGGGGATGTCACTTGGAAAATGTGATCAAGTATTGGAAGATACGAAAGTATGGCTGTGTGCTCCATCACAAGTTAACATTTCTGATTTCCCTTTTCCAATTCCCTTTATCTGATTAACATTCTTCTTTAAACTTCGTTTTCAAACACATCCCTATCCATCTCAATTTTGCTCCCTTATTTTACTCTGCCTTCTCTTTCCTCTCTTCATAATTTCCACCCCTTACTTGGTTCAATTCTTTTGCATAGGTGTTAACACAGCTTTGAAGTATATACTTGCAAAAGCTGAAATGGCACCAGAAGGTACTTAAAATTTCAGCTGAGGTTCTCCAGAGCATCAGCAGCTAAACATGGGAGAGATGGCTTTCACAGTCACTTTAAGAACTAGTTCTGTAGCATTGTCCAGTGATAAAGTACCCCAGGATATTTCTTTGGAGAAAATAGACATGCTATGTGTACGTTACAGCCACATAATAGATGTATTGTTTGTGACTGTAGTTTTTAAGTCAGGCAGATTTCATGTACATGAAGAGGTTCATTTGTATTGGGGAAAAAGTTGGTGTATTCAAACATACCTGTGCTGGTGATCTACTCAAAGATGCTAAGAGCAGTAAAACATGGATCGATTACTATCTGCTTCCTCCTATCCAGCTTGGACTTTGCACTTGTGAATACTGAGTGTTGCTTGCCTCATCCTCACCTTGGGTACAATCCCAGGGGAAGCAGCAAAAATAGCAGGTTTATGAGAGTAATTTATAAGTGATAGGTCATCCCCACTGCATTAGGAATGTGTGCCAGTTGAATAGGAATGGTTGAATAGCTCTTTGAAAACTGGAAATGGAGCAGTTTGAAAAGTCAATAAGGTTTTGTCAGAAACTAAGGTGAGTTTTCAGTGAAAAGGATTAAATATAACATTTATGGCATCTTTTAGGCTAGAATGTTTCCCTTTTATTTTGATGTCTTTATAGGGAAGAAGGAACAGGCAGTATTAGCAGAGCATTAAATTTAGTACAAACTGTTTGTTGTGTGAAGAATCTGAGTTGTAGAAATGGGAACTATTGGGTATCTAGCAGACTTATGTGTGACTTTGTTGTGAGACTGAGATGGAGAGTGATGTTGTATTTTGCTCCAGAAAGAATTGTGGCTAAATTATTATAAGCCATTACGGTACAACTACAAGCAAAGCTTATGGTTGAAAGCAAGGGAGGAATCTGCCTAGAGGCAGATGGCTTTTGACATGCATGTGTACTCAGAAGATGTCCCAAACTTCAGTTAAGAGCTCTGTGATTATTTTCTTCTTTAATCCAATTTTTTTATATGTCAGACCTTAATGATGACAATTCTGTATCTGTGAAAGTAAGGAATGTGTAAGTTTTTGTTTGTTTTGTTTTGTTTTTCTTGGAGAGGGCAAAATTCTATATGGCAGGTATTTTCCTAAGTTTGTAACTCTGTTTTGCGAGTCTAGAGTTTCTGTGTCATATGTTGTTCATCAAATTGTAAAGTATTATTTCTGCTGTTTCCTTCAATATGCACATGCAGAGACATATGAGCTAACAGACCACTGTAGAATTCCGGTAGCTGGTCTTTCTGCCGGTTCAAATTAAGTATTTAATGTTTGTGACTCCCAATGTATTTATTTATATATTATTTTTTAGAAGAGAAGTAAATCTTTTTGACTGGTATTAAACTGGAAAGGGCAGGGGAAGGAAGTCCAAGTGAAGAGCCCAGTTTATTACAAGTGTCTGAGACATCTGATGATCATCTCAATTCAATAATGTGTACTTTGCAAAGTTGTCCAGGAAAAGAAGACACTTGTCAGTGGAATAGACAGTAAAGATTGACAAACTCCTATTCAGGTACATTGAAAAGCTTTCAAAATGTGGAGAGCTAATTGAATAAAATCCTGAAGAGAGCAAGATTTTAAGCAGATGGGAAATGAACATACTTGGAATCAGAAACAGTACGTGTTGCTGTAAAACTCACCTTCACTGTAGGTTGCTGCACGTGTGTGAAGGGTATTGAAGGCTCTGAGTCCTGTTAACTGAGAGGGAGGTAAAAATCTTGACCTTAGGACTCCTTTATTTTTGAGATTTTAATGCAAGATCACATTCTAAACTCACTGGATGAACCTACGTTAATGTGTTAGGTCAAATTAAGAGTGTGCTTTGGAAATGTATCTCCTAATTGTCCCCAGGTACTGTGTGCATTGCGAAGCAGTCCCAGAGTTCATGGACTGGATTCCTCTCAAATGAAACAAAACTGGAAGATGTGCTTCAGAAGTGCAGACAAGTCAGGATTCAACCCATAGCACCAGGCTAAAGTGAAATACAAATCTCAAAATGGATGTGATGTGGACCTTAGGTCCTCAGCACCAGCCTTTTTTTTCTTCTGCTGATCCGCATTGACCATCTATTGTAGATACAGCCTTTGATGCTTGAAAAAGGCAAATGTAGCAACCTGGTTTTATTAGCAGAATTATTTTGTGCACTCTAGGTGTAAAGTCAAGTTCATAACTGTAGAGATTCACATTCCCAGAAGTCAGCAGAAAGTCTGTAGGCTTGTCATTGACTTCATTAGTGCCAGGTTTTTGCTACTGAGACCTGCTGCTTAGGGAATCAGTAAGAGTTGTGCTGATGGCTTCATATAACACTTTGTAAAAGGCTCACAGTCAAGACTTCTTTTTTAAAAAAATAAAATTGTATATGTCTAGAAGTTTACTGAAAGGAGAGGACTGAAGGGTTATGAGTCAAGCAGGAGGCTGAATAATCAATTATTCGCAGTTTGTTCCAAAAAACTGCATTGGAGACCCCTGGAAATTTCATAGACTTCTAGTCCACTCAAGTATCAGTTTAATGGAGAAAACTGAAACCCAGTTCTGAAGCTGATGCTTAAAAGCGTATTTACTTTTTGTTTCCATTGGTTTTGTTATATGTTTAGATAAATTTTTTTTTGTATTGTCTGATTTCACCTCTATGTTGTTTAATCTAAACCACAGATTCACTGCATAGCATGCCAGAATTGCTTGAAACTCCCAGGACTTTTATAGCTTTGAGATGGACTTTGGTGGGGAGGAGAGATGGCTGATGACATGCAAAGGAACTGTTCTAAAGGACTGAAATAGGCAGTTCTGGAAGAGGGTTGGACTAAGTGATCTTTCAAGGTTCCTTCTGACCCTTAAGATTCTGTAATTCTGTGTGACTTGTTCAGCAAATTTCTCTCTCTTTCCAGAATTATGTTTTCTGCTGTATAGTGTAGATGACATTTTTCAAGTTGACAGAAGATGAAAGATCATCATAAATGAACTGAATTTCCTTATGCAGGTGCTTTATCTGACCCGATCGTGACTAGCTAGACGTTACAGTACTTTTGAAGCTCAGCTTTTCCCCTTTGTAATGAGGGCAGAATTTCACTTTATACTGAATCAGTTTAAGGAGTGCAAAACAATGTCTCAAAAAATCATTACAAAGATGCTTTCCTCTAATAATTTTTCTTTAGATTATTTCCCACTTCTATTTTGACAAAGCCTTCAACAAGGAACTCGTGAGATATTTCAGTGTGAGCAGTTCCAGAAGGCCTGTGTCAGGACAAGGACTATGAACGCTCATTCACTTGTAAGATTTTGAAAGTGAGGTTCTGAATTTTGAAGAAATGCATATTGAAAGAACTCTGTTGCCTTAGACGACTCATAAATGTTTTGAGACTATATTTTTTGCCCATGATGAATACTTTGCAAACAATTGTCTGAGTAGAAGTTTCTGTCTGGTAGTGCTATGCTCTGTGATGTGAATTCATTACACTAATTTTGCTTATTTCTCATTCAGTGCAGTCATTTTTGTCTCATGTGAAATCATAGTCTCTACGAAGTGTTTAAAGTCACACAGGCTTCTTCACTAGGTGGCGGAGAAGTCTGTTCTCAGATTGTAGTCCATCCTGCCCTAAAAAAGGCTTTGTTATAGCTGTGGTGAATTCTTATCTAGAGGTCTTTTGACGGTGGGAAAGACAGCTTAGATAATAAAATTAAACATGTATCTGACTTTTAGACAGCAAAAGCTATGTGTGAGAGGTCTCCTCTTTTGATGCTATTGTGATTACCAGGGCATCTCTAATCTAGGCTAGAGGTTTCATTGTTACGAGAACATGTATTTGTTTGAATGAACTACTTCATGGTCCATTTGGAGCAAACCTTGATTGAGATAAAACTTAAGTCATGTATATTGGATGATGAATGAAAAAGGAAACTGGTATTTGTATAACTATAGAAGATGGCACAGATAAAAATTCGGTTTCTCATATTTGGAAGAGTAATTTAATTTCAGTTATCTCAGTCTTTCTAACTTTTGACTGCAATATCTGTGGTGTTACTGTTGTGTGTGAAGCATATAATGAAAATTTGCACATATTGCTGTTATTTTAACCTTCCAAACTACCTTGCTGTCTTCATGAAAGTAATAGTTATTATTTTGTCACATAGTAGTATAAAATACCTTCTTTCATGAGCATGTTTAACATCTGTGTGGGCAAAACTGTCACCTGAGAGGAGTCATCGTTTCCGTTGTCTAAAGAGCCTGAAAGGACTTTTGTAATTAAGAAAAACATACTATTGACTTCTCTCTTCCCTAAAGAAGTGTCTGAAGGACACAGATTGAAAGCCTTAGAAGCTTTATACATATACATTTACTTTCCAGTTAACATAATCTGTAAAAGAAATCATCTCTCCACACCTGAAAATTTTGTCAAAAGCAGTGATTGTTAAACGTTTCTCGCACGACTAATAGATATTTTAAACTTTTTTTTTTTTTTTGCCAATTTTTGTATTATTTTTCTATTCATCATTCTAGGAAAGGAAAAAACCCACAAATATCTTGCATGCTTGGACCAACTGTATAAAAATTCACTAAAAATATGTTCTGTCTCACCTCTCTTCAGAGAGGTACATGTCTTCATTTCTATAGAAGCTTCCTACTTTGAAATCTCAGGGCCCTGTTCCTTATTGTTATAAGTAGATGTGACACTATTTATTTCAAGTGCTGATGTTCTTGCAGAGCACAACAAAAAAATTAGCTGTGATATTTCTTTTCTAAAATACATTTATATTACCAAAAGGATACTTTACTCATTACTAATTCACTTCCATTTCTGGTAAGGGATATTAAAAGGTACCCAGATTAGCTAAAATATGTTTTTACTTCAGCTGTCATTTCAGAATTCTTGAAAGGAAAATCTTTTATTCTGATTGAGGTCCAAAGGGGAAATTTTAACAAGCAAAACATGCGTAAAGTAAAAATACAACATTTGTATTAAAAAGTAAACTGAAATTGAGACCTCTTTCTTTTTTGTGATCTCAGATAACAAATGTTCAAGGACTTTAAAAATTAGGTTTTTTGTTTGGCAGTATATTTTCATTTTAAAAGCTTCATCGCCCATTTTACATGTGAGGAAACTAAGCACTGTGGCTGGTTGTGGCAGCATCGGGAGTCATTTTTGCACCTGCAGTGTTTGAATTCCTGGTTTTGTTGCTAACACAGTTATCAGCTATTGTGCGTCCAACTACCTGACAGAGAAAGCATATCAGGTAATGAAAAGTATAGGCGCTCATTCCTGCTCTTACAATTCAATTTTCACCATTGAAAATGTTATGAATGCAGAAAGAGAAGCTGGGCCTCACATCCATTGAAAATGTACTCCACAAGGTTAATTGCCTTGCCCAAGGAAATCTGTAGAAGAGCCAGGAATAGAACTCGGATTTCCTGGCAGCGTGCCCTGTACCTTCAGCTCAAGGCTATCCTCCTCCAGTAAAGCTTGCTTGTGAACAGGTTGGATGAAGGAGGGAAACACACTTTCCAGTTCTGTATCCTAAACCAGTACATGTTTTTTACCTGTTTCTGTAAGCAAAAATGTTAGTATCTCAGCATCTCTAGGATACGTCTAGCTGGTGGACAATATGTTTTAAAAGTCTATGTATTCTTCCTGGAGATATTTAACAGATGTGTAGATGTGGCATTTTGGGGCATGTTTTAGTGGTGGACGTGGCAGTACTGGGTTAATCGCTGGATTCTATTCTTTGATTCTATATACATCATAGAGTGAAGATATCTGGGACTAGAAATCAAATTTGGGTTTCAACCAAACCCAAATATAAGCCTGAAAGATATTTGATGCATGTTGGTGATGTTTTATCATCTTTGTACTTTAGTTACATATAGAAATCTTTTAATATTGGTCTAGTAAATGACATAGTCATAAAATCAAGGTGCCCAGTTCCTTGAAAAGTTTCAAATGTGGCTACTCTGCTTTTCAGAACTAGCAGATCTGAGCCAACTGCAGGACAGGGCCATTGTAAATCACCTAATCCAGAGATGGTGTTTCCATTCCCAGTCCTCTTGAAAGGTAGTGGTGCAGAGGAAATGAAACCTCATCTGTGATCCAAAACAGAAAATTCAGAGTCAAGACTTCTATGATTTTTACAATTTCTGACTAGTTATGCATCTTATTTAATGTATTTTAATTCTGTTTTATACTACAAGTCTTAGTAATTCAGTGGCCTTGCAAGAAAATATCACATTTTCTGTCTGCCAGTGATAGAAAAGGATCATCTAGAAATGGCAGTCAGCCCCTGTGTATCCTAACACTTAGGATAATAATTAAAGAGGAATATACTTTTGGCTTTGTTCTGCATTCTTCTGCCAAGTAGGCAATATGGATGCTGAAGGAATGTAGGGTTGATCCTCTCCTGGAAGGACTGAGGGGAGGCTAGTGCTGTGAAAATTAATATTTGGAGAGTGCTTTCAGGATTTTCAATGAAAGTGATTACATGCTTTAAGTGCAAATATTGTTATTTCCTCTTCCTTAATCCCAGGACTAAGACTCACTTAAAATTGCAATTCAGTATTACATTTTAGGTACAATGCCAGATTTTCAACAAGAAAGTGGTCTTCTTTCAGTAAATAGCCACAAAATATCCTGACCAGGAGGTGGCTTCTGATTCTGTAGCACACAACTCCATGTGAGGAAAATAATATTTTTTATATCAACAGTCATGTACTTTATATGCGATTTAGTTGACATGATACTTTATTACTCTGCTGTCTTGAATTTATTTTGTGTTAGATACCAATTCAAAATACAAAGGAAAAATAGTTTACAACAGCATTTGCAAGTGCAGCTGTTTTTCTATCCCAATGACTGCAAATGAAAGTAAAAATAAAAATAGAGGGACAAGAACCTGAAATTTGAAAATTGTGACTTCATAGGCTTTACAGTTCAAATAGTGGTTTAAAGACAGAGTACTGGCACTGCTGCTAGAAGAGGGAGACATCTTTTCAGATCTGAGAGAATCCAACTAATTTCAGTCTTGGTGGGAACCCTGAAATGGGAAACACTGAGGCCTGGGAAGATGACACACTGAATGAGAAAACTGTATGTTGAGGAACATGTAATCATAGTGTTGAGGCTGATAATGTTCACAGCATGCTGTTTGTTTTGCAATCTTTTGTTACTCCCAGTTCAGAGCTATTCTGATTGCACAGAAAGTGCTTATCAGTCTTGCTGTTACTGGAGACTGTTGGTGAGCTATGATTTCCTCCTTTGCAATACAACCAGGCAGGGGGGCTTCTCTGTCTTTTGGATGTTGCAGTGGTTTCTTTCTAGGAAGGAAATCTTTCTGCTGCACAAGGGCAGCTGCTCACCACCCTGAGCTGACAGACAGGAGAAGAATGTTCATTCATTTTCTGAACACAGACATAGAATTGCAGAATGGTAGGGGTTGGAAGGGACCTTTAGAGATCGTCTAGTCCAAACATCCTGCTAAAGCAGGTCCACCTAGATCAGCTCACACAGGAACATGTCCAGGCAGGGTTTGAAAACCTCTAGAGAAGGAGACTTCACACCCTCCTTGGGTAGCCTGTGCCAATGTTCCATCACCCTCACAGTAAAAAAAATTTCCTTAAGTTTAAGTGAAACTTTTTGTGTTTCAGCTTATGTCCGTTATCCCTTGTTCTGTGCTACAGAAAAAAAAAGTATTGCCCCATTCTCTTGACATACACCTTTCAAATACTTTGTAAGTATTAATGAGATTCCTCTTTCAGTCTCCTCCAGGCTGAAAAGTCCCATTTCCTGCAGCCTTTCCTTGTAAGAAAAATGTTCCACTGCCCTGACCATCTTTGTAGCCCTCCACTGGACTCTCTCTGGAAGTTTCCTGTCCTTTTTGATCTGGGGAACCCAGAACTGGACACAGGACTCCAGATAAGGCCTTATCAGGACAGAGGAGAGGGGAAGGAGAACCTCCCTCGACCTGCTGGCCACACTCTTCTTGATGCATCCCAGGATGCCATTGGCCTTCTTGGCCACGAGGGCACATTACTTGTTCAGTTTATTATCAACCAGCACTCCCAGGTCTCTCTCTGCAGAGCTGATCTCCAGCAGATGAATCCCCAGCCTGTACTGGTGCATGGAGTTGTTCCTCCCCAGATGCAGGACTCTGCACTTGTCCTTGGTGAACATCATGAGGTTCCTCTCTGCCCAACTCTCATGCCGGTCGTGATCCTGCTGAATGTCAGCACAGCCTTCTGGGGAATCAGCTAGTCCTCCCAGTTTGGTGTCATCAGCAAACTTGTTGAGGGTATACTCTGTCCAGGGCTTCCTGAGGGCCAGCCTTGGCGGTGAAGACTGAGGCAAAGAAGGCATTCATTAGTTCAGCCTTCTCTGCAATCTCTGTACCAGGACACCATCTTTGTTCATCAGTGGGGTCACTTCAATCTTTGTTTTGCTGCTTATATTTTTGTAAAGCTCTTCTTGTTTTCCTTTACTTCCTTTGCCAGGTTTAGTTTAGAAACAATTATTTCCATAAAAAAGTTCTTCCCAATCTCCAACCTAACTCTCTCCTTGTGCAACTTGAGGCTGTTTCCTCCTGTTCTGTCTCTTGTTACTTGGGAGAAGAGACTGATACCCATCTCACTACAACACCACCCTTTCAGGTAGTTGTAGAGAGTGATCATGTCTCCCCTCGGCCTTCTCTTCTCCAAACTGAACAACACCAGCTCCCTCAGCCACTCCTCATAAGACTTGTTACCATTAATATTTACAAATATCTAAATGGTGGATGTCAGGAAACTGGGGCATCCCTTTTCTCTATTGTATCTAGTGACAGGACAAAGGGTAATGGGATGAAGCTGGAACAGAAAAAGTTCCATTTAAACATAAGGAAAAGCTATTTTACTGTGAGGGTGACAGAGCAGTGGAACAGGCTGCCCAGAAGGGTTGTGGAGTCTCCTTCCTTGGAGGTCTTCAAAACCCATATGGACGTGTTCCTGTGTGACCTGATCTAGGTGGACCTGCTTCTGCTGGGGAGATTGGACTAGATGATCTCTAAATGTTCCTTCCAACCCTACCATTCTATGATTCTATGACTTTACCAACTTTGTTGCCCGTCTCTAATTCTTTTAGAGCCTTTTCTTTGCATGGCATTTAATCTCTATGAGAAAAGGCTTCTCATCCAGGAAAGCATAGGAGCTGATCATTAGGGCACTTGTATAGGAGGTGTGGGTTTAAATCTCCATCGTATTTACCAGTGGCTGGGATCACTGTGAGTACTCTTGCTCTGGGGAGACAACGGACAAGTTGTGTGTGAGTACTGTGAACAGAGCTCTGTCCTGGTCTTACTTAGCCCTGAATGTTTCTCCAGAGGGTGAAGCTTGCTTTTGGGTGGCTGCAAGTTGAAACTTGAAATGCAATGAAGAGTTGGGAGGTAAGGCTTGCTGCCTAACAGTTTTGAGGGTGTTCAGATAATTAACTTCAGTTTGCTGATGGTTTTAAGGTTAAGTAGGAAAGTACTAGACAACCGAGGAACTTGCAGAGATAGGCACTTGCACAGAATAGATGGATTGAATCCCACCCTGGAAAAAATTCCACACATGTAAGACATTATTTGTGTATTTTATAGCATGGCTGCAAGAATTCTGCAGGCAACAGCTTGCTGTAATCTATTTACACATAATTTTAAGTCTTTCTCTTACTAGTTCAAATGCTATTACCAGTTATTATTGTAAGTAATGTAAAGTTCTAGTGGGGTTTTTTTGCAGTTTAGTTGTATATCTCTGTATGCGAATTCTATAACAATTTTAACAGGCTATTAATGCCCAAAGTATGTGTTGATCCTGCTTTTTCTTTTTACTTTTTAAAAATAAACTTGATATTTGCAATTTGTTTTATTCTCATCTCTCAGTCCTGAGAAATGTTGAACTGCGGAACTGAAGGGTCAGGCTTGGGTGCTGCTTATGATGATTTAAATAATAGTACAGATAAATTACTTGTGAAGTAATGTATTAATTGTGTATCAGTGTCAATGAGAATGGAGCCTGGTCTGCAGAGGTTGGTTTGCTTTAATTAAAAGTGATTTACTAGTAATGGCAGTCTCTGTTTTGGGCCCTTTAAGATTATCAGTGAATTGGCAAGATTTAGGATTTTTATATCCCGTCTGTTCAGAGTAACTGCTGGGATCTTGAAAAACAGACAGATTGGCCTGTATACAGCAGAAATCATGACCTTACCCAACATATTTTCCTAATCCATTTTGACTGTTATATCAATTATCCTAATAGACAGCAATAGGGGTCTTTTACAATACGTAATACAAACACATATGTGAGCTTCACTGTTACGATCTTATCAAAGTTGCATTGTGTTAACATGTTGTTAGGGTTTCCTTAGTATTCACACAGAACCCATTCATGCTCTGGCTGCTCCTCCTGCATCGTTTCCTGTTAATGATACTAAATGCCTTGAGTAATTTGCCTGGGGACTCTCCTTCCACAGCCAACCATCTTTTTGGGTCTTGAAAAAACAACTCACATAACACATTGACAAAGTACATGCAGTACTTGGATCACAGTATTAAAAATGTAGAGGAGACAAGGCTATCTCTGCCTTGACATGCACCGGTGCATTCATTAACATTCATTAACATTCATCAACTAGTGGAAGAGGAAGAGATGTGTGCAGTTTTTAAGGTGCTTCTTTTGCAAACTTCCCATTTAAGTCAGGGAAGCTTTATGCGTAAGTCTGAGATAGGTAGATGGGCAATGGTCTGTCAGTGACATGTGATGCCTTTGCATGAAGTAGACTAAATAAGCAGCCAGGACATGTGTGATAAAATCTGAGGCTTGTTGAAATGAGTGTCCAAACTGCTAACCAGTTGCCTGGATTTCAACCCTTCTTCATCAGCCACTGATGGTGATTTATAACTGTGTCTGCTGGTTGGTTTTAAGTTCTACAAATTGTGCAAATAGCCATGTTCGCACAAAACTTGGGTCATTTGAGGAAGGAGGTTGATATACGTTCAAGTTAAGCACCAGATGAACAGAAATTTTAGGTGACTGTCGCATAGCAAGTGTAGTATTTGAACATGATCTGTGAATATGATGTATTTGTTATTTACATCAGTAATTTTTCAGTAGTCACTGAATGAGTAACAGGTGGGCTAGACTTGTACAGAGACACAGACAGCAGATTTTTGTTGATGCTTTTTTAAGTTTTAAAGTTACTTGTATTCCTTCTTAAAAGTAGATTTTTTTCATATTTGATCATTTTGGTGGACTATTTGAAAACTGGAATATGTACTTTAACCTTCAGCAACTTTTTGAAGATATACAAAGACGTGGTTTTGAAAACACTTGAATGACCTTGTTTTTTCCACGTTTAACTTTCATTAAGTGGTCAGATCAACTGTGGTCATAGGTAGATGTATCCACAGGGTATATTGCTCACAAACCAATTTCTTTTTAAGGCAAGTCTGTGAAAAGTAGTGGCTCCATTGAATTTAATTCAATAGCAAGACTCCAGCTGACTTGATTGGAGTTAGGATTTTCTCTCCAAATACTTGTAAATGGTGATATATAAATTGGAGACCCCTTTTTAGTTGTGTTAATAAAAAGCCACTGATTATGGTTTTGAGTAAGGGAAAGAATTAGCCCTTTAATCTGCAGCATATCTTGAGGGAGAATGTGCTGTGCATTGTACTTTTGGTTTAAACTAGATGAAAATTCCTTAGGTAAAGGCAATATTTCTTGCACAGAGAGCAACAAAGAGAAATTATGTTATACCTGAAGTTCACACATACACATAAAAGCATTTCAAAATTATATACTTAATAATAACTTTGCTCCAAGCAGAAGGTACTTCATTTGTCTCATTGCTCATTTCAGGAAGTAAAAGGTCTCAGAGTCTCTGCAGGCAAACCAGATGCCATTGGTTTCCAAGAAAGAGAATATTAATCCTATCTTTCCAAATCACTAAGAAAGCTATTTAGGGAAAAAGTTAGAGCCATCATGATCTTTTTGCATAATTATAAGTCGTTGTAGTTTGCTTTGCATGATTAAAATTTCAAACAGTTAATTAAATAATGTCCCAGAGCAAGCTTTGTACATTGCAAAGCTCTGTACACCTTTATTTACACCTCCAAAAGCCATTATCTTGAGTGTGTAATACCTGGGAGGCAGAACTCTATTGATTTACTTAGCTTCATCATTTTTTGTGGGCTTGTTAGTTTTCATAAATTTTTTAGTGTCATTATCGTAAAAAGCCAAGGGATGGATTCTGACCTTCCTTCACACTTTTGCAGTATGAGCATTCCAGACACTGTGCACATATATAGAGCCAGGAGTGAATGGTGGCTGTTCTCAGTTTGTCTTCTCCAGATGAATTCCTAGCTTGCCCACTCTCCTTATTCAGGGCTACCTAAATGTCATGGATAGAGTTATCACTTTGAGTAAACTGAGTATAAGACAGTTGAAAAATTGAAAATGGCAATTATTTAATTTTTAAAGTGTCTGGTTGGATTTATTTGGAAGCTATCCAACAGAACAAACATCTGGTCCAAGACTAAATATGAGAGGTTTTGAGTAACCTTTGAGAAGGTCTTTCAGCAGGGAGTAGAAGATGGGCAAAAAAAGTGAACATAGAGTTGAAATATCTCTAAGACTTGCAGCAGTGTGGAATTGTCACTCCTGGGTTCTTGGGTTAAATCTGACCTTAACCACTGTCAGCTCAGTTGTGTCCCATGTGCTGATATTAAGAGTTTTCAGTGTAGGGTAAGAGAGTGCCCAAGTTATCCATCTCTTGTTTACATGGCTGTCTGAGGTCAGTGAGAGCTCCTCTGCCCCTTGCAATGTAGGAAATTTAAAGGAAAACCTTTTTTCCTCTTTCAGAATCAAAAGTGATGTGGAAAGGTCTTGTTTGGTTGTTTTTTTTTCCTACAGCAGTTCTGCTCCGTATCTATCTTATGCACTTGGGTTAACTGTGGAAAGATACAGTTCCGGAGGTTATATGCTGTCTTCCCTTCTTCCAGTTTTCCGCATCATGTTGCTTTTCTAGATCCTATTGCTCAGATACCTGAGGATCTTCTAGTAACTAGTTCATTATGATTATCTTGCTCTATCAGGGAGGGATCAGCCAGCCCCAGAGCCAAAAGCCATGTCAGCTTGGGGATGAGGGCAGAATCATGGGAAGTTTGAAGGCAGTTCAAAATCACTTCATTCCCTTCATATCCTGTCTTAAGCTATATGTTTAATTTTGCACTTTCAGAGAGTGCAGCAAAAAATTAGAGCCGCAGCATATGATTTAAACTGCTGCTGACATCAAGCTTGGCCCACGCAGCACTAGCACCAAGGCTGAGTTTGGGTGGCAACACATCAGCACCATGAATGACTTATGAATTAAACAGAAAATTTTAAGGGGCATTTTCATACTTGGCTTAAGTGAAAAGTAGAGAATATTATTTATGCAGATGGAAATGTCTGTGCATGGTGAGGTGCAATGTTGTCTTTGCTAATCTCAGATATATTTGTCTTTGAGTATGGATTTTCTCCTTTGCACAGAGGTTCTCCTTTTAGTCGTTCTGTCAATGAAGTCATAACCCTACAATTGACATCATAGTCTGTAATCATGGAAACTCGTGCGATCTCACAAATACAGCAGTCTCTGAATGATGGGAAAATGAGCTGTCAGGGAGGAAGTTGCTGTTTAAACTCAAATATCTTTGGTAATGATCGAAATAGAGAAATTATTAAGACATAGTTCTGTAGGGCCAAGTTGATTCTCGTTGTAGTATCGCTGAAGGCACTTGAGTTACCCCAGGGAGGAATTTACCCCCTGCGTCTGGAATGACTTGATGGCAAACATGTGAAGAGGAAGTGAATTTATGCTCCAGTTTAATATATTGGAAAGTTTTCTCTCATCTGAAAGTCTTTCTTTATCTCTGAATTTCCTGGCTTTTGTGGATTTATATTAGACCCTTAGTGTTATTTCAATGTATTTTTTTTCTGGTGTTTGATGTCTTTTGGCTTGTTTTTACTGAGGATATAATATATATATTTAATGAAAGTAAAGCAGTCTTCCATTGAAGAGGTCACAGAGCTTTCACGAACACTATGTAGCTACCAAGTACAAGGAGTCTCCTTATGTCAGATAGTTGTTGTTGCTTATGTAAAGCATTCATTTCAATGATAAGATGCAAATATCTCATAAAGAACACATTAACACCTATTTTCCAAAGCTAAATATTATTGTAATTTTTAATTCTGTACAACAGTTACCTCTCCATCTGTATAGGCATAGTGCTTGTAACCTCTTAAAATTAATGATCTGCAGTATAAATAGGGCATCAATACATTATACTTGTCAAAACCATGAAAAAGAGTTACATTTTTATATAGTTAGAAAAATGAGATACACAATTATATGCTGTACCTATGTGCGACTTGCTCACCTTTATTCCATGTCGGCATTCCCCATTCTAAGCCTGCTAGGAGGCACAGATCATGTACAAATTTGGGCCATGGGAAGTAGAGGTTTTTGATGATGCAAGTGAATGGTGAGTGTTATTTGTGCAGCACTCAAATTCCTAAAAGAAACACAACTAAATTCTCCCCTACTTGCACAGGTCTTCTGAGTCCATGATATTTCCCCAATTACCTAATGGGTTAAGGGGACAAGTGGAAACTGCCACAAGTTTTGTCAAGGGAAGTTCCCATGGAGCAAGGTAAAAATTTCCACAGTTGAATGACGATCACTGGATGTACTCTGCAGAGAGGCTAGGGAATCTCTCTCCTTGCAGATTTCCAAAAGTCAACCAGAGAAAGCCCAGACCAATCTGATCTCACTTTTAATTTAGAAGTTAGCTCAGCATTTTCTAAACCATTTTTTTGGTTGGTTTTTTTTGTTTTTTTTAATGCTACTGCTGCCAATTGGGAATGTCATCCAGGTGAATAAGTAGATAATAGGGTCTAATTTATGCACAAATCCTTAGTTGATCCATTGGGGATACTTTTAAGGTTTAAGGATCTTCCATTACGTTTTTATGGAAGTATTTAGTAAAATGTTAGACTTGGTCAATGTAAAACCCTTCTGGTGCATAAAGGGATTGCCATCAAGCACAGTCCTGACATAAGCCTGTCAGCTTTGCTGTCAGTCTCTCTTTTGCTGTGTTTTTTCCTGGGAGGGGAAAGAGAAAAAGGAATTAAGAGTGGTGGGAGTATGCCAGGGCAGCTCCTTTTGTGAAGCAGCTGGGGTAATTTGTTATGGAGCTGAACAGCTTTGCTGATTTACAGGAAGTGAAACAACAGGTATTTGAGTCCTGACTATTTACAGGTTTTCTTTTGTGTCATATCAAGCCTGGAAAGTATAGTAGGGTTGCCTTGGCTTTACTTTAGCTACCTATCCTGCTCAGTAGTAAGTGAATGGTGTAGGACTGAGAGCCCTGGTTCTACAAGGTCTCGGTGGGAGCCAGATGGCATCCCAGCACTGTGTGTGCTCTTTGCTTCTAAGGGAAAGAGATTTTTCCCTTATCATTACGTGGATTTTTGCTGTTTGTACAAATAGTCTGCTGCTTTTTATCTTAAATTTTGAAACAATGGTGAAAGACAATTTCATCTATGTTTCTTTCATGTCTTCTAGAAGAGCAGAGCTGGAGGACTAGAATCTATCCAAGCACTCTGCATGTTCCCATGGCTTGGGAAAGTAGGAGAAATAGCAAGGATCTGTGTCTGTAACAGGACCAGTCATAAAAGTACTGGATGCCTTATCTTATTCTTATTTCTCGACTGCCCTTGCTGTCTGGTATCCCATGTCCATGCAGAGACAGGCTACATTTATGTCTGTTATGCAAGGGAGGGGAAGCTGGTCATTGCATCAGGGCAGTGGGAATTTGCATGGTTAGACACCAAGCTTGTTGATCCAGGGGGCCTTCTGTGATGTAATTAAGGAATGGTTAGCTCTGGGATCTGGACAGGTTGACCACAGCATTCAAGGCCTGTAGTGCTCTCACCTGCATGGGCTGCTTATGCCACGCTGGCTATGCAGAGCCACAGCCTCCTTTCTCCTGCCTGCCTGCCAGCTACAACTGATTGACAGATTTGCCACCTGGCTGCTTCAGGTAGCTGCTTCCAGTGATGGAGAAGAGAGGCTGCAGTGCTCAGTGAGCTGCTGGGAAAGGACCTCAGAGACAGTCCCTGTCAGGCAAACACTTCAGCTGTGGGATAACACCCGTGTTGCCACCTCAAGCCTGCAGCTGGCCAGCCTTGTCCCTGTTCTTGGACTCAATGAACCCACATCACCTATCAAAGTGAGAGTTTGCAAATCTGAGCATCTCGTAGTGAAGGTGCATGAGGAGCAGTTACAGTGATTGATGGTGTAGCAGGTGGGAGCTATAAGGTGTTAGTTTTAATTAATTTGATCTGAATTCCATTGAGAAGCTCAATTTCATCACTATGACAAATACATTATTTTCCAGGGAAAAAAAAAAATCATATATTGGACACAGAATATTTTATTTTCTGAATTGAGAAGGGAAGAGAAGCACAAGGTTAACAGGACTTTGAATGCAAGGTCCTGTATTCTAGAAGTATCTTATCAAGATGTAATAAGTATATTCATACTGGTAGACTTTTATGAACATTTTCATGGACCAAAAATCATGAAATAAATTCTTCTATCCCTGGTCTGTGACAGCACTGTCTGATCATATGTAATAGATCACATTTGGGTGAAAATTTTGGGGTCTTTTTTTGTTTCTGTGAATACTTGCAGGAAAACCTCTTCTTTGTTTTTTAAGGGTTCATTTGCTCAACCTCTTTGTTCCCTTCTTGCAGTTTTAGCAATCCTTTTTTTTTTTGTGACATCATCATAATTTCCACAGCAAACAAAGGATTATGATTTCATATGCAGAATGAATGGATGAATACTTAAGAAACAAGTTTTCAGGCAAATTACTCCATTAATAAAGAATGAGAGGGAAGGGGAAAACGCTCTGAACATGTGATGCATGGTACCAACAGAGGTGATTCAAACTGAACAGTTGTTAGGATTTCCTATAAGATTATAGCATTATTTGACAGTAAAAATACATGAATCTATCAGAGCTGGATTTTTCACATCTCTATTAGAAATGCTGACACTGCTATTTAAAGCTGCCAGGTGTGTCAGAAAGAAGTTAATGCCCTGACTTGTGTGTTGTTCCCAAACAGCATAACCCCCTAAGGTATAACTGTTATTGCAAAAGATGCTATTGATTCCTCAAGAATTTGTGATCCATGTGTAGCTGATAGCTACAATGAGTTGCTTTCAAGAGCTTTGCAGATCGTGGGCAGCAAATATTCCCAATGAACTTTAGTGGCATTGCATTCACTGTTGGAATGACATGATGAAAGGATTTTTCTGTGAATAATCTTACCTTTGATACCAGAAGTTCCCAAATCTTTTTGAGGATGTTTTCTACTTCCAGCATCACTTTTGGGTTTATAGCTCTTCTTTCACTTCTGCTGCTTAGTGGGGCTCATAAATTCCACTTGAAGGAGTGATGACACCCCTCAGTGTTCAGGAATGTCTACCTTATATCTTCACCAAGTGAGTAGATTTTTAATTCCTCCCCAGTACGTTGGAGTCATTAGTGTAAACCAGACAAGAGATGTAGGACTGAGTCCTTAACAACTGAATGGCTTCTGTGGCCATTCTTTTGTTCCATATCTCTGTAGTCCTTGTACTGGTGCATGGGGTTGTTCCTGCCCAGGTGAAGGTCTCTGCACTTGTCCTTGTTGAACCTCATGAGGTTCCTCTCTGCCCAACTCTGAAGTTGGTCGAGGTCCCGCTGAATGGCAGCACAGCCTTCTGGTGAATCAGCCAGTCCTCCCAGTTTGGTGTCATCAGTGAACTTGCCGAGGGTACACTGTATCACTTCATCCAGGTTGTTGGTGAGTATGTTGAGTAAGACTGGCCCCAGAACTGACACAGCAGTCATAGCAACTTTGTGAGCATGTTTCTTACACTTGTTCCTGGCTGCTAACAGAGGCAGCAGTCTGTCCACAGCCATGCTTTGGCCTTAGTTTGAGGCTTTCTGCAGAATTCATAGCCCCAGTTCCCTTCATAGTGGTAACGGTTACCCTACAAGCACTCTTATCCCTGTGGCAGTGATACTCACCCCCACTCCCTTTCTTCCCAGGGCATCTTTGCAAAAATCACCTGGAAAGTGGTGGCAAGGCCATGGAGACTGTATTAAATAGCCAGCATACTTGGGGAGCTTTCTTCTCTCCATATTTGTTCTTCAGCTTCTTCCTATATCAGATCTCATTACATGGTCATAGTTACAGACATGTCAATTAATAAAAGTTGATACGCTATAGAAGGTCTTCGCTTATTTAATTGTGTTTGCCTTCTATTATCTTTGTCTCACTCTCATTTCCCTCTTCTGATAACGATGGGAGGGGTTTCTGTGTGGGCCAGTCATTCTAATTATAAATGCTTTCCAAATTTCTCTTTTAGTTTCCCACAGGCACTATTTCTTAGTTTCTCAGAAATATTTCCCCAGGGATTTGTCTCTTTTTTTTTTTTTTTTTTTTTTACCCCTGTAGCATTTCAAAGTTTGGACAGGGACTCTGTGCTTCCTGAAGTTTTAATAATTACATCCTCTGTGCCCAGCTGTGGCCTGTTAATGAAGTCATATGCACTGAGTTTCATACAGGAATTTTCTGTTTGCTGATCCCAAGACAGCAGAAGGGTTTCTCACAACTGGTGTTGGAGTAAGAACAACAAATAGGACTTTTCCTGGGCAGTGGCACTGGCTGGAAGGGATTGCTGACTCTTGATTTACCCCATCCTGAGGAAGCACATCCAGTGTGAGTTTGCTCTTCATTTTGATGATCTGACAGGAGAAGAACTAGAATAGTCCTCCTGGGCAGCAGGACCTTTTTGTGCAGATCATTTAAATCAGATTTCTTGAGTAACCTTTTTAAGTCTTTGTCAGAACAATACCTTTTCCTTTTTGAATGCTAGGCATTTTCAGTAGCTCTGGCCCCAGTACAGTTTGTTCAGGTGCTTGAAAATTAAGGTTGTATAAGGGTAAATGTACTTGGCAGAAGTTTTCAGGATTGTTAGAGTGGTACTGACATCTTTTCAGGGATATGAGTTGTTTTCAAGCCTGGTGAGTAATATTTACTGAACTAGGGTTAGACAGATAATTGAGGCAATCAACCACTTCCCTCATTGACTGTTGAGTCAAAATGAGAGGTGATCAGCCATCTCTTGAGGTGCCTATGTTGTCCAAATATAAAGCTGTGCCACAAAGAAATGAGAGGACTAGCTGTAGGGTTTTTGTTCGATTCCTCTTCCTCCTCTTAGCCTATAGCATTTTCCTTTTTCACCCTGGGCCATCCGTCTTCAGCCTGATGCAGGTTGCTGTAGACACCTCTTTCCAGTTCTCTTTCACCTAAGTAAACCTGATATATGGGAATGGTGCTCTTCTAGAAATATTTAACCCTCATAGGCACTGCTTTCTCTAGGTCTTTTAGAAGAAAGAGCTTCAGCGCTTTCTTCAGCTTTGTGATGAAATGTGTAGATATCAAGAGGTTGTGTCTGCTGAGGTTTGTGCATGCCAAAAAGAACAAAGAGGATAAAAAGAAAATCTATTGCTTTTATTTGGTACCTAAAAAAATTTATGGTTGTCAGTGGATAAATGCAGACATACATGCTTTCCACATTTCTGGTCTGAAAATCCTCTGAAATCCTACTTGCAGTTGTTGCACAGTCATTCACCTTTATACACGCAGAGCCATATTTTAGGCATGATGTGAATAGTTATTTTAGTCTCAGTTTCACAGTAACTGTACCTGGAATGATTACTCCAGCAACAATGTGAAACATCTTAATGCAAATGCCAGCAATGAGTGGCATAGGCTGGAATCCTCCATACCCACACCTCAGCCGCAGCCCTACTCTGCTGCAAGTCGGAGCTTCCTGCAGCTGGGAGTGCTTAACTCACAGGCTCCAAGTAAGTAGCTTCTGTTTCATTTTGAGCACCGTAACATCTCTGCTAAAAAAGAAAATTACTTTCCTGCAGGTTGTGGAGCTAGGGTTGGAGACAAACACATTCACTGAGAGGTTTAAATGTTGAAAAATGGAGATTAGTCTGTTGTTGTGAGTTTTCCTCCGCCTCTCCATAGCTGTTTCTCCTTAAATGAGTATTTCATTCCTTTGTTCTTGGTGAAGAGTACTTCCAGCGGCTAGTGGGAATGCATTATAGTGTTCGTTGCTTAAATATTCTTCACGTTACATATGCAAAATCTCCTTGGGTGATGAGTACGTTTTAGTTGCAAAATAACCACAAGCCCTTAAATATTTTTGTAATGCCTGAATAATGCCTTCATGCGTTTGAAGAAGACATGGGGAGGTTGAGTGGCTGCAGTGAGGAGCCATGGAAAGGTCGGTCAGATCTGATTTGATCAGAAGGAAGTGGTGAATGAGAGAGCCTTTGTGTGAATTACATGCCATCTGAGAAAGAACAGATCAAGCAATATGTGGCTTGTGAGGTCATTAGAAGTGCCCAAATTTGAGTAATTCTTCTACATATATATACAGACAGACATATTTTCAAACCAAGAAATTCCAGGGTAAGAACCTTTAATTATACATAATATAAATATATAATATTAATGTAATATTATTATAACATGAAATAAACATAAATTTAAATTGCATTAAATTGTATAGAAATAGAAAATACTAAATTGTACAGAAAACAACATTGTACTTTAAACTTTTCAATCCTAATGTTTTTAAGCCCAAGAGACTCAAAATTCAAGTTATGTTTTGAAAAAAGAACACCCCATACAACCTGAAACCCCCACCAGACTCTATTTCTCAAAGCCTGGAAAATATGCAACTATTTACTTAAGGTTTATCAACTGTATCCCCTCCTGATGTCCATTTCCTCACCACCAGAATTTTAGTGCCAGCCTTTCCTGTGGAGGCACTGTGGTAGTGACCCCTAATACAAAAAACAGATTTTTTAATAAGTTACTTTTCATTACAACTCTGGCAGACATCTGTGGGGACAAAATTTTAACCTCCCCCATGAAATCACTTTCCTTTTCTCTTTTTAATTGTAATCTGTGACCTGATGGAGGTGAGCCTGCTTTAGCAGGGGGTTGGACTAGATGATCTCTAGAGGTCCCTTTCAACCTCTGCCATTCTGTGATTCTGTGATTCTCTAATATTTACTTCATCCTCAAATACCTTATCTTTAAATCCCAAATGTGCACTGTGCAATCATTTGAAGAGAACTGGCCAACCTTTCTGACTCCAGCTGATGTGGAGTACCTGCAGCAGCTCGTGTTTATGCCTGTCTATGTGGGGAACGTACTCTGGTCTGGAGACTGCCATGGGTTAAGTTCAGCTCACAGGTTGTGAGGAGAGCATCGCTGGTTCATCCCGGTGACAGCAAAGTTACTTGATTTCATATTTCTTTGCAACCAAGGAGTCTGTCTTGCTCCTGAAGTAATACACAACGTGAAAGCATTCATCAACAATCTTTAGTCACAAAAATGTTGTGTCTCTAAAAAAATACAAAATGATGTGATATAAATACTTAAATTATGGAATAATGTGTGTGAAATAAATAATGCAAAGTGCTACATCCAGAATACATAAAATGTATGGAATGTGCTAAGAACAATGTTTAATGATTTGACAAACAGTCTCATTCTCCATGCGTGCAGCTGGGGCTGCATTTAATGTGTTGTGTCCTACATGTGGCATTAAGTTCCATGTGACTTTTCCATCAAGTTCACTGACATGTGCACTGGTTTCCTTGAAATGCATAGGGAAATGAAGTTGTACTGCACCTGATCTCTTTCTGGAAAATAATGGTGGTGTAGCACTTTACAAAATAAAAGTGAAATGCAAACGTTTGGTGGGGTTAGTGAGATGAGTTAAGGTTAGGTAGGTAATCAGAACTGAACAATCTTGTCTTTTACTTGTTTGCATGCTTGCAGAGCTAATTGCTCCCTTGGTTTTTATTCTAAAAATTGGAAGTTGATGTGCTGCTTTAAAAGGCATCAACCTGCTTTACTGGGCAAATGAGCAATGATACAGTTTCAAGAATACTTGTTAAAAAGTCATTTCCTAGTACCACAAACTGAGGAAGTAATTTTAAATGAGTAACTAGTTGATTTAATAAGTCAGCTAATGTAAGTCTTTAAAGGAATGGAAGTAATTTAATATCAAACTAAAATATTTGATAAAGAACCTATTGTACCTTCATCTTTCAGGCTCGTCTCAAGTATTTAAAATCTGTGAAAGTGGTTTCTGTGACTTTAATGTGGATTAATCAGGTTTTTTTACAAATAAAGTAAACAATTAGACTGGTTAGTCCTTTACAGCATGGTTCTTACAGGAGATTATGCAGATAGATGGTAATTTTGACCTTTATTAACATTGCCTTCTGTGGTGGCCAGTGGAGATTTGTTGAATAGTCATGAGCTACCAATGTAAAATTTTCAGTTTGCTATTACTATCAAAGTGGCTTTTTGGTACTAGAATGCAGTTAGCTGAGCTAAGTAATAAAAGCTGTTCAGCTACAGTCCAAAACTTTGATTTGAATGTGTTTGTTTCATAGGGTGGGTTGCAAAATATTTTTGTGTTTAAATTGTAGATGACAAGCTCTTTTATGTGAAAACCATTTCCCTTCACTCCGACTCCCAAGCATTTCTCTTGTCTGTCTTTTTGCAAGTAGCATTTATAGGTCAGACAGGAGAAAAGAAGTATTGCTGAGTTATCTTAACCTGTTATGATTAAAATGAGTTCTTTGACATACCAGTAACTAATGGCTTTTAAAAAATTTCTTTTTATGTATTAAAAATAACTATAGTAATAATAATAGATGCAGTACTAGGAATGAGTTGTGAAATGAATGCAGAAAACCCCCAAGGGATATGTAGCTGGTTTTCAGTGGTTTTTTTTTCAGTGATATTTGCTACTGTCTTTGCCAGGAGGGAATTCTGCGCAAGTTAAATGAGCAGCACTGAAAACTCACTTTCATGGAAAAGTCGTTAATGATTGATCATAGTAGAAATTGATATGGCTGCTATAGAGTTTAATTTGTTTCTTTTGCAATTTTTAGAAAAGAGGTAGCAAATAACAGAAAAATGTTATTTTAAAAATATCCTGAGTAATGCAGTAGCAAAGTTATAATGCATTATTAAGTACACTAGGATTTGGATTGATTTTTTTTTTTCCATTTTGCAGCTATTGATAATTTTTTAACACTTAGGACATTCATGATTCAAAGATTTTTGTAATTAAAGGGTTTTTTTTTCCATCAGGGACTTGAGAGCCAATATGCAGAACAGTTTCTGAAATGCTTATAGTTTTATTCTGTAAGTGCTATTAGCAGAAGTTCAGCTATTTCTGCACATTTAATATAAAGATGATCAAGGACTCAATAAAAAGTAAAAGATAAAATGAATGTAATAAGAAAAACTGAACAAAGGCAAATTTAAATTGGATATCAGGAGTATTTCTAAAAAAGCAAAATGTATTAGGCCATGGAGCAGACTCCATGGAGCAGATTCTGCTGGAAACCCAGTTGCTTTAAGTCACTTAAGAGGAGAGCTACCAAACAGAAATGGAGTTGGAACTGGAGTTCAACTCGGCTATGCCTGCTGATAACACCTTGAGCTAAGCTGTGGTCAGGAGTGTAGCAAGTGTAGCTGCCTAATTTCTCACTGCTTTTTGTTGGTCTATTGCAATCCAACCCACTCATCTCAAGTGCTCATCTAGAAGCCCGTGAGGTTGCCATGTTGATGCCCCAGCAGAGGCAGTCCCACACTGTCTTGGCCTAGGAAGGTATCTACAGCACTGCCAGAATTTCTCCCAGTGTTACAACTGTGATTTTTCACCAATGTGACGCCAGCTAGCCACTGCAACCATTGATCACCCTTACTCTTTCTCAGGTTCATATCGTTCCAGAGGGCCAATTCTGACAGCAGTATAACATTCTCATTTGCTTTGAGACATACACTCTATGAAAGAAAATGGCCATAAGAGAGTTTCCAAATTCCAGGTGTCTTTAGATGCCCTAGCTTATAGAGACTGAAGCAAAATAATGAATTTCCACATGTATTTCCCTGCTTCAGTTTCTTCTTCAGTTTATAGGAAAAGAGAAAAATCATGTGAGAAGTCTTTTCTGGTGCTTCTGTTCTCTTCTGATCCATGGATGCACTTTCTCCTTGGCAATGTATTTCCATGTGCCTCAGCTAGTTCAGCAGAGACGTGTTTCCCTCCTAGGAAAATATGTTTCTCTTTCCTGCCAAAGCTTCCTGTTCATGTGAGTCCTGTCCTGTCAGCCTTACCGTCTTATTTTAAAAACCTTCTCCTGACACCTTTTTTTTTTCTTTTTTTTTCTGCTTTCACTTTAGACCTTGTGTTTCTTCTCAGACTTTGGAAAAAAATTGCTTGAGGGAAGGTAGAGCATCTGACAGTGAGTGTGGATAAGTCAGAAAAGGCTATGGGCAATGGGACAAGAAAGCACAAAAAGGGGCAAAGGAGCATGCTTTCAGAGCAAGAGAGCATGAAAGGGTAGATAAAGAAACATATTCTTTAGACAGACCTGAGGATAAAGTATAAAAGTAATCGGTGTCATATTTGGGGCTGCAGAGACACAAACCTGTCTTTGATTAGGACACCTAGCCCTCAGGCATGAAGATGAGATGATAAACCAGGATGGAATGGCAGAGATTTAGTGTGAGAAAGAAGAAAAGAGAAAAGGCAGGGGTAATGTAGAAGAGACATCACAGAAAGAAAAATAGAAAAAAAGGTGGATGAAAAGGAAAGAGGAAACAGACACGAAGGACAAATGGAAAGAAAGATAGGCTGTAATCTATTGTACAACATAAAAGGAAGGAAAAGTAGAGCAAAGCCAGAGAGGGTAAAAAAAAGCAAGAGATTACATTGCATAATTTAAAAAAATTATTAGAAAGTTAGTGTTCTTTCCTGCAATCAAGGAGATGAGGCAAAGAGTCTTTCTTTCACAGTCCAGAATGGTTCTGTGACACTAAGGAAGCAGAATGAGGGAGATAAACTTAAAGAAGGGATAGAGAAAATACAAGTTTGAGTGGCATAAAAAAGATGAAACTCTAGAGCAAACCTCAGAGTTAGTGAGCATAAACTCATGGAATTCAGAGTTTATACTTGCATATCTAAATGGAGAGTCAGTGAAGCTATCCGCTGTTGAAGATGTTTCTCATTTGCAAAGCTATACGGAGCAGTCCTGAAGACCACTGGCTGATTGGGAGCTCAGTGTGATCATCAGAATTGTCCCACTCCTTTTTCCAGCTTCTTCAGACCACTCAACCCCAAAAGCAAATGCAAAATCTTTGCCGTTACTCTTTGGCAAGTGTTTCTGAAGCAAAGGAAATAGTCATGAGCATGTTTTGCCCACTGACCTTCCCTCTGACTAAAGTGTTGGTGTGGGAGTAGAAGTCTAAAGGAGCAATGAGACAGAATATTTATGCTATTAGTGTCTATGGCTAAGAGGAAAAGGAAATTACACAGAACTGGTTCAAGCATTGCCACCCAGCAAACTCTGCACACTAGTATCATTCACAGAGCATTTAGATAGCATTCCTATCTTAGGTACTCAACACTGCAAAATACTTCTGTCCCTTAATAATACCAGTTAGAAAGGCAGCTACTACTAAGACTCCGGATACTATTTTCCAGTTTCTCCTTGTTCCGTTCTTTTTTGGTAAAAATGGGTTGATTCTTTTTGTCAGGTTTAACCCTATTGAGTACCAGATAACCAACAACTGGAAACAAGTTTAGATCTCTGTAACTAATCAGCAGTTGCTAAAACTCTGACATTCCTTGGCCATATCTGGTGTGCTCTGAATTTCCAACTTCATTTGATCACTAAGTTACTCTTCATAGTCTTTTCTGGAAAGACAACTGTATCTGTATTTTCACATCCAGATTCTCCACCCACTTGTGCCATATGTTCCACTTAAAGTCCCAAGACAGGAGGTATAGTAGAGATACCTTTCCCTTCTACATCTAATGACAATTAAGTGCTTTATGTTGTCAGATTTTCAGTTTCCCAGTTCCAGCATTCCACAGATGGGATTTCCAGTTAAAAATTGAGAGTTAAAGAAGACTTTGCCTCTATACTAAAGAGTGTGGATTTTGTGATTTGCTTCATCACTATCCAAGGCAAAAAGAGGCAAAATGCTTTTATCTGTTGTGGATTTTTGTTCCCACAGACAGATTTTACGAATGCAGTCTGAAATTTTCAGAGAATCTAGAGGCATGTGTTACTGTAATCTTCTCCTATGCAAGGTTGCTAACCTCTATGGGCAGAATCCAGGTTGTTGGTGAGTGGAGGGTTTGCACAAGATTTTTTAGCTGCAGCAAGCTGCAATAGCTCCACCAAGTTATTACATTTTATACTTATTGAATATTCCAACACCATGCACTCACTATTTAAAAAGAAATAAAATTATGAGTTGGAAAAAGTCGCCAGAAAACTAGCAATACTACAACTAACAGAGTTGTAGTACGTGCTGCCAGTGGGTTACTAGTCAGTTCCTATAACCAAACCTTGTATTTTTAAGGAGTCTTGATGTCACTGCAAGGCATTATGCTGTGTACAGCCCAAATATCCTGTGGAAGGATGATCATATCTAATTATATATGGCTATATATCTCATATATATGACTAGGTCTACCTTGCATGCTAGTTGCCTTTTATTCTTTTAATCTACAGAAGATAAAGACTTGAGAATGATAGACCAGAGTCTCTGACATTCTTGAAACTGCCAGAAGTTGAAAGGAAGTAACCCAGAGTAGCATTTGTACAGACTCATTGCCTTCATGCACCTTGTGTAGTTAAAAGAAGGAGAGGCTTAACTTTTATTACATAGATATCCATGCAAGAGACACTCTGCAGTGATGTACAAATAGGCAAACAGATCTTAGGTGCATTTGTTTTTTTTTTTTTTCTTTTAGGTTTGGTAATTGATCCATGATGATTAAGAACAGATTTGGAAAGGTCAAGCATAAAGTAGTACTTGTCACCACATAATGTTTACAGCTTCACTAAATGTAGACACTGTCTAACAATTACAAACCTAGCCTTTGTCTCTTTGGGCATGACACCTCTAGCTGTATTTTAGTGCTGCTGAGGATGCTTTTATCTACGATTAAAACCACATTTCTGGTCTGTTTTTGAAAAATAGCTTTCCTTTTTTTTGCCTGTAGATTTGCTTCAGGAAATAACTGTGGTTGCCATTTATAGTACTTAGAATACTAACTACCTGATCACATCTACAAATTGGACAGTTAGACATCTAAGAACTAGAAAATGAACCTGTGAAATAATCCTCACAGATATTTCTGGAAGCAAAATCCCAACCAAAGAATCAATGAGGTTAAGATCTTTCAATAAGAGAAAAAAGTCCAACATCTCTAAATTAGTTTTCTTACAAAGTGGTTATTGCCACGGTTTTTGTTAGGTGAATGATAATACAAATATTTGCATTAATTTGGAAAAGCAATGACCTAAAGCAGTGATTAATAACATTGACAAAAAGCAATACACGTGTAGAATATAAATACCATCATGAAACTAAAGCTAATAAAGGTGCTGGATAAATGGCCTCTGAAATAGTATTCTGCATGCAAATAAAAATTTGATAATAGCTGGAAGAATTGCAGGTTTGGCCAACACTGCTCCACCACTTTGCCTAAAGCTCTTGAAGTGTAAATTTAACTACAGGCTCTGGAGTCTTTTCTCTAAAATCCTCAAAAATATATTCTTTAGCAGAGGAATAATATTCATGAGGAGCTGAAGCTCATGCCACACACTCATTTGATCTAAGCTAATCAACCTGTGTTTAAAGCCCAGCAATTCTCAGTCACTTGTCACTGAGTCTGTACACAAATCCTTGGTCCTTGGGAAAAGGAACCTCAAATTATCCTAATAAAATCCATACACTCATAGTCATACAGGACAAAGATGTCCTACTGAATCATCCATGTTCTTCTACTTCTCTGTAGGTTGTCCACAGTCATATCTGAGTTCATAAGAAGGAAGAACATAGCACTGAGATTAAAAGGAAGAGTCAACAGAGTGAAATGAGTTTCACTCAGCAGGAAGAGTGCTTACAGACATCTTAAGTGTTAGAAATATCTATATACCAGCTATCAAAAAAACTTTTGAAGGCTTATGAAAAGGTGACCACTAAGGAGATGAGTGGAAATGACAATTTTATGTAAATAATCTTCAAAAAGTATAAGTCCAAATAAAGGAGGAAGAAAAATATGTTTATGTTAAACATGAAGCACATTAAATGAGAAGCATTGATGTAGCAGACCTAAAAAGGTGCTGAGGAACAACCTGTTAAAAGTCGTGGAAGTACTAATAAAAACACTTTCAAACATACTGGAAACAGGAGGTCATTGAAGAGTCTGTAGAGATAATGAACCTGGAACAAGTAAAAGGAGAGCATGAGTAAGGCAAGGCCACAGGAGTAGAGAGGTACAAATTCTAGGTATCTTAGTGGAATTTAAGAAGATTGCCACACCAGAGCTTTTCTTTATAAGGAATGGTTTTGGGGAGCTGTCTAATGTTCAAATGCAAGTGAAGGAGTGTTCAAACAGGTTAACAAATCAGTAGTAACGAATTCTCAGGACCAATTACTGTTCTACAAAGAAGTCAGATCAACCTGAAATACGAAAACCCTAGCTTTGCTGAGCCCCAGAGAAGGTGGTGGCAGCCATTCTGGCACAAAGATAGCTTCTGGAACTACAGGCTAGTAGGTCTGATCACTGCACTAGGCAAATAAGTATCAGCTATGAAAAAGTGGAAGGCTGTAGAGACCTGAGTAAGTAGGAGAAATAAGTAAAAAAATATTAAAAAGCAGTAAGGTTTTTCTAGAAGGCACAAACTTGGTGGCATTCTCTGAAAGAAAAATGGTGTATGGACAGTTCAATAAATGTGATGTGTTAGGTTTTCCAAAAAAGGGCTTTTTACAGTATTATTCATTGAGTACTTTAAAGGAATTAAAGGGTTATGAAATGAGAGAGAGGGTCCTCTTCTGGGCTACTTTGACAATGGAAGGGAGATACAAGTATACTTTCAGCAGGAATTGTTCTGGGACCAATGCTGGTCAAAATTAATTATGTCAAAGCTAATTATGCAAAGTTATTAATTGATGATGATAAAAAATTAGTACTAAAATGGATTGTGAACATTTGAAGAGGAACTCGTGGTACTGAATGGCTTGTCAATGCAATGCCAGGTGACATTGTTCAGGGCTACAGAATTATTTCCCCATGAGGAGAGATAAAGTGATCAGGTCAACTAAAAATAAGAGAGATCTGAAGTAGAAACGTGACAGAGATCTGTAAATGCAATTAGTTCTGTATAGGACAAATTTGAAATTGTTATTTATTGCTTCTCAGAATATAACAAGTAAAGACTAATAGAAATGCTTGGGGTAAAAACAAACGGAGGGTTTTTTTTTCACAAAACACAGTTAAATTGTTGAGCTTATAGCATGGAAATTCTTCATGTCAGATGTGTAAATTGGTTTACAGAGTTGTTTAGACAAGCTCAGACAAAAAAGTAAGATACAGAGAAAAGACTTTTACAGAAGATATTTTTAAACTCAGTAGACTTAATGCCATCTCCCACTTAAAAAATACAGGAAGTGTCATTTCGTATTTGCCATGTGTATTTTTCCTCAGCATCCATTATTAGCCACTGTCTGAGCTGGCACTACTTTAGAAATAGATTTTTATTCTGAGTCACTGCAAGTGCTCTTAACGTCTTAATTTCTCAAGTAGTGCTTCAAAAATAAGAAATTGCAGCTGAAATAGCAGTTCCAACATGTGGTACAATACAGAATATGTGTTTTGATGGATGTAAAGTGTCTTAGACTCACTGTGTGTCTCCCAATCGAGATTATCATTCCTCTTACATGCAGAGAAACTGCAGTTGTTTCTGTGTGCTTTCTGTCAGTTCTTTACCTGCTTCAGATATGCCACAATATGGTAATATGCTGTAGGAGAATTTTTCTAAACAGAGTGAAAATATCAGCATTGTTAATGAACATGAGTGTAGGGCAATTTGTTTTATAACAGCACATCTTCAGGCCCATGGCATTGTATCTATGTCTCAAGTTCCATTATCATACATACATACACCCTTCTAAATGTGTCTGTGAGAAAAAATAACCCTTAGCATATTGCAAATAAGTTCTATAGTGAAAAACTTTTCATATTAATACCCAAACGTTTCCAAGTGTTCAGGGTTAGCTACACATAATGAAATGTGCTTAGTGGTCAGATAGGAAGTTTTGTGAACATGCTGAATTTCAGGTAGTATTGTGGTAGAAGTTAAATTTGTGTTCACTGGATTTCGTCTCAATATCAGAGGAAGAAAATGCCTACTGCATTGCTCATTTTTATGGTTGGACTTGGTGATCTTAAAGGTCTTTTTCAACCAAAATGATTCTATGATTCTATTCTTCTTCCTCCTCCTTAAAAAAGTAGAGATATTAATTAAAAGCGCTCTTTCAAAATGACAAGTCAGATATACCTGTTCCAGAAGCCTGTTGAGTCAGTTGACTTACTCCACAGATGATTTTGCACAAACTGTATAAAATTTAAATTATATGATTCAGACCCTAATACCTTCAGTGGGTGCTAGGAGGGGAACTGCACCCCTCATCTGGGCTGCTAGGCAGATCTACTCAAGCAGATGAGGTAGCAGAGGTACCTCTGTGGTAGCCCTCCTCTGGGGCTTTCAGGGAGGGGGCAGCAGCTTTCTCTTGCACAGGCAGCAAGATGGTAGGGAAGTGTTTGGTTAGAGCGTGTTCTCCAGTACTACACAGTTCCTGTCTTCACCTGATTAGAAGGGATTTTTTTTTCCTTTTTTTCTCTGGTTTATGTCAGTGGAAGTTTGTATGAATTAATGATGCTTTCTAATATGGTGAAGTGTGGTCCCACCAGTGCTGAGTCAAGTACAGGACAGTCACTTTCCTGGTCCTGCTGTCCACACTAATTCTAATACAAGCCAGGATGCCACTGGCATGAAGACGGTGTTTATGTTTTCACCACAACATTCCACTCCGATTTAGGTGCAGTTACTGAAGCTATAAGAAGAGAAAACAGATCTTTTGATTCCCTGTCTCCTTGGCTGAAGCGGTCAGTTTAACAGCAAGCATGTTGCAATTTGACAGGTCCTGTATTTCTCAAAACAATTGGAGTGACATCAGGAGCAATTTAGAGCAGCTCAGGGCAAAAGCAGTTGCTGCAAAACTAATTTATCTGGGCCTGCAATATGCAGTGAAGGATTCCTTAATGGGAATTTAAGAAGTTTGGTTTAAAAAGCAAAGAAACCATGAACAAAATTAAATCCTCAAGAATATGTACTTTGCATGCTTAGCATGAGTCTTGGGATCTCTGGTAACTTAGTGAAACAGCTGCAGTCTGTATTTTTGTTTCTAGTTAATTTCTGTAGATCTGTAAAGAGAACAAGGAAAAACCTGCATGACTGTCCTCATCTACTTTGCAGAATGAACTTTTGGGGAAGCCAGAGGTTCTGAGGAAAATTGCAGCTGAGCTGATGTTTTGCAGGGGAGGGCAGAGAAGTGGTGTGCAGCAATTCTGGTGTAGGTGCTTCCTAAATGTGCTGTTTTGTACAGTCACAGGAAAGGCTTGCATTTCAGGTGCCAGAGGACAAAAGGAACAAAAGGGATGAGCTGACACCAGGTTTCAAGTCACTGCCATATAGTTTATCCTGTCTTTGGGGAAAAGTTATGTGACTGATGCTGGGAAGTTGAGATAGCAACAGACTTCTTCATAAAGCTATGTGCTGAAAGGGCATGCAGGATATTTTAGGATGCCCGAGTTCATGCTCTCAACAGAAAAGCATCACCATCCTCCATTGAGCTGTAAAGGACAAAGCCAGGGTGACTTTGCATGTGCTGCTTGACCCTCAGAGCGATGGGAATTGTTACTTACCCAAGCAGCTAGGCCAGACATTATCTGGGTTTTATGGGACTAAAAAAAGTTACATATAAATTGGTGGATTTGAGCGTGTGAGCTCCTAACTCGAGATGTGAATGCCAGCCATGTTCCAAATCCATGTCCAGGCATGACTCGGGAGTGGACTAGCTCCCAACTCTTTCCTCCCTCAAAATACAAACACCTTCTCTGTGCAAAGGAAACAGAGAATCATGGGCCAGAATGGAGCCATGGCATGCTCAAGCTACATCTCTGATCTGGACAATTGGCACACCACAGCATTTAGCCGCCACTCAGTCTAGACATATTCAAAAGAAACTTCAAAGGTCTCCTCCAGACTCCACTGAGCATTCGTCAGCCATCCTGGAGGCTCTTCTCTGCTAGCCAAAAATGAGAGCATAGAGAGTGTGAGGAATTAAGAGGAGAGCAGGACTGGAAAAGACACACAGGAGAGTAAAATGGATAATTAAAGGTGTAGAATGAGTTTCAGTTGACAAATCAAGCACAGCAGGGCTCTGCAGCCAGGAGGGAAGATAACTATGGGTAAGATGTGCTTAGGGGTCTCAAAAATCAGTCACAGCACACAGCAGGGGAAATGTTCACTGTCATTCTTCTGATAAGAGAACTGGGAGTCATTTAGTGAAAGTAGTAGCTGGTAGGTTTGAAAGAAACAAAAGAAGATGCATCATCACACAAGGCTTGCAGAATGATGCAGAAACTGTAAGTTGTTATGGGATTTTTTATTTGGGCTGTTCAAAGAATGTGATTTTTATCTTGGGCTGTTCAATACCAGAGCTTTGATTCAGGAAGTCCTAGAGCCATGAATCATTGAAAACTAGGGCAGCATTATGAGAAGTATCACTATGTGCTTGTCTTACTCATATACTCTTCCGTTAGTGTTTGTCACTGCCAGCTGTTTCAGGAGGGATACTGACCTTGACAGTCTAACTGGAATGCCTGTTCTCATCTTTTTAGGAAAGAGGTAATGGAGAAGAGAGAGGGTTTGAGATTTGAATAATGATGCAGAGGTTTTACTAACAACATGATACTAGTAACCAACTAAACAAGGCAATACTGTAACGAACAGCACACCATATTACCAGTCACTGGTTTTCATTATGAGAAACTTTTGCAGCCCTGCTCCAAGTATTTGGAAACTCTGTGAGGTCTCCAACCTCCAGGTGCTGAGTACTGTCAGTTGTCAGTGAAGTCCTTCTGAGAGCATAGTGAATTCAAGTTGGCAACAAGAAGGATTAGGTAATTTGTCCCCGTTACCCACAGATGAAAGTGCTTATTTAAGTCACTTGCAAAATAAGTTTCTCCTTTTAACAAACATCACTAAGTTAGTACATGATAAACTGTGTACAGGATTTTGTTAAATATTAATTTTGAGCTGTAATTCTTTTAGGTGGTCAGTTAACTCTTTTTTGACATTATTTCAGAGGTGGAAATTGATAATTAATCATACTGCATCATTTGTTTATATTCAAAATGTATGTTCATTTTGCTATGCAAATAGGTATTTATTTGAGTAAGATTCTGCAGCAGAATGTACCTGCGTTAGGCACAGAAGACAGTGCTCATGATGGGAGGCTATTTACTACTACTCAGCCCCAGCCTGTGACATCTGCTTTTATGTCATTTGCGGCCTTTCTTGAGCTGGGAGGTTTGTGCCAGACTGTATAAACTTCACTTATTTGTTTTATGAGGTGAGAATAAGAGGATGCTAAAGAGCATTTTTGTTTGTAATATGTGCTAAGACATTGTGCTGTTGAGGTGAAATGGATTAACATACTGTCTCTGTTAGCTAAAATTCCCTTGCTGTTCTTTCAAGTTTCATACTAAAAAAAAAAAGTGACTAAAAAGCAAAAGTTAATTAAGAGTAAAGTAAAATTATATATTTTACTTGAAAGGGCTTTATGTTTTTGTAATTTCTGCTTAGCTGGGCTAGCAGATCATAGAGCAGAGACAGTCAACACTTCATAAGTAAAGTAAAATGCAAATATATAGTGATAATGTAAAAATATTTTATGTTCCTTGGTGTTCCTCTTCTTTGCCCCTGAGTTGTTATTTCCTATAAAATATCAAAAGCTCTCTTGCATAAAACCTGTATATGTGATTTTGAAAAGTGCCTCAGTGCCTTCTATATGTAATTTCTGTAGCTGTGCAGTTTTTCTAAAAGCGAATATACAAACCAGTCTTCATGAGATTGGCTGGGAATCCTAAGAGACTTAAAAGAAAAGCTGATTTTATATTTGCCTTTAGGATTTGCAACTTTTCCTTTAGAAATAGTGTGTTGGTGATGTATTTTAATATTTTCATACATGCATTTGGCACCAGTGTCTCAGAGTTTAAGAAACTAAATATCACAAGACGTATCATTAGTGCACCAGTCTTTCAAGATGGTACCTTACAGCTGTTCTTGGGTCAGCCTTCATTGCTGTCCTCTCTCTTCTTCAGCGTCCCATCCACTCCCAGTCTGGACTGTTGCTTCAATGACCTATCTTGATGGCCCCAGTAGCCCAGCTTTCCTCTCTTCTTCTCATTAATTGCCTCCTACCAGTGTCTCACCAAAGTGGCACAGAGCTCACCCTGATCATGATGTCTCAGGGAATGAGGTTGGGCTCTGTGCCATGTCTCAGTTCTGTTGTTGCCACACCTCACACATCAGGAATGCTGCATTTCTGGAATGATGGTTTTGACTGGTATAATCCAGAGCTACTCACATACATGAGTATTTCCAGGCTTAGACAAATGCCCACAAGTACTCCTCTGGTCAATGCAAATGGCAATGAATATCAGAAGGGAACCTTTCCCATTCTGCTAGAATAACTTTTACATAGGAATCTCTGAGGAGGACTTTTCCCTAAACCATATGACATGCTCAGCAGACTGTAGCAGTTCCAAATAAGCCATTTCAACCCAGCGTATGAATTACTTACTTGAATGCTTTGGTATGTTGTGTAAAATATGTATTTAGGGCAGGGATTTTTTTTTTTTTTAAACGTGTCTGTGTGTAGTTAAAGAAAACTGCTTCTTCAAAGATGTGCAAGTCTGTCCATTAAAGGAGAACCAAATCCTGCTTCAGCTGAAGCCATTATAAGAGGTGGCTGGTAGACTAATGCCGCACACAATGCCAGCTGTCTATCCCCTTTTGTTAGGAAGACTGTAGTAATCCAGAGTGGTATTAAGACTTCTTATTACAGAGATGCCACAGCTTTTTTCAGTACTCTGCAGCATGTTTTCTACTGTTATCAGTTATTAACACAAGTAGTAAATTTGATCTGAAAAGCACCACGCTCCATCAGTCAGGTATGTTATTTCTTCCTCTTTATGGTGTTTCTTACTCACTAGATGCAAACATGGCCAACTCAGACCTGGCAAAGCCTGATTGCCATAGGCTAGTAACAGGAGACATGGTGGTTTCTTTTCTGAGGGTGCATAGGCAAGACAGGGATGCATGGATTTAGCGTACCTGTTGCAACTAGCATCCCAATAATATGTATACTGGTGGGGCAAGATGTAAATGAGGTAGATGATGGAGCAGGAGAAGTGCTGGACTATCTGCCAAGCTCCTGAGCTGAGGTGATGTAAAATAGAAAAAGTCTGTGGTGAAGATGTTCTCTTCACCAACAAAGCACCATGTCAAGGTTGTATTGAGGAGCTGCAGGTAGAATGCTCAGTGCCACAGGTGTAGCACCAACAAAAATTTTCATACTAATGTAGATTACTGCTAAGGGACATGGTTGGGGAGGTATGACAAATCCCCATTGCAAACTGTAGGCTCTGACAGGCAGATTCCCTCTCTTGCAGCCATTCTGTGCTCACCCTGAACATTGTTGGCCCAGTGAAGTCTGTGCAGGTCTCTGGCCAAGAAAAGGGTCCACGATGTGAACCATTTTCAACACCTGTTATTTTTCAAATGACTGGTTCAGTGAAGCAACATTAGTAGTACATGAGAAAGTTTAATGGTGAGTCACAGATGCTTGTTCCAGAAAGTTTGCTCCCTAGGGCTAGAGCTGTGCTATACACATCAGCAACAGCACTCAGGCTGTTGGGAAGGCTGCCCAGTTGCTGCCTGTGGTGCTGAGCACCTCCTGTGTGTGTGTGCGTTGTGCCTGTGCAGGGCTGGGCACTGTTGCTGCTGCATCGGTAAGGATGCACAGGCAAAAACAAGGTGAGGATTCCCTAACTTATGTCAAGGCCAGGCATGCTTCATTGCAATTGCTGGCTGGTACAGAGCCTATGTGTAGGCTGAGCATCTTAGACACCTGCTTGCCATTCTGTTTGGACTGTGGATTTTCACCATCACACCTGTAATTTAGTATGAAACAATTTTTCTCCAAATTTCTTCAGTATCAAGCATTGTGTGAATTCTGTCAAGAAGGCATACTGTCCAAGCAAAGAGACATCTGAATGCTTGTACGTGAAGAATATGTACCTGCTAAGCTGTCTTTTAATTGCTATGTTGATCATTCTTTTATTTTCCCCAATCAGACTAACTGACTATGAGATCAGTGTTTCTTTGTAGAAATAGAAGATATATACTAAAAAGCCTCCAGATGTGGTAACCTTGTTTTAAGAGAAAACAAAACAAAACACACCAAAACATTAGTATGATTTTAAAAGAGCCAAACCAGTTATTTTTGAAATATGGTAAAAATCATTTATTCTCTGGCTGACAGCAGCGTGCTCCAGGTTCTGCTCAGGGAGCCAGTTTTACAGACAGTTGTAGACTCTTGAATACAGAGGTTTATAATGGAAACTGCAACAGACACACCACCGTAGTACCCATTTAATTAGATGCTGCAGTTATTCCTAGTAACAAAAGCAAAGGTTGTGCAGTGTTTTAGCACCACACATACTGCTTTTATTCGGGATACTTGGCAGGTGAAAATCTGAAGGGGAGAACTAGAAATAGAGGCTCTAAGCTGTTTGAATTCCCTCCTTGCAGCACTGTTTTGTAAAGTGATTTATTTGAGCTGCTGCCTATAGACCATACATCACCTTCCTGGCTGGCTTTGTTGGCACCTTGTCACATTCTTGCAGGCTTCAGGAATTCATTGTTCTTGTTTGAACTGATAAGAACAAAAAAGGATTTTCTGCCGGAGACCTTGGGAAAGGCAGAGGGGGAGGAATGTTGACATGAAACAGCAGGGCTGCACTTTCCCAAGCCTTTCAGCCAGCACAGCAGCCCGCATTCTTCCCTAGCTGGGGAGCCTAGGCTTGAGGTGTGCTGAGCACCACTTTACTTGCTGCTGCCCACAGGCATGGCCCAAGGTGGTGGCAGAGCCAGCAAGCGAGCCAGCAAGCGCGGAGGGAGCAGGGCAGTAGATGCTTTCGGTGCCCAGAGTAGGATTGTTTCAAAGGGAATCTTGCTTAGCAGCAGGAGACTATGATTGCCAAGAGGAATTTGAAATGTGGAGTGTCACTTGATTTGAGCCAGCCGTCCAAAATTCACCTCACTCTGTGTGTGCCTTTTGGGAAAGGTACCACCCTGATCCTTCTTCCTCTGCAGTATCCTGGAATGCTCAACTCAGGAAGGTGGCCTAAAGCTCTTGGTTCCAGCTGCCATGTGAACCACTTGAAGGTAGAATGTGTAATGGATAATGAGAGCATCACTTCGCTTCTTAAAGGCCTGTTAACAAGCACTTTTACATACATAGTATCTCATCACTATTCTGAGGGTCAGTGTCCTTTATGAAAACTCCAGATAGGAGGGAGGGTTTAACATTTCATCAACACTACAAAAAAGATGCATTTTCTTGCTCCTCCCAAAAGCACAAAAGGTCACAAGGGCACGAGGCATACAGAGATATGCTACTATGAACCATATTGGTACTGATGAGCAATGAGCTACAAAAAATGCCAATTAGAACCAGAATTTTTGCTGGAGCAGACAGCCATCTGCTGTGAAGCTTTTCCCCTGCTGTGTGCATAGAGGAGCATTTTGCTCTTTTTATGCCTTCCAGGTACCTGGGGAAAGGAGATAATTGCCTCCTCAAGCTCTCTTGTTGCGAAGATTCCAGAAAGCCCTAAGACAAGTTGTCCTTGAAATAATGTCAGCTCTCTTTGATGTAATAACATCAATAACATTATTATTAATAATATTAATATAATTATTATTGAAAAAATAGCTCTTTACCTTTTCAAAGGTGCCAGACTTAAATTTCAAAGTCCTGATGACAAGTAGATAGGCTTGTATCATTTTCAAATTCAAACAGAAACAAGAATATTGACTGCAAGGGGAGCGTGTAAGGCCAGTGTGTGGCAAAGGATCTGACCAAACCCATCCTTTGTTTCTGCTTTCATGGGTTTTTTTAATTAACATTTACGCTACTGATCTGCTGTTTACAGGTTACATGATGCCTACAGGACTATCTAGGATGATCCAGATAAAACATGCCACTTGGCAGTACAGACGAGGCTGCAGAAAGGAAGGCTTTCCCTCTCCTTAGAGCTGTTGCCCAGTCATGGGAAAGGCTGGGGACCATTACAGAAGACAAAGCTCTCTCTCAGATGCTTTTCTTTCATGCTGTATCCTGCAGGGTCATGTGCCCACAAGATGCAGAAAGAATATGTGGTTATTTGAGTTAAAAAGGAACTGCGCCCACATGCATACTTGAGACCAAAAAGCATAGAATTAATTCAGGCAGGATATGGTGAAATGAGAGGAGAAACCAGCAGAATCCTGTATTTACCACTGTGAAAGTCTGTCTTGATGCAATTCTTACATGTTTCTATTGCCACTAGAGTTTTACAGGTAAGTTTTATAGTAGATGGTGACTTGGAAATATCTCGGGGATATTAGGCAGGAACAGGGAGGAGGAAAGTAGGAAGAATCAAGACAAGCTCCTCATTTGGTGCCAGACTTTCCTTATCTTCCACATATGTGGAAAGAGAGATGGCTAGCCAGGTTATACAGTAATATATAACCCAGAGCCGACTCTGACTGAACCATCAGTGCTTAAAGAGCTGTTCTGCCTGGGTTTCTTTAAGACAAGAAAGACTCCTTTGCTGCTCTAGGTGAGGTGAAGTGGCTGTGCTGAGGGGTGAAGGGTGTGCATAGTCTTGGTTCACAAAGCTCCCCGCTGACAAAACAGCCTTCTTTTGGTGACAGCAGATGTGACATAACCTTACAGACTGGCCTAACAGTCCTTGTCAGAGAATACAATTTGTGTGATACAATGGATGCTTTGTGTTTTGTTTGACTGTAAGAGCAGACATGTGTCTACATGTGGGACACAAAGCCAGAAGAGACAAGTTATGATTTAAATCAGATGCTGTCACCCAAGGAGGTGATTCTCACTACACCTGCTGAGCCAACGTGCTGTGGGGAGCACTGGCTTGAATGCACTGCATGGAGTATGAGCATCCTCACCAATGCTGCTGTCACAGGAGGCCGAGGGAGAGATGAGGCAGCAGCTAGGGAGGAGAGAGCAGGCTGGTGTTGACAGGACAGAGAGGAAAGAGTAAAGTGGCAAGGGATGTTGAGGCAGCAGTGGTAGAGAGCCAAGGCAACTTGTCAAGCAAAAATGCAGTGGCAAGATGTGCTGGCAACAGGAAAGTTGAGAAACGTCAAATATAGGATACAAAACTTGCCTGCCTGGCTTCATGTCCTGAGTCTTGACAGTGTCCATTCTGTACTTCAGCTTTTGTAATGTGTAAAATTGGAACAGTAATCCAGTCTTTCTCTTTATGAAATATTTTGAGGTCTTTAGATGAAAAGCATACATTTATTTTACTAGCACAAGTAACAGAGGAAAACCTTTCTGCCTGGGAAGACCTACTTCTAGGGGTCCATATCAATTCCTTTGGGGTTGGGACAGGTAAGGCCATCATCTACCCATTGCTTAGACCACAGCAATTAAATCTGTAATTTAACATTCGGTGTCTTTTATTGCCTAAGAGGGGTTCACATTTTGAATTTACTAGATCTAGTGGCCATTGAGAATATTTACAAGGATAAAATACATACAGACTGAGAAAGGTGAAGTGCTAATGTGTTTCTAAGAGATGCTATTCACTTGGCAGCATGATATCTTTTCTTTGATGACATTTGATAAGCATCTTTAGCAGTGACTGCTAAAGATTATTAGGTACAAATTTGGAGGCAGGTACAAATGCCCCCTGCACTACAAGGATCACATATCTGACCTGAGAGCTCTTGTTCACATGAGTATGCCTCCTGAAGTGAGGGCTGCTGGCTCATGCACTGCCTTTGCAGGTATTTTTAATGGTTTTCTTTTCAAATGCCCCCACATTGTCATATGTTTCCCCAAGTCCAGCTTCTCTGACGTTCATGTTGGCAAGCTTGCCAGCTTTGAGCTTTGCCTTTTCTGGAGCTTGGAAGCTGCCCTGCTTCCCAGGGCTGAGCTCATTGACAGTGTATCACTGCTCTCTGCTGGAGAAGCACTGAGCTGGGTCAGGCCTCTCTGGATCTCTAGCTGTTTGTCAGGAATGCAGGTGTGATGGCCAAACCGATAACCTCTGAGCCTTCAAGACCAAACTTAATGTATGGCTTATTCCTGTTCCTCATACAGCACAATTTAGGGTCTTTGTTGTGCAGACTGTAGAGAAGAGTTTTCAGAAAGGAGATGAGAGAGATAAATAAGGTGATGCTGACTGAACATAAACATCTGTGGTCATGTAGACGTATTCTCTGATAGTACGGGATAAGAGACACTAGTGCCATTTTCACAGGTTTCTGCTCTAGCCTGGAGTATGATTTCCTGATTGCATTTGTAGTCGTACAAGGTTCCATCTGTAAAATGTTTCTTCTGGTCAAATGCAATGTCCAGTTATGAGTGTATAGTTCTTTCTACTCATGGGGTGTAGCAAGCATGAGGTCCTAAGAGTTCATGTTGAAGGATACTCGTTCTGGTCATCTTGATTAGATTTGATAAGTTACAAAAGTTAAACTGTCTATTGCGTTGAGTCCTTTTTCAAAAATACAGACAAATGATGAGATCTTCCCTGCAAAATGAAAATTATTTAAAATAGTCTCTCCCACTTGAGCCCACACACACATGCATGTCATATACATGCACACACATCATCTAATTTCATATACTTTTGTAGCTCTGGCATCTTTCTTTGCTTGAAAACAACTCAAACATAAATCATAAAAAGGCAGCTTTAAAACAGCTTTAAAGTGCTATTATATTCTGCAGCATTCCAAGTGAATTATTGCTGTGCTGTCAAAGAAAACAAAAACATTTGGGAAGGACTGTTTATTTTACAGTGGTTGACCAAAAGTATGCAAGTGGTTATAAAAAATGTAGACAGCTAACGATGGGAGGTGCCATTGCTCATTCTGTAACCCATTCACAAACCTTTGACACTGATTTTAGATCACTAGAGATAGAGCTAGACACTTCCCACAGGAAAATACACACACCCAAATCACTCAAATTATAAACAAAACTCACCTTTCTTCCCCCGCCTCACTCCATGCTGGTCTTTCTTTCCTACTCACCCACACAGACTTGCAAAAAGCACTGGATTTCTATATGTGCAGTGAGGCCTGTTCTACCAACTGTTTCTTAGGTCTGTTTTCCACTACAAGAAAGTGTAACTTGTGGAGCTGCATATTTAAATTTACCTTGTCTTTCAGGGAAAGCTTTTTATTAAGGTGGTACCATTTTTGGTGCTCTATCCTGTCATTAGACTCCCTTTGTATTGAGGTCTCAACCAAAATTAAAGTTCATTTGGATTCTGTATGTTAATGTGTTTGTCGATACCTTGGAAATAGGGCACAGCTTTCTGGTCATAGTGGAACAGAAGGGGGCCCAGAGGGTGATCAAGGAGGCTGCCATATGAGTGGCTACCATATGCTGAATGACCTCTGTGACTATTCAGCCTGGAAAAAGAGATGATTTAGAAGAGTCTACAAAGTCATGAGAGGCATGGAGAAAATTGCTTGGCTGTTGAATAGCTTTTCTAAGACAGGAGTGAGGGAATCAACTAAAATCAGTAGTAGCTCTTTTCAGAACAAGCAGAGATGGTTTTTCACACTGCAGATTTTAGATCAGTAGAACTACTTGCCACAAGGTGTTGGATGTGAACATTTTAGGAGGGTTCAAAGGCAGATGAGAAATTCATGGAAGGGAGATCTTTTGAGGGTTACTAAACATACACAGAAAACATGTGGCTGAGAACTAAGGCTTAGAGAGTATCAGGGGATTATCTATGTCCATTTTCTAAGTATCTGCTTACAGAAAAAGTATTCAAGGCTAGATCAACCACTTATTGTGTCCTAGTAGGACCATTCCTGTAGTGTGAGTCTAATAGTGGAGATACTGTGCACTCTCCTTCTCTTGTCTTCCCTCTTAGCAACAGTAGAGCAAGCAGGAGTGAATTCTTGAAGATGCTGAGCACCTTATGATGAGCATTCTTACTTTTCTGTATGTTTATCTTATATGAGCATCATACAGGACCAGCCTCAACTGATAGGATACTAAAGGCTCAGTCTTCAGCATCGTACCGACTTCGTTGGAAATCTGCCTGGATATGGGACCAATCATAGCACAATCTTAAACCCTTTCGTCAGGATCCTCATGAGCTAAGTGCTGACCTTGATATCCTCAAATACACATCTCGGTTGCCATCTTTGAATAACATCAGAGGCCATATACATGTCCTCAGTGAATCTAAACATCAACTTGCCTGTGTTTTTCTATCAAAATAGAAGTTGTAGAAGTTCATACTGTACTTGAGCACATTTATTCTGGCTTGAGTGTAAGTGCATTTATCAGGCTGATGAAAAGCCCACCAAAGTCAGTCGAAAGCTGGCTTTACTGAGGATTAGGTCAAGCCCTTGTTGCTGCCCTTAAGTGCTTAGTGGTCTCCTAACATGCAGACATCAGATTTAGTACTTCAGGAGAGTGTATGTCTTCACAGATGACTTGCATTAGTTGCCACTACCCAGTGTGAAACAATTCACCAATCACAACCCCTTTCTGCTCTATCCCTCCTGGAACAAATCATCAGCCAGAGGCTTTTACAAAGAAACAACCATTGTTGTTTTTATCATAGTGTAAATCTTGATGGGGTTGGGGAGGACTCCTTAAAAGCAAAACAGTAATAGTCATGGTTTTAGTCATAATAATAATCACAATCATAAGAATAATAAGTAATGAAAAAATCCCCCTGCAAGTCCTCATACTTGTTGCCAAGTAGTTGAAAAATCACTCTTGGCCCACTTCAGTTTTCAGCTGGCAATATCCTGCAGGAAACTAAGAAAGCAAGCAACAGAGGGAAGGAAGGAAGGAAGGAAGGAAGGAAGGAAGGAAGGAAACTGTTAAAATAAAAAATAGTATTGTCCAGCCACTGGACTCTACACACGCCAAAACATGCACAGGCTCCATGCAGGTGTTAATGAAGATCTGTTGATGAAGAAAGCATGTAAATCACAGTGAAGCTGCCTTTCCTAAATAGACTGGGATTACTGCATCACATGTTGACACATTTCCCATCCCTGTGGGTGCACACCCTTTCCCATGTGTTCCTGCAGTGCATGTGAGTTGGTGTGAGGACTCCTCCAGCTACGCCCCATATGGGGAATTCCATTAGAAAGCCAAAGGGACTTTCTAATATCTGTGAGCTGCATAACAGCTGATCCATCCTTTTGCCCTCTCTACACTACCCTAGTACCTCATCAGTGCCAGAGATTGCACAGGATTACCTTGAATGGCTACATAATTAAAGCTATCTTCCCTGACCAGAGGGAAATAAACATGCAAAAGCCTGCTGCTGTTTGCCAAAAGCAACCATAGTCAATGAGAGAGAGAGAGATGTTTTGTGCTTGGTCTTTTTGCTGCTTGTATTAGAATCATGTGCTGTTATTTCTGTCCGTTTTGCCAGTTGGCATCCATCCACCTTTTCTGTTCATGCTCAAGCAGCTAGGAACACTACTTTGGGAGAGGAAGCCCCTTCTCATATGTTGCTGGCTAGAGCTGCCAATGGCTTGTGCTTGTAGTAGATCCAGCAACAAAACAAAATAACCTCATCAAATCAGCTGTGTTTGCTAACCAGCAGGTCCATTGAATCACAGAATCTCAAGGGCTGGAAGGGACCTCGAAAGATCATCTAGTCCTCCCTCCCTGCCAGAGCAGAGCAGTATTGGAACAGTGTCCTGGAGCTTCCCTTCTTCTTCAGATGCAATAAAGGCATTAGATTTATTTAATGTCCAAAGCAAAAAGGGCATCTGTTTCTCTAAACTTGAATAGATATTTTGTTAGACAAAAAGAAACACCAGATGAAAAACCCTGAGTCACTTACTACTCAAATGTAGGTGGAGGTGAATAAACTTGGTCTGAACAAATAGAGTTGATTAGATGTTTTAATTGAGTTCTGGTACAGCAGAAAAAGAGAAACCTCTTCTGACCCGGAAATGTTTAAAAGCTGCTTATAAACAGCTTGTAATGAGAGAATCTGAGTCATTAACTTCCATGTGCAGACAAAGTGTACACTTACATATCTCATGCCCAAGTTCCAGCCACAAAAAGCCCCTTTTATAGGGACTGAATAATATTTGGAAGAAACAGACAGGGTAGGGAAGCAAAAAAAAAAAAAAAAAAAAAAAAAGCCAAGTAATTAAAAACATCCTCTGGAGAAGTAGCCAGTAAATGACATTTAGAGTGCTGAATGTGACCTGGTAATATGAATACAATTCTTACTGAAGAGCTGTTTGCTAAGATAGTCATCATTTGGGACTGCTGGATTTGAAAGGTTATGTTTGCTAATAGAAACAGGCTTACCTTAGCTTTCCTCCATGGGAATAGTACTTGTTGATGCTGGGGCTGAATTCTGTTCTTGACGTCTCACTGAAAACTGTCTTTTCAGTTTTTCTTCCATCCACTCATTCTGAACCACCAACTTATGTGATCACCAGGGGAGTAAAGGTATAACCAAGGTGCTGTGTCCCATGTGAACCTTGGTGGAATCAGATACTAGCTTTAGTTCAAAGACTCAGATCAGCCTGTTACGTTTTCTAAAGCAACTTGCTATCAAGAATGATGGAAGGGAATATTCTTACATGAATAGTATAGTGTTGCTGTAGTTGGACACTTTTAGTTGCAGAATTTATTGGTGTCTACAGATACAGTGATTTATTTACTCAGCTTTCTGAGAATTCTAAACTAAGAGAATGTACTGTAGTTAGGGAAAGTTAGTAATCATTGACTCACATTTTAAATAGTCTAATTTTCTTCAAAATTAACTGATTTTTTTTTCCACGGTCCTCAGGACCTCTGGTGGGGGAAGTACTTTTTACAAGAGTGAAAAGTGTAGTATTTTCTGCATATACCTCACCTCTGATATGTAAGAGCTTTTGGGCATTGTATAAAGGAGAATGCCATTGTTCCATGTAGGAATTTAGGCAGCAGAAAGTGAATTGGTGGCATATTCCAATTCTTCATTCCCTGTCTGATAGACTCTTCTGCTTCTGTTCCCTCTAAGTGTGTTTCAGGAATTTAAATTATGTTATAAAGTACATAATATCAGTTGCAAGAAAAAGAATGTACTTTGAAAAGTTTTATCCCTCTTCTTGGAGAAAACAGTATTGTCAAGGTGTTTCAGAAACAGACAGTACATTTTCTCAAAGACTATCTTTTCTCTTATGTGTAAACTTGCCAACTGTTTCTGCCTTGGCTCCATACTAAGAAATACTTTGAAAATGTAGAATCTAGTCAATGAGCTGCTCGCATTACAGAAAAAGGATTGACCATGAGCATTTCACGTATTCTTATTCAGTGTTTGTTCCTCTCAAAGCCAGTCAGAGCTGTGATAGCCACAGTAGGTTGTTTTGTAGACAAAGCTCATGAAAGGAATGGGACCTAGGATCCATTCTGCCCATTGGCTGACCTGCAGTAGCCAGACACATGTGTGGTTAGCCTGCTGCAAAGGGAAGGTAAAATGCATCACTTAAACTGCTGTCTGAGCAAGCAGTCAGTAACTTGACTGTGTGCCTGCGATTCCTGTTTTTAACTGACCCAGAGGCACTTGGTTGGTAGTAAAAACCTACCTGAGAGACATTTGGCAGGGAAAGTTTAAGACAGAACTGACAGGGGAATAGGCTTAGTAAAAAGAGGATTTTAATTCCACATAAATTAAGAGAAGTCAATCCAAGCTTTTCTTCCTAGTGTTAGCAGGGTTCTCAGTATAGTTATAATGTCTCAGAAAAGTGGGCATTCACTTCTGGGAAGTCCCTGAGCCCAGGGTTTCTGGGTGTGGGAATGCTGCATATACAGAGCAAAGTACCAAAGCTCAGAGATTCTAAGTTTCATATCCTTTGGGGTGCTTTTCCTTCCTTGCTTTTATAGGCAATGAATAAAACTGCAAGAACAATATGTCTGGATTTAATGCACACATTGTAAGTCTCATATTCTTTATTGCACAAAGTAAGCTATAAAAGTTCAAGGTTTCAGCTCTGTGTAAATCAGTATAGAGCCATCAAAGAGATAGGGACAATGCTTGCATATAAGAATCAGGGCATCATTTGGAAAAAGTACAGCTAGTTCACTATTGTTCAACTAGAACGTTTTCACTACCTTAAATTCAGCAAGTAAAAATTCCGGCATTGGTAAAGCTTTTCTAGTAGCCAAACATTCAAACATCTTGATCGTTTCTCAGTCATTTAGAAGTAGGCCAGTAATCTGTAAGGCCAGGTAGAGAGGCTTTTAGACTTATGCCTTAAAGAATTAACCTTTTACAATCCTGAGTCTCCAATCTTATTCGTATGTCTCATGTTCTGGGCTGTCACTGCGGTTCCTTGTATGACAAGGAAGTGCTTTAAGGTGGGCAGCGCACGCAGTGATTTCTGCACAGGTGAATAATATTTAGCACATTATTTGAAAAGCATCTGAAAGGCAGGATTCTTTTGTTAGAAAGCTCTGCATTAAAGAGTTTGTGGGTTTTACATGTTTTTGCTTTTACCAGGGATACTCATTGTATTCTGTGTGCTGTAGATACTCAGTAGCAGCTAGTGGGTAGATTCAGCTGACGCTGACTTGCAAGTGCTCTTGGCTACCTTTTTTTCTTTGCTTAAACCCCTGTTTCAGTATTTTGTGTTGTCATTCCTTACTGCAGTTCTTGGGTACTTTGTGCATAAAATCAAAGCCAGTACCAAAGACCCTAGAGAAGGACACAGAAACCTCTCATTCCTCTCTATGAGTGAGGTAAAAACCATTGTGAAAGGCACAGGTGTGTGAGCTTGGCGGGCAGGAGAGCTGGTGGCTGGGCAACTTGGGTGAGACTGTGAATGCCACTCTGCTGAGAGTGCTTGCTGGTCTTGCCAGATCCCTCCAGCCCTCCCCACAGCCTTTGGTGATAGAGGGGGCAGCTTTTTGGAAACAAAGGGGAAAATCTTATCTATGGCTCTGCACATTTTTGCACATGTCCATTGTTTGTTGAAACATACATAAGCTCATGTGCTTTAACTGGAGGGTGCCCTTCCTTTGCATGTAAAGTGTATTTGTTCTTGCCTGCACTGCTGTGTGAACTTGTCACACAGAACAATATTATACATAATATCCTATTTTCTTGCCTTTTGCAAAGTGAAATGGCATGACCTAGGCGCTCATGTTCCTCAAGCTCCTCTCAGTTCTCATTCTGATGTCTACCATGGTGTGGGGCCCTAATGCCACAACCTTGGGAGGTAGCTCACAGTAAGAGTTAGGCAGCCTCACAGCTCTGCTGTGCAAGACTCTCCTTGCCTGGTTGGAAGCAGCTTTCTACTCATTGTTATGGGAGGGACAGATAAAGAGTGTCTGTGGGTGGGTGGATGGGAAGGACAACAGGGTACTCAGCCACCTCATAGTGTTGTGCAGGCTTCAGCATCCAGACAGCCTATACATCCCCCTTCCCCTGTCTCACTCCATTTCCACCTCCTACTTACTCTCTTTCTTCTTCTCAACCTACTCCACCGATGTTACCCCTGTGTCTATAATGCTGCACCTGGTTGTTTCCTAGGAGGACAAGGAGGGAGGAAGGGAGGGAGCCCTGTCTCTCCCAGGACAGCTGCTGCTGGCAGTGGTCTGGGAGAAACTCTGGTAGCAGAAGAAAAGAATTTGGCAGAGAGGTGAGCCACATGATTGTGATTCATCCTGCACTCTTGAATGTGTCAGGAGGGCTAGGGAAGGCTTCGGATGTCAGCAGCCAGAGCAGAGACACTCACGTTCAAACATCACATTCTTTTTATAGTAAGGCATGTCTCATAGGAAAAATATTGAACTTGGCCTTCCAGGATGAAGAAAATAGGCCCAACTGTGATTTTACTGCTTGAGTCATTCACTTAATCAGTTACTGTTTGCATGTAGGAAACCTTCTATTAGACTGGGTTGGAAAAATTGCTTTTAGTTAATTACTAGTGACACTGAGCTGTTTTTCAGTTTGCTCAAATCTACTTTCATTTGTAGTTGCCTTTAGGTAAAAACACTCTTAAGATACTGTAATTCAGAAGAGTAGTCACCTTAATCCAGTCACTCAATGTAACTGCCTTCTAGATAGAGCTCTATTTTTCTTACAGGGGTTAGAAGTTTGCTGGAAAGATGAACAAAGTTGTACTTGAATCATGATGTCTTTGTGGGCCCGATTCTTCCACTTTTCCTCATGGAGGATGGCCCCTTAGCCCTGGGTTGCATGTGTGTCCCATTCACATCCCCCATAAGAATCAAAGAAACTGAAGATGTCACTTAATATGCATGGAAGTGCAAGGCAGCAATTTGAAGACTATGTAACAATCAAGTCCAGCTTAAAAATTCTCATATTCCTTTTGTAGGCCACCTTGTTGTGAACATCTCAACATAAGACCATCTCTTTAGCCTTACTTTGACCCAGTTCCCTTGTCTGGCAGGATGTGGTTACAAAGGCAGTTGCAGAAGTGCACTTCAGTGGAGGAACACCAGTCTACACTGCCTCTTTACACTCACAAGGCCCATGTTGGCTCAAAGGCTTATTGCTTCCCATGTGCCATAAATCTGTATCTGCATCCAAAAATGTAGAGGCCACAGTGTATGGAAGTTCCTCTTCCTCGCTGAGTGTGTTTATGACAGATTTATATTGATGGCAGCAGTGCACCACAGCCACAGACTTCTATTATATTCAGGCTTTGCTTACTCAGTCCCTATTTCCTGTTGAAGGTGAGACAAGGTCCTATATGAATGAGGGGTGAAATTACAGCTGAACTTTCTAATTGCTGTTAGTACAGGAGAACCTTTAAGAAATATAGCAAGACCTTTTGTGTACGGAGCTACCTCTGCCCTCTCTTCACCATGTTATGGCTTTATGTTAAGTTTGCTTTTTTCCCCTCTGCAAAAAAAAAAAAAGCCAGTAAATGTGTGCCTGTGTCTCTCATTATGTTTACAGAGGGTGTTTGAAAAGAAGGTCAGAAGTGCTTTAAATCTTGAAAAAAAAAACCCATCCAGTTTCAGCTACCCAGAACTTTCAAAGTGTATACAAAACCACAAGTGCTGGTAACTGTTATTTCAGGCCTTGGACTTAGACATGATAAATTAACTCTGTCCAGAATTCATTTTGGAAACAGTGCCTACCCCTGCAAAGACAAATTCATATCCTGATGAACTCCAGGGCAGCTTGGAGGGGCAGTGACCATATCCTCCGTCTGACCTTGACAGTGACTGCTTCCTCCTGCTTCCCACACTGATGCCGGGTGGCTGAGCCTGGGTGCGAACATTATCCATAGCTATGAAAGCTGAGCAGATGTCAAGTTTAGCTCTGCCAGAGTATTCTATGACCAGATACTCCTCCATCCTGTTCTCCTTTCCCTCTGCCCTCTCCCTGTTTCAGCGTGACGGCAGACGAGGAAAACTCTAATGTTTATGATAAAGGCTTCAGAGGTTCCTGATGTGTTAGGAGTGGTGCCAGTGTCTTTGAGGCTTTGTGGGATGTGGTCACTTCGTCAAGGACTGGAGAAGCAAGTCTTCTGTGGGCATGAGCAGTACCTAACTCCTGGTAAGAAACTACTGAAGAAATGAAACCAGCCTCAGAAATCACAGGGTGCAAAAATGCCTCCAAGCTGCCTTTCCACTTCTCTTTTCATCTTTACCAGACCAGTAAAGGCCAGTCAGTTATTTCTTGCTTCAATTCACGTTTCACTACAGGATTTAATGGTTAAGGACTTAATGGTTGTTTGTCGTGGTAAATAACCCCACCTTTGATTGAAAGGAGAGTTCAAAATCTTCTGAACTGAATCCCCTCTTTAAACAGTCTGTCTTTATTTTTCCCTTTAGAGACGAAATCACTGGGGTGTTACTGTCTGTGTTTGCCATGATTCACCCATCAGCCACCTCATGCGGGGTGCTTTCACACCCTTCCTGCTCAAGTCTCTGTGTCACCTCTTGTGCAGGAGGTTGTGCTGCTGGCTGGATGTCTGAATGGCCTAGGTGTCTACTGCTGGGTTAACACAGTTTTGGGGGTTTTTTTTGGTCTGACATATTATTGCAAACATCTGTCTGTGCCTTTAGGTTCCTAAAATATCTTTAAATGCCTGTGTGTATGCGTCTTCCCAAAGACACAGAGGAAGTCTGTGGTAGAGCAGGAACTTCTCCCTGGGGGAGGGACCCTGACAGTGCAGAACAGCGAGTAAATCAGTACATCGTTCACGGATGTTTTTGAAGGGAGCTCAAAACACGGGCTGGTAAAAAGAGCATGTGTGAGATGACGTAACCCTGGCTTGGGAGGAAGAGCCCAGGGCTTCACACTGCTCTGTGGCAGTGTGACAAGTCAGGCTTCCAGTGACAGTTATTTATCCTGTTAGCCTGGATGTTAATAGATTATGGCTGGAGTTGTTACGGTCTGTTTGGTGGAAAACAAACAAACAAACAGATCTGTAGTTTTAGGAGCCTATTTTGAAATGTCAGCCATCTGCCAGGCAGAGACTCAATAAATCAAGGTTGCAGGAAAAGGTTAGTGCGCACACGTGTGCGCGTGTGTTTTGCAGGCTTTGCATACTTCTCCAATGACCAGTTTTCTAAGTTGATAGTTCTTTTGTAGAAGATGCTCCTAGGATTTGCACAGCTGATGGCAATTAAAGAACTATGCTTGGGAGACGTGCCCCATTTGGGGGGAATTTAATTACTATCTCTCAGCGGTTTTCTTTTTAACTACAGCTAACTGTGCGTTTATTGTCTGACCTTGGAAGGTGCTCAGTATCTGCACCACTCTTGTGTTTAAGAGGCACTGTATAGGGGCTGTACACCTTTGGTGAAGGAATCATGCATCTTGAGACCTATTGTTTCCCTCAAGGTCTGTGTTAAGTGTGGACCTGAGTGTGTGTGTGAGTGGCACAGCCCTTCCAGCCTGTCTACCTTAATGCCTTTTTTTTATACTCTCAAGGCCCCATTCTCAGGGCCTCTCACCTACTAGAGCAGTTTGGTATCTTTACCCTGAAAGGAATCCCATTGAAGAAAACTAGTCAACATGAATGAGGGTGAGAGATTCCAGCTCTCCCTTCCCTACCAAAGAAGGAGATACTGTACCAAGTTTTGCAGTCAGTTACAGCAGCAGTGCTCCTGTGGACGCTGAGAGAAGCTACAGCATCCCCTCACCAGCTTGCCTGGGAATATTCAGAAGGCAGAACCTAGTTGTCAGTCAAAACCTTTGTTTGCTTTTGTTCCTTAAATAAACAGAGAAAAAGAACTTTTTTAACAGTACTGTTTTTTTACACACCACTGCAAAACACAGTGGTACTCTGCACAGCCCAGCTTTGTACACCCAGCTCTTCATTCCTTGTCCTTCACTGCCACTGCAGTGCTGTGTGAAGGTAAATCCACTTGGACCAATAAGAGATCATTTAAGACAAGTAGTAAAATGATCAGCATTTGCAGAGCAATAAAGGAAACATCTTCACAAACAATTTACCTCCGTTTTGAAAAATATTAGCGTATCAGTCTCCAAAATTGTGAATATTTTTATTAGCTTTCAGCTGCGCGCAAACAGCGGCAGTGTGCACCCACAGATTCTTACAGAGCCTTCTTTCAACTGCATGATTATTACTTCAGTCCTTCATCATTACAGCAAATTCTTTGATGTGGGGCATAAAATAAAACTCATTAACAATGTTTATAAGGAAGCATATTGTATTTAAGTGCACATTGTAAAGAAAAAAGGGCATTAAGGTTGTTCAGAGCATAGGAAGTGAGGAGGCCAGAAGGAAATGGTGTTTGTTGAGTGTGTTTATGTGAGGATTACATGCAGTTTATGCAACTCAAGATTTCAGAAGCAGATAAGATCTTCTAAATCAGCCATAAAATCTGTATCTGATTTTTCACACCAAAGAAATAACAAAAAAAGGGTTTGTTTTCTCTGGAGGAAAACAGAGGGAAGGAGGCATGGGGCCAAATTCTGATCTCACTTTCACCGGTGTTTGGTGAAATTGTTGGATATATGCTGGATTTACACTGATGTAAGCAAGCTTACAGCCATGCCTGTGGCAGACAGAACATCACCCCTGTATGCTCGGTATGGTTTGAGGCTATTTTAATGCAAAAAACTTTTAAATACATTGATATTGCTGTAATGTAACTGACAAGGTCATGGTAAGCAAGTACAGGCAAACGTTACAGAACTATCTTCAGATCTAATATGATTTTGCTGATATCTGGCCAAGTTCTTTGGGTCTCCTTATAATTTTACTAGTTTAAATGTGTTTCTTATGAATGCATTTTTAAATTCAAAGACGTAAAAGAGTCTGTGCGAGTCTGAAATGAAGCCGACACCCACGTGTCATGTCCTTTTCAATTGCTAAGTGGCAACTTGCCTCCTCTGATCTTGTGAATTTAATTTCTGCCTGGATATGTTTATACTCTAAAAACAAATCAATCCAGCCAAATCTTCTGTTCTGCAGCACAGTCTTAGCTTCCCCTGCGTAGCTCATAGGTGATGCATATTTGACACAGGCATTAACAAAGTAGGGTAAATCACAACTGTGGTGCCAGTGTCCCTTCTCCATTAGTTGTAGGTTCATTCTGGTGTTTGAGTGCATCTATTTTACGAGCTAAATCTTGAGGTCAAATTCTGTACTGCCGTAAGCCAGCAGCGCTCCTTTTATTTCAGTGAATCTGTAGCAGCGATTTGCAATGGCTGAGAATTTGGCCTCTAAAAGCTTGTGTCAACAAAAGTTTTAACTGAGGAAAAAGCAGTAGAAAAAAAAATGAGTAAAGCTGTTGCTGTGGGGAGACATTTCTATTATGTAATCCTAAAATAGTAGTGTTTTGAGTATAGCTCGTTCAGTCATCCTAAACAGAATTAGTACAGTTGGGAAAAGGGGGGAGGTGTGAATGTTTCAAGGAGGTCTTTGAACATTTTCTTGAAATGTTCATTGCATCTAAGATCCCATTTTTTGTGTGCCTTTATTTGCTCCAGAATACCCCATGACAGCCAACAAAGGAGGGCCTGTCCTCCCAGGAATTTTCTGCATTCCTCTCTGGAGTAGGCATTTTTCTCAGCTACAAAGGCCCTTTGGCAAATTCCCTCTAATCATTGGATTTAGCCTGGGCTCTGATAGGTGCCATTCATGAACTTGGTCTACTGTTTGATGGAGCTGAAGCATTAATGGGATCTTTTCATGATAAACAAAACAGAGTAACATTACTGGAGAAATCACAAAGCTGCTCTTGTAGGGCAGTGCTGGTCTTCCTCCCTTCCTTTCCCTCCGTTTCCCTCCGTTCTCCATTTGCCTTTCATTCTTTCCTTGCTTTTAGGAACATACATTCTTTTTTTGTCTGCGAGACCATTTTTAGTGGGCAGATCTTGCCAATTCTGCTCACCTCAGGAGGCAGTGGGCTGTCTCACCATCCATGCTTGGCCTCAGGAGATGCAGTAAACCCATACAAACTGCCCAGCTTTAGCAGCTGGGTGGTTTCTCGATACCATCAGAGCAGAGACATCCATAGGTCTGGATTCTTGACTTCACTCCCATGGGTTTCATTCCCATCAGTCTTGCTCCTGTCAATAAGTGATGTTCAAACAAGGAAGGAAAGGCAAAGTAGTTAAGGAGGGACTCACCTTGGTGTCAAAGTTGCCTCCACTTTTAAACTCTGTTGATAATAGTGTCTTTGTAGTCTTTTAGAGAACATGTGTGCAGTTTGGTTTTTTTCTCTAGCAACTTTTTAAAAAGTGCTTTACTGTCCTAGTAATGGATATATTGTAGGAAGCAATATTCTGAACTCAGAGGTAATACAAAAGTAGATGTATTTTTAAAAATAAACTCAGCAACCAAATGTAAGGCAAAACTGCATCTTTTATTTGAAGTTAAACATCTTGCACACCTTCTGATAAAAAGTCACACCAACAGCTGGGTGAGCAGTACAGCTCCTTTTAAAAAAAAACCAAAAATAGCAAGACTTTTCTTTAAAAAAAAACTTTTGCTTAAAAAAATCCAAGTTATAAAAAATTACATTTCCAAACAGCACTTTCAAAACAGTTCGTTTTCACATTCACCACTTAATTTGTTACATCGTCTGTACTTGAAGCTGATAATAATCAATTAAGTAACCATAAACCAGCTCAATTTGTTTCAGAATTTCCCAAAGTCAACCAATCTTTTTCCACAAAAAGATTCCCCCCCCCCGAAATTTTCCTCTCCAAAATTAAAAGAGGAATCAGAGGGGAAATGAGCATGTTGTCTTCTATGTGCCACACATAACTTCTCATGCTTCCATCCTCCTGAACCGCACAGTGTTTGGGAAATGTCACAGGAAAAACTGGATGTACTGCCAGTATGTTAGAGAGCATTTCAGTATCCTTAACCCTAAGGAGATGCAAGATATGAATGACCTCAAGGCACCAGAGTACCTCAGGTCTTCCATATAAGCTTCCAAACCTGGAGTGCACAATGTTTTATTAACAGTTGCAATAACTGCAAACACTTACTTGGCACCAGTTACTGTGGTGGCCAAGGACCTTTGTGCGTTGTAGTGAACCAATTAAATGTATTCCAGTGTTTAATGCCCACGGTGGGGGATTCAGCCTTGGGCTTTGTGGATGCAGAGTTGCGTGATCTGAAGGAAACATATGATTATAGGATGTGTAGTCATAACTCCAGTCAATGTACTAACAATTTCATTTTGTATTTGTTCTTTTTTTAAATTCACCTTCCAAAACACTCACTGCCAAAAATACCACAGGGATAATGAAATAATGTGAAAGCAACTTTATATTTGAAATTGTATGTTTCATACCTCCTGAGAATATCTTGAACAGTACAGAAATTAGAGATACCTTTAAATAATGGAGTCTTTTTCTTGAAGGCTGTTGGTAAAAATGAACTTTGCTGTCCCCAAAGAACTAGTGCTATAAAGTTACAATCCTGGTTTAATTGTGACAAGGGGTAGCAGTTGCTCAGGACAAGGGATAATAGAAAGAAGCTGGAACACAAAAAAAGTTCCATTTAAACATAAGGAAAAACTATTTTACTGTGAGGATGAGGGAGCCCTGGCACAGGCTGCCCAGGGAGGATGTGGAGGCTCCTTCTCTGGAGAGTTTCAAAACCCACCTGGACACATTCCTGTGTGACCTGATCAGATGCACCTGCTTTAGCAGGGAGGATTGGACTAGATGATCTGTAAAGGTCCCTTCCAGCCCAAACCATTCTGTTATTCTGTGATTCGGCATGCTAATTACATGTGACAGACTGGAGATCTTTGAAGTGTAATTCTTGATTGTGTCTAATAATCTGGTTTTTTTTATAGTGCTGGACTTTAGAACACAGGTCTGTAGCTGAAGCGATGCAGACAAATATAGTTGTGAAATCACATTTAACAGTGATTGAATGTAAAGTCCTTCTTGTGTTTACTTGTAGACTAGAGCAGAGTCGGGAAGGGGTAACCCCAGAGGTCAGTCTCCAGCCACAAGTTCATGTTTTCTACAATTCTGTTTCCCACATATTTGTCTGAACTATTTGATAACTCATGACTTGAGTAAAATGCTGTCCTCCCCATCAAAAATGGGAAATATTGGCATGAGGAAGGAGACGGCTGTGCCTCCAAGTGCCAATTGGCCTCTTCCAGCTTGCTGAAAAAAAGACATTGGGGTTCTGCCTCTACTGAATGAAGCAAACTAGCAAATCAGAGTCTGTTGAGGATCCATCTCCATAGCCTTTGGGTGATCCAATTCCTCCAGGGAAGGAAAAACTTAAAGGAGAATATGTGCTCTGTGTGGGAGATTTACATTGGAGAAAATCTTCTGGAATAACAGAAAGAGCATGATGACATTTATCTGCTTAGATCCGAGTGATGTTAATGGGTTGACATCTTCTTCAAGGGAAGAGAAGATGACAGCATACATAAGTGGTTTTTTTTGGACTTAATTCCAAGTTAAGAAAACAAAAGACATGCAACACTTACTTCAAACACTTTACCTCAAAAGACATGTCTCTCGCTGCTCATTGCTTACCTCTTGCCTGTGGCTGCTGCATAGATGGGTTGTGAGCAGCCATGTCCCACTGGTGCCATGAGTTCACAACACAAGCTATCCTTTTCTGCTCCGTTGCAGAGTTGTAGTTCATGAGCAGTATCATTTGAGTGTGAGGAGATGTTTCTTCTTTCTGTTATGCACAGGGCTGTGATTACAACTGCAGCAAAATTTGATACGCGCGGATGTGGATTTCAGTATGAGTTTATTGGAACTGGTTTGGAATTTTTGAAGGGTTTAATTTTGGTTTGTGTTTTGTTTGATTGGTTTGTTTGTTTGTTATCCAGAAACACTAAATTGTTTAATCAGCGATTCCCAGGAAGGAAAGTCCATTTCAATGATATTCCCATTTCAATTAAAACCCCCAAAAGTTACATGTCCTGTTCTGGCATTTTCTAAATGAAAAGGTCTCCTTTTCTGTTTGAGATATGAATCAACCTATGATTAAAACACACATAAGTGATCAGAACTAAGTAGCAATATCTGAAATGTGAAATTTGAATTGATCCATTGTGTTAGTATATTTGTTACATGAACCTTTTTTGATGGTTTTATCCAAAGGACTTTTAATTAACTTTTATTCCTCACTCCTTGAAATACCAGCTGTTGGGACAGACAGCTCAATTCTCTGACCCATACCATGGCATTTGTCAGACCACAAGGCAAAGTCACTCCCCTTTGATTCACTCCCATGTCAGCAGCATGTCCTCTGTCTTGGTTTATATGGAGGAACCTGAGCTGTAGCTGGAAAGTAAAACGTGGTCTTTGATTGACAGCACCATAGTGTCTTTTAACTTTGAGTTTCAACTTTTCAGCCCCAGCTGCATGACAAGCAAGTTAGTCTGGGAGCCAGAGAAGAGCCACGGTACCACTACCATCCCGGTGGCTGTTGTAGATCGTGCACCTTGTGCAAAAATTACACAATTTGTCAAGTCCATTTTAGTCTTGAGAAATAAACACAATCTGAAATGTTCACACAAAGTGAGGAAAATGTTTAGCATTTCTCATGCTAAATTCTGCACAAGATCTTCCAGAGAGATAGAATAGCCTCTTATGTGGAGTTATAATAACCTCATAAAACTGATAAGAGGTTGATGCTTCACTCTTGCCAGAGCACCAGAACTTGGCTTACTTATTCTTTGTGTTTTCAGTTCCCATATGCACATGAGGTACACATTTTGAAGAATGAATGCAACTGATCACAGGAACAGCTTGCTTAAGGGATATGGTGAATTGCAGTCTTTAAATCACAATTGAATGTTTTCATAAAAGATAGGCAATTGTTCAACCTGAAACTATGATAGTGATGCAAGAATTGCTGGACCAAACTCTGTGACTTACACTGTGCACAAGGTCAGACTAGGTTGTAGCAATGACACCTTCTGGTCTTACTGGTTTCTGGCACAGATGATTGAGGATTTATTAAATACTATGACTTGTACACTGTGCCTCAGTTCAATGTTTCATTCAGTTTGCTGTTATCATGAAGAACATTGCTGTTGCTGTAACAATAAAAGTGATCTGAATGCAAAATATCATCCATTTCCGAGCTGTGGGCTGGTGAGAAGAAACAGATTGCTTGGGTGGGACAAAGTGGGTGAGGTCCTTGGAGGAAACAGGACAAGTTGTCTTGGCTGCTAATTGCCAGTGAAGGACCTCATGTAGTTAAGCTGTAGGAAGATGTCCCCTTCGAGATCCAGCCGTGCTGGTGGAAGAGGTCGCTGCCCTCGGCTGCTCTCCACAGCCTCCCAGCCAGAGGTCACTGACCTTGCCCAGCTGCAGCCAAGCGCTGTCTCTGAGCGCTTCCTAATCCGCTCCAAGCAAAATTGGCCGGATTAGTTCAGTCAGTGTAAATGGTTGATCTGAGGGATCCTGGCCGCTTTTTTGTGTGAAGGGGCTGGGAGGCTGTGCCACGAGGCATGCTGGTGGCAGGCTGGGGAGAAAGGCAGCTTGCGGCTCGCAGTGCTGCTGTCCTCCCTGGGGAAAAAGGGATGCCTGTCTGCTTCCCCTCCATGCTTCTCAATTTCCACGTTGGAGAATGTCTCATCAGGAACAGGTGATGAGGCTCCATATATTACATACCAAATTATCCTGCTGCATGAGGCTTTTTGTTGCCATATTTGCACATACTCAAGCCCCACCTAAATTCCACTGTAATTACCTTGACTGCACCTCCACCATATCAAGTCTGGGTTATGGGCATATCCTTTTGAAAATAATTTATCTACTCATCTAGGAAACAGAAGTGCACATCCTGTGAGTTGTACTGCCCTTGTTGTACTGCTCTTGTTGTACTGACTTGTTTCTGGCATTACTCTGCCTCTACTGTGAAAAACTGTTTAACTTGCCAGCTCCCAGCAAGCAGTAATTGCACTATCAGCTCTATCAAGTTACCAGTGAACCTCTAAAGCAGCATCTTTTCATGAACCTCTATGCCTTCCACCCTCAGTGCTTGCAAAGCAGTGCACATGAAAGAGATTGCTGTGACTGGCATCAGTACGGACTTGTGCTGAGGCCACCCTCATTTAGTGCAAGTTTTATTACCTGTGTAATTTAAAAAGGATGTTCAGTGTAGCATGTCTGATGGCCAGGAAGCAAACTAAGGCTTGATTTTTAACTCTGGTTAATATCCAAATGTTTTGTAGTACAGGAACTGGCAATTTTTGTTTAATCTTTTTAACAGCTCCTGAGCCAAAGTCAGCTGTAGTCATAACCCCAGCAAGGAAGTTGAGGTCTTGTGATATTCTAGTTTTAAAGGAATATAATCTGGTCAAATGAAGAGGGAATCTGATCTAGCATTGGTAGCTGGTTGATTGAAGAAGATGCCATTTGTTTATAAAACCTGCTACTCTGTGGACAGAATTTGAGGATGGAAGTCTCCAAGATCTGACAGCAGCCAGTCCACACTAGTTTTATTTTATTCCACCCCTAATGTTAATTGGCGTGTGGTAAGATCAAAGTTTCTATTAGATGTTAATTGAACGTATTACTGTGACCCTTGCTGGTATTGCTTCAGTGTAGGCCCTATCAATGTTTCCATTATAAACCTCGTTTGTTAAAAAATAACATAGCCATAAAAATTATATCCAGATTGGAATGTGGTGTGCAAGTTCTCAGTCGAGATCCAAGAACATTTCTCTTATCCTTAAAATTTGAGGGAAATTGGTTTGGCCATGGTTTAGTTAGAAGACAACGAAAATGGGATTTTGGCTCCTTTGGACATATTTTACATTTCTTTCATTAAAACAGAAACAAACATTTTATAGGCAATAATTTTCTTTAATGTTTTTATATATAACAGAACTAAGGAATCAGATAGTAAAAAGATTTTTGCATACAATTTAACTGGCTATCCACGTGTGAAAATATGGCGTAATTCCTGACCTCCTCAGAAAGAGGATTCTGCTTTAAGGTTGGCAGTGAGGGAAAATGCTCTTCAATTATGATATAGGCATCTTCTTTCAAAGAAAATACATGTACAGTACAGGATTAGATCATGGATTCACTAATCTAGAAAAGAATACAGACTCCTGATAGACAGTTATTAACGAAGGAAGCCCATAAGGAATGTTTCAGTCTGGCTTATGGACATTTAGTGGTTGTCAGATGCCTTAAAACACAAGGATGTAGATGTACATGTCAGATATCACTTATCTAGTTTTTCGTACAACTTCTTTTGACAATTTGATGTAAATGAATGATGGCCCCACAGACACCTGGTACAGCCCTCACAGAGCAGCCCCCATCCAGTTTGGGGCCTGCAGAGGTGATGCAGTTGAAATCCTTGGAGCACAACAATGCACTGATGCCCAGACAAACTTTTGTGTCTGCAAGATGGTGTGCTGGAGAAGGGTGATTCACTTTCTCTCTGCTCCCAGCTCCCATCAGCCACTCTCTGATCATTTAGAGGCATCAGTAGTTGCCTTAGGTGACAGCTTGAGCACCAACATAAACCTTGCTGCTCTCACTCAGAGCAGGGAGGCCAGCCCCAAAACAAGTGGCCTGTCTTAGCAGAGTGCTAAAGGAAAGAGAAGTCTATTGGTGGCAGACTACTTCTGGGGCTTTCTTTGGAGGCAGGAGAGAGAATGAATTTTTGATGGAGCTCAAGGTGATATTAGTCTGTGACATCCACTAGGTTCACCTGGAAATTCCAGGATTGCTTTAAGTTATAAAGCTGCTGGCCAGCCTGTTTTGCAGAGGCTAGCAGTATGTATAGCCTTTATTTTATAAACTATTTTGTCAGGTGACTTTAGTTCTTGTGAAAGGTGCTAGCCTGACAGTCCTGAAAATCGAGGTCATCTGATAATCCTTCTTCTGGATTATGTCATTAATTACCTTATCTCTGCCTGGACAAGGTACTAGCCCTGTAATTTCAGCAAACAGTTGCATGCTGAAGTCCTGATCAGGAGGGATAGAAGCTTGGTTGCTTGCCTTTGGTCTGTGGCTGCTATCAAGAGCTCAGACAAGCAGCAACTGCAGCATGCTTGCCTATGGAGCAAATGGCTACAGCAGGACTGGGACACCACTATCATATTTTGCACCAAGAAACTTGCTGTTTTGGGTCACATATGGTTTGTCTTTATTCAGGTTTTAAACTTTTACACTAGAAGCTGTGTAGCCTCTCACCATGCTGAAGGAACCACTAAGACTCTGGTGTCAGTGACTGGCACTCTAATCCCGTCCACAAAGCAAAGCTTGGGCTGTGGTGAGCTGCTCAGGCAGCACTGCCACTGCAGTGCTGGACAAGCCAGAAGGGAAGAGTTTAATGGCCCTCTGATATACACTGACATGATATGGCACACATGGCACTTTTCTGGAGGTTTGGTAGGGTTTTTTTACATGTTAAGCATAGGCTGACAGAAACTCAGATCACTTCCCAGACTGCTATTGTGTCAGATGTGACAAAGGCTCATGGAGATGTGATAGAAGGATCGGAGTGCAAATACATGTTCATCAGAGAGTTTGGGAACATGAAGTAGCCAAAAGTTACCTTAGAAGATTAGATGACAAAGGTTGTTTTATGATGCATAAGCATGGTTGCTCAAATGTGTTGGAATTCCGTGCATGCTCATGGGAACATTTTCCACAGACACTTGCAAAATGAGATAAATTCAATGCAGTAATGAAGATAGTTCTGTAAGTCACAACGAAGAGAGTAAAAGAGTCATGATTTATGTCTATTTTTTAGTGTATGGGAAATGTGTAGGAACTGAGAAGGATACGGGTTTCGGGAATGGAAGCACACAGAGGTGTGCTGTTATAATGGAATATAAAGCTATTTTAGCTACTGACAAGGCTATTTCTGCTGAAATATTTTCATCAGAAAATTGAGTTTCGGATGAAAATGAAATTTTGAGCGGAAAGTACTTGCTCACTTCTGAAGATGTTGTGTTCATGGTAAACCCCAAAATGTAACATCTTATAGTCCACACTGAGCTAGTGTATCAGTAATGTTTTCCTATGAAAAGCTGATGTTATCCCTCCATCAGCGTGTGTGGAGCAGGGAGAAGTGGCAGAGGTGCACATGTGTTTTCCAGCCTGCTTTCGGGTGACCTGAACCAAATCCAAATAGTTCAGAGGTGTACAATGGTACATGGCATTAGCCCATTCACAAGTTTGAGAAAGAGAGGAGGGAGGAGGTAGTTACAGAGATACCATGGTCATATGAAACTTTAGGTCCAGCTGTTGAACTTGTGTAAATTGGTCTGGCTCCACTGACCTGAAGCTATGCTAAGTATGCATTAGGGAGTCCTATCCATTCAAGCAGATCTTGCTTTGTTTGCATTCATTCAGAAATTGTGCCAGTGTCCGAAGTGTGACATTTTACAGTTCAAAAATATAAATCTGGCTGATTTAGAATATGCTGCATTTTACGTTTTTCCCTTTGTGGAAAGTACAAATTAGCATAGATCCCAAGGAAGTGTTAGATCTAAAATAAGGAAAATTCCTTTAAAGGAGAAAGGTTTAAGGGACTGATTGTTATTTATTTTATTAAGCATATAAGGGTAGTTTGGGTTTGTGTCCTGCCTATAATTCCTGTGCATAGAGCAATGCTGATGGGAAAATGGTATCCAGCAATTTATGAAAGGTGATACTGTGTCAACAAATAGGCAGTGGATTAGGACATGTGACAGTAATCTTCCATGGCATTCAGAGCATTCAGACCATATGCTTTAAAACATTGGTAAAATACATGTCAGAACCACTTCCTCCCTGTGCTCCCCTTCAGAGGATCATGGTGGGGGGAATTTAAGGAGGGGAGTCAGGGTACTGTCTGGAAAGGAAACAGGATGGAGGATAGAACTGCAGCACCTTCTCCCAGAAATGAATGCAGTAAGTTCAAACGTGTGAGGAAACGAATGGATGGGGCAACAGCATTAGCAGGTCACAGTGGGCTGGTGTGAGGTTTGCTCATGAGTATTTGCTGACTTTTTGGATGGTCTTGTTGAAGCAAATTCATGGAAATAAAATGTGAAAGTATGTTCATTGACTTCTTGTTTCTACTCAGGCTTTTCTGTGCTGTCCTGGTTTTCATCTATAGGTTGTAAAAGCTTTTTAGAAACATAGCACATCTTAGTGTCTATAGTTTGCAGAGGGGGTGAAGGCTAAAGAACATTAGAGAAAGATTTTTGTCTTTGTAGGCTAGCATTGGAGAAATAGTTTTTCAACTCAGTCAAAGCTCATTGCCAAGACATCCCATCTTCACTTGCTGCTTCTGCTCAATGAAGGCAGGGGTTGAAGTTTCAAACTCAAGAAATAAACTCAATAGAATAATTTGGGAGCACTTTTCAGCACACATACAACCCCATTGTACCTCTTTGGCTCAGGCTGCAAGACTGGAAGTTCAAACAGGAGGAAGCACCTCTAACCACAAATAAACTGGTCTGTTCATTTCAAGGTAATGGGCCAAAACTCGGTATTTTTACTCAGGCAGAACTCTCACTGAAGTCATTAGGCAGTATGTCTGAAGGAGGATGGCAGGTCTTGCTCTGGAGTTAATTATTAGGATCAGCATTTCTGAACCTCCCACTAGTAGTGCTCATCAGCCTAAAAACCAGACTTCTTGGGAAGGGAGCATATGTAGGAGAGTCCTGTGTAGAAGTCTATATCAGTATTGATTTTGCAATCATAAAAGGAACATAAGTGTAAATTTTTTTGTTGTTTGTTTGTTTGTTTTTTGGTTTTTTTGTTTGAGTGATAAACATTAGTGTTTCTCCTCCTCCTGATTTTTAGGTCAGCCTTGAAGGCATCTGGGGCTGCTTTACCGTCCCTTCTTGACGTCCCTTCCGGTTAACTGTTGAGTAGCACAAAAGCTTTCAGGCAGGAGAGGGTACCAAACAGCTAATTGTAATTGTAAGGGTTATTTCCAAATGTACTTCACTAATTATTCATGTTGAGAGGTGTTCCTCACCTTTTGACCTTTCTGACTGCCAGCCTAGGTCATCCAAAGTGTCATGGAGATTGATATTTCTTAATTAAGCACAATGTAGAGGGGAATAACCCATTCAGTCCTTCCTGAAAGATCAGACATAACTTCCCTAGTTGAATAAGGGGTGACTCAGTGTTTTGTGAGCACCTCTCAACACCTCTCTCATTAGTTTTATCTGTGTGAAGTTTAAAAAGACAGTCCTTGTACAAACAGCCTCTGGAGTCAATGCCAGGTCGAAGCTCTCTTCTGCCAGCAGGACCTCACCATTGACACCCCCCAACTGCTACATGCAGATACTTGGGCAGAACTGGGGGGAAGATTCTCAGCTAGTTTGTCCTCATGTTTGAGAAAGGACAGGTGACTTTGTCACCCCTTTGCATTTCCTCTGCTTGGGCAAGAGAAGCCAATCAAACTCGTGCAGCTTTGAGCAGCTTCAGAACTGCTTGTTCCAGTGCTGCATCTGCAGCTTGGACCTGCTGGCGTAGCAGCAGCTTTCAGCCTCGCCCCTGCACCAGGGCAGAGAAGCCTATTTTGCTCCTGGCTGTGCCTAACCTGGAGTTTCCCAGCAGCAGCAGGCTGGCTGGCTCTGGCAGCAGCAGCGGCAGCAGCAGCTTCCCAGTGGGAGTGACTCTGGAGGCTGACTCGGGGAAGCCATCGGTCAGTGAACTCCTCTTTTCCCACCTCATTCATGCCCTTTCGTGCAGCCAGCCAAAACAGAATGTTTCCCTTAATCCAGCCAGTAAGGCTCACAGGCTCACAGCCCTCCCCCAACAGTCTCCAGTGCTGCTGCCTGAAATAGAGATATGTCTTGAAACACCCTCATCGTAAAAAAAAAAAAAAAAAAAAAAAAAAAATCGCTTCAAGGCATTCCTCCCAGAAGTGAAATCTCTGGGATGTGTTCGGTCAGCCAAGAAGAAACTGTGCAAGAAAGTTCCCACAGTCACGCTTCCTCCTGAGCCGTGGAGCTGGATTTGGACAGATTTCCACAAATAAAGCCATTTTTAAGCACATTTCTGCCTCCAGTCAAGGTTGCCTCCTGCTTGCCATCAGGTGTGTTGCTGGGCCTCAGGGAGGACTTGCTGGGAGAAGTAATAGGCACTTGTGAACATCCCTCTCTCCCTGACACATCACACAGCATATGCCTCCTGGCATGTGTATGAGGGAATGTGGTGTGCAGCCTTGCCACACACTGCCCAGGCCGCTGGAAGCAGGTACTGTACTCTGCTCTGCAGGACATGGCTCTTCCCTGCCAGTGTAAGCCTGGGAGGAGAAAACAAAACAGCCAAAGTTTTGGCTCTTTGAAGATCTTTGAAGATCATAAGTTTGAAGATCTGGGAAGAAGGCTACTAAAGCTTAATTACCTGATGTTGTGCAGAAAATACATCAGAAATGTGCAGCACTGCAGCTTCCCTCTAACAGGTTTCTTCCTTCCTGACTAAGGGAACAAAATTGCTGGAATTTGTATCAATGGCTGCCTCAAAATGCACCCTCCTCAGGAAAACAAATGCTGAAAGGCTGAAGTTTGGTTTTGGAATATTTTGCTGCAGCTGTTGTGAAGGTTGCAAGCTTTGCAAGCATCTAACTGGGGGCAGGTTTCCTTTCCCTGCTGATGCTCCCAAAATGCTACACTCTCACACACAATGAATAAAAGCCTAAGAGGAAGACGTCCAACTCCCTGCAGAAACCACGCTCAAGCCTCTTGTATTCCTGCAGGGGAGTAGATCCTCTGGCTGCATCCACCACCTCATTCCTCAGAGCTGTTTGCAGAGGTTGGAAAAATGCGCTCAGGCAGCAGCCCAGCTCTGAAGGAGGGCTGGCCGAGCAGGGAGAGACCAGCAAAGTGGCTGAATCGCTTCAATACTCCTGTGGAAGTGACAGGGAGAGCTACGTGTGAAGCATGCACATCTTTCAGCAGCAAGCTGTTTGTTGTCTCACTCTTGATTTTTAATGACCATGAAATGCTAGTGGGAGGCCAGCTAGAACACCCATTCTCTCTCTTTCTAGCTTTCAGGGATTCCTTCTCTTTGGGGGTAATGAAATAAATGTAGGTTGTCAGTCCAAAATAATAACACTTTACAAAGTGGAAATGCAAATTTCCTGTGATATCCCTGAATAGCAGGTGGTATTTCCTGATGTATTGTTTCTGATCTTTAGGGAAATTGATGTTATTAACTGACTGAGGAAAATGAGTACTGTATCAAGCTCCAGCAATTAAAAGTATAACAATGAGAGTATAGTAAACTAAGTGAAGCAACAAGCAAGGGAAGGCTTAGATTTTGTATGGTTGTTTCTGAGGTTTTTTCTGATGCTGTGGGCACTGAGTGTGGTTAAGAGGCAGCATCACTCTTTTTACAGAAAAGACAGTGATGGAAAGGAAATGGGAGAAAACATTTGTTAAACTTTAGTTGCTTTTAGGGTCATGAGCATATAATCTGGAATTATGAATAGCTTTTGTATTATTGAGTGACAGGTTAACTAATACTTGTGTATGTCCAGCAAAAAGACGAAGATTTACTCAAGCTTCTAACAATGAGATCAGGAGCAGGCATGTCTGTGTTTCTGTCAGCTAGGTTTTGCTTTGAAAAAAAGGACAATCTGTGCTTGTTTAGCATCAGGCAAAAATCACAATTTTGGTTCTGATTTTGTAAAAAGGAGAAAAGCTATTAGGTTTGCTGGTGTGCATTTCACATAGTGTCACTTGTATCTCATCTGAGTTTAAGCCATCTCATGTGATCTAATTATTTACATAATGCTGTTTCCCCAAGTCTATTTGAAACAAGTACCTACCTAAAGCAAAGACTGAGAACTGATTTTAAATTTCCTCTGAACAGAAATTGCTGCATATTCCTACATTATATATTACTTTATAGCTGAAAGACTTATATAATACCTTGCCCGGCCCTGTAGAACCTCCAAGGTTCATTTTCTTGCAGTGCCACAATCCCGTGCTCTCCCACATGCAGTTACTCTTACGCTATCAACACGGTGGATTTGAGTTGGATTCACTTCTGTGAGAGTGTTTAAACAAATTTGGGATTTCTAGTTATGTGTGAGTGGTTGTAGTGGGCTTTCTGTTGACTCCTTTAATTTTCCTGGATGATAATTTATTATTTAATTTCTCTGCAGCCCATACATGCGTGTCCCTGATATGTAAGGAAATGCTTGTGAAAAGAAACCATCTAGGCAGCATTTCTATGAGTGAGACTAGCTCTCCTTTGTTAGACTAGTGACATTGGTATCTGACCCTTTTATTCACAGAAATGCTAAAGCCAGATGGGACCATGTGATAATCTCCTGTGACCTCTGTGCAAGATAGGCCATCAGCATCCATCACAAATGAAAGTTCGCTACAGATTGCTTGTGATTATGGCTAAAGGGGTATTCCTCCTATGGATGGCATTTGAATGCACATGACAAGCTCTCATAATCTCTTGAGTTATGTTTTTAAAATGGGGACTGTGACAAAGGCCTAGATGTGTTCCAAGAAACCTGCACTCACTAGTGTTTTTAACACTGATGTGTTCTGTGATGAAGCGTTTCATCTCTCTGGGCTATGTATTCTATGTTTGAACACCCGTTCTTCACATGAGGGGATCAGCTGTGGAGCATCTAACGCAGGAAGAGCAGATTCTCTTGACTCTCCAAATGTCAAAAGAAAATCTTACTGACCCAAGTCTTCCTGGCTCTCTTGCTGGGTTCATTGCTTGCTTACTCTGGAGTTATGCAGTGCTATGGGAAGACAGGAACAGAGTATGGAGCTGGATGAACATTTGCTGGACAGCCTGGAAATGCAGCTTTGTCAGATTTTCCTATCTTCAGTAGCATAGGATTTGTTTCCTCCTGGTCTCACTGCTGGCTGTCCTGTATACAGTCCAGTATGGATAAAGTTGCTGAGCTATTGGCGGGCTACAGGCATTTGAGTGCCTAGAGGCACCTGCCACGAGGTCCATCTCCCAGTAGACAGAGCCTAAGAATTATCCTATAAGCACCAGGAGCTTGTTGAGAATAACTTGATGTTTTGTGCTGGGCAGAATCTGTTCAGGGTGGGTAGGTTGCACAACTTGATTTGAAGAATTAAGGCTGATCGAAAATTAACTGTCTTAAAGTGTAAGCCACCTTACAACACTATCACCAAGTTCCTCTCTCTAAGTCCATAAGTACAGATACAGACATGGTTTCTAGTGTGCTACATTTAACGTACAGCTGAGTTACAGAATCCTGGCTGGGCTTTGGTAAGTATTAGTGTCTACCCACGCACAGATTTCTAGCCTTCTCTCATTGCTAAGAATCATTCTTTCACCTGAGTAAGTAAGTGTAGAGTGATGCTGTACATCCTCACATCTGAAGTAGGCTAAAACCTGTATGTATTCTGTTACTACTGCTTTCCTGGTGGTGATTTTTAAAAAGTCTTTTAAGTCAAAGTATATATGCTTAAATAATGCAGAATACAGTAGATCACTAATACCAAAATATGTAATTGTCTGTTTGGGTTAGTAACTGTTCATAGATGAAAAATCCAGTGTGATTCACGTTTTAGACAGCAGAAGTCAAGTCACAAACCAATCATGGGAGGACTATTGCTGTTTTGAAAATAGCAGGCTTGTGATCTGAGTTTCTACATGCAACACAAGCAGTGTCCTGTTCTCTTTGTACATCAGTGCTGTGAAAGAGGATGTGTATGTCCCCTGGGCTGTCAGATTATATAGGCTGAGAAACAAAATAAATACCTCCAAGGATACCTAGCTGCTGTGCTGGGGTGCACTTTTCTTTGCTTCTCTTAGAATTAATTAATGCCTTTGCATGGTACTCGAGAAACTGTTGTTGGAGGTGATGTTTTTCAGATGAGAGGTAAAATCAAGGGCCTCGTGGTTATCAGAGTTCCCGTGGCACTTTTCAAAAGAGTCACGGTTTTGACCCCGGTGTCCTGGCCAATTTCCAATTTGGATAATTGCATCCTTCCTTCCCTGCCACGTCCCCTAGATATGCTGTTCCTCACCTTATGCACCGTGTGTAACACTGTCTTTTGCTGTTAAAAAAGCGGCCAGATCTCATCCCAAAAATGGCTGCATTGCAGTGTAGAGCTAAACAGATCCCTTTATTAGGTTCCTGTATCACTTCAAGTGTGTAAATCACTTTAGGATCTGCAGAGATGAAAAAGATATTCAGAGATGCGGTTATGTATTTAAATATTGTGACTGATTTTAGATATCCAATACATATTCTTAGCTTTTCATAGGAAAGTATATATTGAACTGAGGAATGGTACTACCATGACCCATCACACACATCTATTTCTAAATGAGCACTGGAGATTAAGAAAAGTATACTTGTGGGGGGGGGGGGAAACAAATCTAAGTCTACCATGAGTGATACTGATTAGGCAATGCACAAACATGTTCATCATGGTGGTGTCCAGGTGCTTCCAAAGGTTTTTTTTTGCTTGAAGTTAACCCTTGTCTACTGTGTACCAATAGGTCAGATTCAGATTGCAATTAGTTCTGTAGTCTTCAGGAACCAGATGTCATTGTCTGTATCTGTTACTAGAGAATGCTGTCCAGTGAATGTATTGCAGAGTTTGCTCCTAAAATCTCTGTAATTCATTGGCATCACAAGCTCTTCCTGCATCACAAAGACTCTTCTAGGACATTAGCAGATGTGTTGTTGGAGAGTATTGCATCTGAGATAGGGAGAGAGAAAACACATTCTCAGGTATTCCTGGACAGTGCTGTAAGTGAAGGTTCAAAATTCTAAATGGACCAACTAACTGTTTTGTGAGTCAGGGTGATTAAACTAAAGCTCATGGGCTTCCTTCCTGCCAAAATTATCAACAGTGCAAAATTACCCTGCATCATCTTTTCTGAGAGGCATTATCCTGGTCAGTGGGCAGCAGCTTTCTTTTCACTGTGCTCTCTCTTCAAGTATGTGTGTGGATCATGCCCTTCACCCATCTGATGTCTATTGTTTGATCCAAGCACAGACATCATCATATAATGGGATGAGTATGGATGTGAAAGAAGTGTCTTCCTGTATTAAGTCATGGTTGGAGTTGAGTACAGAGACCTTGAGTACTTCTGTAAGGGACTGTTCAACCAACTCCAGCCCAAAAGGCTGGGCCCCGTCATGCTTAGGAGTAAAAAGAGGGAGGAGGCCACGACAGTGCAGAGCAGGGAGCCATCTGGAGCTTACGTGATAGTGGGGGGGTTCCCCCCAAGATACAGAATGTTTATTAATAATATCCCGATGTGGAAACCTCACAGAAGTCCTGGCTTTCTTCTCAGTTACGAAGCTTTCTGGAACTGTGATGGTGCATCTGGGAGACTCACGATATCATCAGTTCAGGGCTTGCAAGCCAGTTTACAGTTAGCAAAACTTAGCCTTTTTGACTGAGAAAAGTAAGAAAATAAAGGAAAGAAACCCAGTGTTTGTTATGCAAAATGTAACCAGACTTTGTCACTTTCATGAGTATTTGCTTAACTGTAAAAATATATTCAGTATTCAGTATATTCAAATATACTCTATATTCAGTAATAAGGACAATTATACAATGTCAAATGAGCAAAATAACCACAAATTGCCAAGGTCATGTGCCAGCAAGGGCAGATAGGAATTAAAATGAAAAAAAAGATGGCTGAAGAGGCCCCATTTTATTAACATAAATGCATCTAAATTAACCCTGAAGGCAGATATTTCTGGGAGGTGATGAGAGGCAGAGAGACATGGGCAACTCCTTATCACACCACTGCCCCCCATGCTTTTGAAGCACTTGTATAACAGACAGTGAATGTCCTTGCTAACCACAAAGCAGAAGCAGATCTGCTTCTGCTCAGATTTCTATGCTGAGAGATAGCTTGAGTTCTGCTTCAGGAAGAGCACAAGTCCCTCCAGATCCTATTGTCATCAGCCTTGAAGGGCAGGTTACTTCTCCACTTGCAGGTAGGGGCATAACCCTCTGCTGCTGAAGGCAGTACGGTCCCAGGGCCTTCCTGTTTTCTCTCTTCCTTTTTATGATCTGAGAAGATGAATCAGTCCTATAAAGCCTACAGAAAACATCTGATCCTGAAACCTGAAATACCAACCAATACCTGAAAAAAGTCTTTCTAACAGAACTTCCCGGTTGCATTTTCAAAAACACCACAAAATCACATGCACTTTTAAATGGATAAAAGAAGCTAAAAATGTGACAACAGTACAAACCTCTTTTCTGCACTGGTGAACACAAAGAAATAGTAATAAGATGTTTCTATGTGTTTCAGTTCCTTGCACACAATAAGCAGTGGAGAGACCTCTTTCCCATTTTTGTGCAAGCATGGAAGGTGGTGTGTGCTTAGCCCCCCTCTTCCCCACTATCTCCCCTTGCCACTTTCATCCCATCCCTTTCACCCAACCAAAACTACTCAGCACTGTTGCCTATCACCCCAAGATTTCCAGAAGCTCCCAGATGTGTACATACTGTCTGAGGCTGCGCTGTTGTTTCCTCACCTCTCCTCCAAATGCTATCCTTCCTTCGTTGGTGGCCTCCTTGCTGTCCACAAGATTTGCCTTGGAGAGGAGAGGGCTCATTGTAACCTCTGATGCCCATGGGACTCACCTCAAGGTTCAGCCTTGCTCCATTTTCAAGCTGAAGTCTTGCTTGAGGTTGTGCTGAGGCATCAGAGTCATCAAATGTGGGTAAAATACATGCTTGGGAGCAGCCTGCGGACCACCAGCAGAAGGACCTTGCTCTCATCATACCTGCTAATGCCTCGAGTATCGGGGTATACTTGGCCACCTTACTGCCAATGCTACAATCCTCTTGCAGCTGCTGTTAAGTGATCTGGTGCTGATATAATACCTGACCTCATGGAGGCGGATTATGTTCAGCTGCAAATCAAGCTTCTGTCTACCCAGTATACCTAATTCCCAGAAAGGATATGTCTCTGTGCCAACTACAGCAGCATTTGGAGGCCAGCTACCCAGCTCCTTCATCTAGCCAGCTGCTTTCACCTCTGCAGCCAGGACCACCTAGCCACAGGTGCTACCAGCTGGTGTATTTTTGGCACATCCCAAACCACAGAGGTTCCAAGCACAATAAAAGACAACTAACTGGGAGATGGAAGCATTCACCTCTTTGGATAGACTGTGCAGTTGGCTTGAACCAAGGGCAGAATTTAGCCAAGGATAGAATTTAGCTTTTGGGTTTTTTGAGGCATGAAAAAACAGATTTTGTCACTTTAGCAACAGAAACAACAAAGTAAGGAAGGGTTAGCAGGATCTGAGAGTGAATACTGAGCAGTCCTGTTCTCTGAAATAACCTGCGTTTGGTAAAATGTTCACAAGCCCATCCTAGCAGCCATAACATTCAAAAGCAGGCTGCTTTCCAGGTGGTGGATGGGGCTCCGTGAGTGAGGAAACCACTTTAAGCTGTACCAGGGAGCAAGGCTGGAGTAGGGTGCTCCAGGCACTGCATTCTTGATGTACTATCAGGTTTCAGTACTATTATGAAAAAAGCTGCAGGGGATTTGTGTGCATACCTAACACACATACCTTTGATGTTGACATTGTTAGATCCAAGCAACAAATCATATCTTTCAGTCAGATGTAGCTTCCAAAACGCTATTAAATAACTGTAGCTAGACAGTTTGTCCTGTAAAAATTACAGTCAAATTCTTCTCTCCTAGGCTAGGCTAAATTCAGAGTCTGTCCAGGGACATAAATAGAACTCCGAAATTACATCAGGATTATCAACAGCAGAATCTCTTTCTCCCTCCCTCTCTTCCTCCTTCTTTCAGACCAAGGGAAGCACGTGTACACACAGACACTATTCATATTTCTGCTGCTGTTGAGAGGCTGATGATAGGATACTGTAGACTTTGACTTTGCAGTCTTTTAGTGAATGGGTTCTAGCTGGTTAAAAATTGTTTTGCTGCCATCTTTTAAAGTGCATTACTTCACAATGTTGCATATGATGAAATTGCTGTTAATGAGTGAATGGTAAAAGCACACCAGAAGTGCAATGCAATGGTTTTTTTCTGCTTTGCAAGGAGTGCTTAAAATCATGTATTTGGACACAATGGATGTAATTTCTGTTTGAAAAAATAACAGTATGAACTGAGTTCAGTATTTAATATACCATACACCAGAATGATCCCAAAATATATCAAGCCAGAAAGTGGATTAATTACAACTTGCCACCAAGCCCTTGGTTCAAGCCCCTGGTATATTTCAAATACATGGAAAATTTATTTCTATTTTGAACACTGGCATCTTTATGAAATTGTGCCAGGATGTCGGCAGGCTCTGGTCAGACTCTAGCAGACATTCGTAGCAGCATCAGTTTCCTGAAGGCAGTAATAATTATCAAATCATTTTGATAGACAGACAGTCATCAGACATCTGCATATCCCAGACATACAAAAACATCCCCAGCCAGCCATGTGGCTACCAATGGATCTGCTCAGACAAAGTTCAAGAGAAGTGCCTCAGGCCAGATCGTCAGCTGCAGAAAATCAGCCAGGCATAGTCTATTGGCCTTCCTTGTGCTGTGTGCCTTTTCTTTGGAGAAGACTCTGCCCAGCTGTCATGGGGCAATGGGAGGTCACTCGGGCAATGTGCTGGATGCGAAGGGTAAACTCCTGCAAGAGTTTAGGGCCAGGTCTGGGAATGACCAAATAAGCTCTGTACATGATGCTTCATATCTCTGAAGGAGCAGAAATGGCTGTGCAAAAGAGGCTGCCTAGATCCCTTGCATCCTTATCCCAATTTGCGCAGATGAGAGGACAGATAGCTCTTCCTAACAGGATGTGCTCAGTGAGCTGAACAACCTGGGCAAGGGCTCATGCACTGCTCTGCAGTCATCTGTGCTGTGCAGTTGGGAGCCTTTTCTGCTTCAGTGTCTTGTCCTCTGCCACTTAACATGGTGCCCACATCTGACTAAAGGAAATAGTATGGTTCACAAGCTCTTCCTTCTAGGTCATGTGGAAGAGATGGCCCCATATGACAAGAGGAATGTGTATGGATGAAAGACAGGCTGTGGGACTGGGCTGGGTTGTTTTCTCCTATAGATGAGGTCTGTAGGTTTTCTAAGCAGATCATGTTCTGCACCTGCCTTTACATAGTGCCTGCTATGTGCCTTCATTTCTTTTTCCATCCTGCCTGTAGGCTTGGACCTGTTTGCAGAAGCTCTCATAGGCGTGGAAATGAATTTGGTTGTTATCTAAGCCTACGTTGTAGTAAATTAATTGTATATGTTTTCCAGTCTCTAAATTACATGACACTGTCACTGAACAAATTAAGGTCTTTTTGATCTTAAAATGAGAAGGAGAACGAACATAGAAGGCCAGAAAGATAAGTGTTACCTGACAGTAGTTATATTCTGAGCAAAACCACTGAAGTTCAGACTTTGCTTTCCAAACAGTAGCAGATTTTGCAGTAGATTGTCTGGTTTGGGACTTTACTGCCCTATTTTGCTCTGTTACAGCATTGGAGGCCAGTTTAAAGGTCTGGGGGATTCTGGAGCTCCTCTCAGTCAGGTACAGAGATGACTACATTAATGACAGCCCTGCAGCTCTTATCAGCTCCATGAAGCCACCTTCAGTGGTACTGCCAGGAGTGGCCCCTCAAGCAGGAACTGGCCCTGCTTTTTTTGGTCCATATGGCAGGAGGTGGCTGAGCGAAAAGAGAGTAAAGTCTCTAAAACAAAAGTTGGAACCGGATGGTAATGTGATACAGTGCTTTTCACCTCTAGGTCATCAATTAAAATCTAGTCTGTTTAGTAGTGACCAAAATCATTTCCACATGGGCCAAGATAAGTGCATGGTGAACACAGGGGTTGCTGTGTCAAAACAGACAAGATAGTCTGCAGATAAACAGTTGCACAATAGTTATTTGTGTGGAGAAGTCTGCAAAGTATAAAGCTAAGTAGTTTCTGATCAGTTTACATCCCTGAATCATGAGGGCTTAGTTTCTTTGCAAATAACTTGTCATTTATTTCTGTCAACTAAAATGTAGAGTTTTTTCCATGTGTTATAATGAAGAACAACCAGAACCTCCCATTTGGCTTTCTCAATAGTCCATCTGTGTAGGGAGTTATAAATAGACAGATACGTATGACGTTTGCCAGACAGAAGAGCTAGCTCATGTTTCCTTAGGTACATAGCAAGAAAAGCTCAGTGCTGAACTGTGTACCAGAATTATTCTGAAAGGAAGAAATTGCTTGTTCATATTTTAACAGAAAAAATGCACAGGATGTTGAACTAAACCTGATCAAAATGCACTAGGAAAGCTTATCAAATACATGACAGGTGATAATGAAATATCAGGGGAACCCATGTGAGCAGTGGTGATTATGAAGATATGCAGTCAGCAATAACAGATCTTCCTGCTACAAAACTGTGTTGATTTTACATCAATTTAAACTTTGCTTATAGTATTGAACCAGTGATACAAGGCTCATTAAATGGGTATTCCATAAGCTTTACTGCTTTAAATATTTTATGGAAATGTAACCAATACTGGCTGAAACATTAGAAAAATGCATCTTTCAAGAGCACTGAACTAACAGCGACCGTTCTTTGAAGTCTTATTGCAATCTTGTTAAATTTGGTGGGTATTGTTGTGCTTGAATTGTTAATTCAACTAGCAGATGAAGAAAAAATTCTCCTTTTTGCCTTCTAGCTATTAAATTTGTACTTAATAATATCTGCAATAGTGGGAAATTTACCCCCGTGAGGAAGGCTGGATCAAAGCAACTGAAAAATGGGCTGTACGAGTGTAAAAGATTATGCATTTCTTTTTCTGTTTTTATGCTCTCAGAATATAAAACGTTCTTACAAACGTTATATAGTGAAGGTAGCTTTCTGTAAAGAAAATGTGTTCACCTATCCCTGCTAAAGTCAGTTGTTTGACTTCCACTGGATAAATACATATCTGACTGGATATGGGTGCCAGTGCCTGAATTTTCAGGCTGCCAAGACTCATTTAAGCAGTGTGTTTTGAATGGGACAATTCAAATACTTTGGAGGATGGCCAGTCAAATAAATATTAAAAGTAACTTTGTGTACTTGGACAGCTCTGATGTTCTCTGCTGTCCTCCACAAGTGGAGTAGATGTGCTGTTTACTTTGTCATCAGCTAAAGTTATTGGTGCAGCTCCTAAGATGTTGCAGGGGTTTCCAGCAGCAGTCAGGGGAGGTCAGTTTGATAAGCTAATAAGTATTTTTTGGATGACCTGACTTTGTATTTGATATTAAGAATTCAGAGGAGCACCAAGTAGGATAGAAAATAAAGAGTAAAAGTTCCACAGATTTTGCCAAAATTCTCCAAAGATTAGTTATAGCTTCATTTATGAGATTTCACAGAAGACTGTGAAATCTCCTTTGAACTCTAAGGGTCAGATGGTTTTGCTGTTAGATCCTAATGACCCACAGCAGTGTGCGTACACAGATTCTGCAGTTGCCAGTTGACTGCAGACGTGATGGAGGCAGGTCACCTGTGCTTCCAAAACACAAGATATTCCTGCCGGGGTGGGGAGGGCATCCACTCTTGCTCTTGATGGCTTTAAAAAGCATTTCTGCTACTCTGTTGAATAAAGCAAGCCATGAGCATACCTGGACCATAAGAGCAAACGGGAGTCTGGGGATGCATCCCTGCTGAGGCTCATGAAGTTGAAAGTAGCTTTTGCCCAGAGGGTACGCCAGTGAATGAGAAGTCTGCCAAACTGAATTTGGTACAACTCTTGACCGCTGGTACCAGATGAATATGGACTCATCACATGAGATAGATTGCTCTTTTTTCTCATTGTTTGACCAATGGCTATGTAGGCCATAGAGATGCACCTAAGATATTGACAAATAGTCAAGAAACAGAATTTGAAAATAAGATGAGGGATGAGGTGACAGAGAAAGAGTGGAAGAAGTGTCTTGTAGAAGATAAACAGTTGGGCTTTGAACATCCAAAACTTGCAGCAAAGTCAAAACCACCAAAGCCTTCCGTCTTTAGGTGGTTTTTGTTTTTTTTTTCTATTCAAAGTTAGAAGTCCTATCCTGAAGTTTTAAATTGCTATTATCTGCCTTAGCTCAAATACTTAATAGTTTAAACATGGCAAAAGTTGTATTTTACATTTGTTCCAGTATGCTAGACATTTAAATGATGTGGTCATAGGATGTCACTTGTTCTTTGTGTGTCATACAGATTTAAGAGAACTACTTAGAGTTGACTTGTACTTGCATAGAATGTAAAAAACCCCTGAATTTTGCTTTCAAGTGTATTGAATTTCAGCTCATACATATTTGCTGTATGATAGCTGTTTTTTAAACTTAGGATAAAACTAAACCATTAAAGTCCTGTGTTGCACAAAGCTCCCCTTACATATGATCATTGACACAAGTAAGGGAGCCTCTGGTAGAGCAGAAGGTCTGCCATCTTACTCTGCAGTCTCCTGAGGGGAACAGATAATAGTTCAGAGCTCTTGTGTATCCTTGCTGGATTTATCCAGCTTGCGTACGTCCAGATAGCTCTCCCACTCAGCCAAGCTGAAGCAGGAAAAACAATGCCCCTAAAATCCATCACTTGCAGTGATTCAGCTGGCACAAGCTAGAGCCCCCAGCATGACACAAGTGGGCACAGCTTGGGGCATGTCGGTGGTGGGTCCCCTTAGTACCAACGGAGGGGCTGTGCATTGCTTTCATAGCTGTGTTTCTTCCATTTAAGGGAGAATGTGCAAGAGACACTGAATTGTGGATCCCAAATCCAGTAGAAACCTATCCGGCAGTAAGCAAGCATTGCCAGGAAGCTCTTGACATGAAGCACTATGATAGCAAAGGTCTGGAATGACTAAGATTATTGAAAGCCTTGGTCAGTGTTAGAGACAGTTTCCAACTGGGCAAAGTACAATATTTTCCCTCTACTTTTTATGAATGGCTGGATGGGATTGTGCTAGAGTCAGAGTCCTCTGCAAAAGCCATTCATAAAAATAACAACAAAACAAAACAAACACACACAAAAAAACTTTCTAGGTCCAGTCCGGAGCCACTGGGTGCCAGAGGCTGGGAAAACAGGCTGGCAGCTCAAGCCCCAGCTATTACTGAAAGTATTCAAGGGGCTTTTTGGTGGTCTGAAAAGTATGAAGTGCTGTGTAGAAGGGCAGCTGGCAGAATTACAGTGACACATACTAGGCAGAAAGCCAGAGCTGGCCTCGTTTCAGATATTGTCTTTCCTCTCATTGAAGTGTCAGGACCTAATTCATGGAAAATTTGGTGAGTTGGCAGCTCTTTCAGAAGATTTCATTGAGCTACAGTGTGTGAGAATCACATGAATGCAGAGTGCGCTACGAAAAAATATATGAGGATTTCTGAGCAGGAGAAAACAGTCAGCCTCTAAGAATGTCTGTGAATTTCATGTGGTCTGGGAGGTAAACACATGTACAGGTGTAATCAGCAGGCAAAAAAAGAGAAAAAAATATGGAAAAACCCTATTGGCAGATTACTGAAAAGCCCAATGACTTCTGTAATTACAAGAGATTCCTTTGAAACAAATCACTCCTTTATCCAAGGGCAGCAAATGTCCATTAATAAGTTCAGGACTTGTAGTCCACCTGGAGAAGACATCAGTAAAATGTATGCTGTGGTAATAGCTTCTCCATCACTAGGGAATTTAATGGAAAAGAAAAAGGTCCACCCTGAAGTTCAAGGATGGGCCCAGTCATCACGTAGGGGTTTTTTCTCATATTTATTTGAGAACAGAACTTGAAGCCTGAGGAACAAATACACAAATGTAACAGCAATAGGATTCTGCTGAATTAGAGAGCGACTGAAAATAAACAAAGCATCTCTTGTTAAAATGGGACGCTTGTGGTGGGCAGCCTGAATTGAATCAGTTACATTTAATTTACGTTTTCATTGATCCTTCCCACTGAAATATTGCCCTGAAAGACCAGTTACACTAAACTGTTTATTCAGAAATATTCCAATTATTTCCTACTACACTGTCATGAAAATTAGGGTTTTGGCTGTGCAGAAGGACAGCATGTTGGCTTCTGCCCAAGCGAGGCACTAAAATCACGGCTGGGATTAGGAACAGGCAGGAAGGAAGGGCAGGAAGAAAATCGTCGGGTGCGATTCATATACTTTGAAAACAGAAAGTCGGGAGGGGAGGAGTCGAGTGAGGGGGAAGGCAGCAGCTTTGCCCCACTGAAATAAGAAAAGCCCTTTTGTGCTCTTGTCAGGATTTCAGCCTTTATCTGTGGTCTTATTGTTTCATGCTGTTTCATAGCACCCACAAGGGTCATCACATCATCTGGATAGTGTGGTGTATTTTAAGTGTGCCTGTATTAGTTCCATAATTGGTACTTCTCCTCCTTCCCGGGGTTGGGATGAAGGGCACTGGCCACCTTGGTGGGTCTTCTTACTGGTGTGGGGACCACACTTGCCGTGCCTGGATGGGAGTAGCCAGGAGAGAGACTTGCTGAGGAGTCCGTGGCAGGTCCTGTGTAGGAAGGCGGATGCAGCCTCTGTCTCCCCCAGCCCACACACCCAGCCTGTCCAATGATGAGTATCCCCAAAATCACGTCAACAGGTTTACAAGAGTCAGCACAGAATCACCTTCAAGAAGCTAGATACCTCAAACCAGAACTTCCAAGGCCTGGAGCACTGACTGTCTTTGTCAGGGATGGCTTTGGTGAGGTGAGAATCCCTGGCTCTGGAATGGGCTTATGTGTCCCTCACCTCTTTGCCTGAGCTGTACTCCTGCCCACAACCAGCAGGGAGAGCGTCCCCACAGCAGGACACTCCACTCAGGGCTGAAAGAGTGTGGTAAGAAGGTGAAGAGCAGAGTGAACAGCATCAGTGGAGACAACAAAATCTGGTTATAAAATTAGGCCACTCTCATGGTCTGTAAATAATACAGCAAAGTAAATCTAGCAGTACCACAGGAGAGCTAAAAGATGTAATGTGCTAAATTAGAACATGTTAAATTAGATTTCACCTTGGTTTTAGTTACACAAACTTAACATATTCCTCTGCATCCACAGTAATCTGAACTACTTCAGAACGAGCTCATAGATAGGTGTAAGAGAGGCTGGGTGTGAGAGCTGGATACGTTCATCACTGTGTTTCTGAATACAGCCTTTGCCTGTGTTTTATTTGTGTTGCTGAAAACATTTTTCCCAGCATCTGTGAAATCACAATTAAGTGACTTTAGTGAATTTTGTTTCTCACCATCCTTTTGTTTTGCTTTTCAGCCTCAACAAGTGGTTCAAAAGAAGCCTGCTCAGGTAAGAAGAGTTAATTTAAGTTCTGTAGACTTACTTTAAATTAAATAATTCTTTGGTATTTAAACTGTTGTCCTGTAGTGTAAAGAATGGAGGCAAATGCATTAGTGGTGTGAGCTCCAGGACAGCTGGTGGCTTGCTAGGCACAACCACAAGAACAATTGATGTGATGGCCCTTGGGAAAGAGAGGAGGAAATAGTGGACAGTACTTGCTCAGAGTTGTCCTCTTCCTGCAGTGGGCACCTTGCAATGGTAAGGCAGGCACATATAGCCACACACACAAGTGCGAGCGTGCCATGGGATAGGTATCTCTGTGTGTCCTGAACGTGCGGAACTGAGGACTGCTTCCAGCAAGGAGGGGACACAGGTATAAAACCCTTCTCCCTGCTGGTCTAAATTAGTATCTAAAATCAGAAAATAAAATAGGTTGAACTCAGTAACTAGACTGGATCCGTCCTAAAGACTGACACGTTTGAACTTCTGTGGGTGGTATTACTCTTTAATACCTTGGACAAAATGCAAGCCACAAAGTGTCATGAAACTGGCCAAACACTACATTTACAATAGCTTCCATTTTCCTTCTGCAGCCTGCCCTGTGTTAAAAAACCCCAAAACCCAACTCTGCTGCCTTGTTACCTATGCAGCAGCAGAAGAAAGCCTGTGGGCATGGGAGCAGATCCATCCCTGCTTGGCAGAGTCTGTGAGCTGTGTTGCTGTACCTCCATGAATATGAATGATTACTGAGTCAAGAGCATGAAGGATCCATTTGCTTTTCTGGAAAGAGGTCTGCTTTCAGAAGGGAATAGTACTTTTGTTTTTCTACTGTATGGTTTTAATACGTTGATGTACAGTGTACGTTATTGTAATATCTACTGTAGTCTGAATTAGGAGCTGTTACATAAGAAACAGAAAACGTCCTAGCTGTGAGTTGAAGGGGTGAAATGATGTAATTCTGCAAAGCATGTGTAGAAATTGGGTTTCTACAACAGAAATCAATACAGTCACAGCAATGAGGAATCCATAGCACTGGCAATAATATTAATGTCTCCGAATGGCAGAGGTAACATATAGGCTGAATGTAGTAGTATTTTCAAGTGAGGTTAAGTTCTGCAAGGAGAGGCAATGTCTTTTATTAGGCCACCTTATGCACGAAACACAGCATAAGGCCCCTAGGACTTACCATCTATAACCTTTTGACTACACTGCACAATTCAAAACACACCAAGTTGTTCTAATGAAAGATATTTCCTCTCCCTGGTTTTGCTTATATTTCAACTGCTACAGCTGCAATCAGGCTACTTCTACTAGATCATGGTAGTAAATCTGCTGGTGGGTACAAAGCCAGCCACCTCCTCCGTGGCCCCTGGGAGATGGGGAGGCTTAAACCCTGCTGTGCAGAGGAGGCACAGCCTTCTGGGAAGCTGTTCATGTTGTGGTTTCCTCTGGTACGTAGCAGAGCTCATCACCACCAGGCTTAGCAGGATGAAGGGATCTGCAGGTGGTGGCTCTGCTTGCAGCCCAGCCTGGCAGAAGCTATTGCTGTCAATGGCACATGTGGCGCTAACTCTCCCCAAGTACTTAATCCTGCGAGTGTTTTGTTTGAACAGTAATTGAATGCAAGTTCTAGCACAAGGGAGGAAGAAATGGCTGGCACTGAGACTGGGCTGGGGTGTGGGAAGATGAAGAGGGGACCTAGGATTCCATCTTTTGGTAGCAGAAGAAAGTAAGGACAGATTTAATTGATGATATTTGAAGCAAAGTAGCAGATTCCCTGCACGGATCTGCCTGTCCTTCTTTCCCGAAGCAATGATTGCAGTGAGGATGCCATAGGGTGTTTCAGCCAACCAGATGTGGCCACTGCTGCATGGTGCCTCAATGCATCTCCATGGTCAGAGACAGGGAGAGAGAAAAGGACGCCCTTTGACATTCCCATTAGTAATGTAAATGTTTGTATGGAAAATGAAGAGGCACGTAAGAACATACGAAAGGAGAGGGGGGCTTTTTAGAAATTCCCAGTCATCACAACATGGCTAGTGAAGTTACACTTCAAATTATTTGTGTGCCATGTCTTGACTCAGAGAACATTTCTCTTTTTTTTCAATCCTCGGCCTGAGGGATGTTCAGTGAAATCACTGACTTGTTTTTAACCCTTCCTGGTTTAAATAGGCTCTGCTCCCACGCCCATGCTAGCACAGCATTGCGGTTTTGCATGGCAGAGAACAAAAATTATCACTGCAGGCAAGTGCTCAGGACAGTGTCTTCCTGAGGCTGAAAAAAGGAGGAGAAAAAGCAGTGTAATTCCTGGGACAATCAGGACCTTCATTCTGCTGGATTTTGCTGAAGTCCAGTTGCCTTTCTCCATTTTCTTTTTTACACTACTGAATTTCCCTTTAAAGGAGGGAGGTTCAGACTCAGAATTAACAACATGAACATGAGCTCATGCAGGCTTCCTAATCTGAGCTGTCTAAGGAAATAGTGATAAATTACATAAACATGGGGACTACATGGAAGTTCATGGAGGATAATGTAAATCTTACACTACATTCAGAGGAATCTCTTCCTTTTCCATCTGTTTCCTTCAAAATATCCTCCCAGATGGCTTTACCATGTGGCAGTCTGGATTAAGTTAGAAATGTATCCTTTCTTCATCAGTGGGGACTGTAAAAGGTTGCAGTTGAGAACTGCTGTGTGATAGTGAGCGTGTTACTCCAGCCTGCCTTGGTAAAAGTGGCAGAAAGTCTTGATCATGCTTTCCCATGCTTTGAATTTCTTGTGTATGCTCAAAGATTTCTATGAGAGTTGTTCACATTACCATTATTCTTGTTACTGCTGCTAGCACCTATGCCTTTTGTGTTTGTGTTGTTTTTAAAAATATAGAAGCAGCAAGACCAGATAAAATTCTCGTTTTATGAATACCAGCTTGGTTCCCATCACTGTTTCCCAGATTTTAAGCATTGTGCAGGGCTCCACCATGCCCTGAATCTCTGCTCTCCAGTTTAGGGCCAAGCAGACCTGTATATAAACTTCTGCAGTTTCTTCAAACATCTCCAGAGCTCTCAAGATTTACCGTCATACAGACAGTAAATGCAACAGCAAAATCCACTGGAGATCTGCACACCCATATAATTAATACAAACCTTTAAATGCTGTGCTCTGTACACATCTTTGATGATCTCTAGCACATACTCTCACACTGCCTTGGAGAAATGGGGAAAAGACAGCCAACCTAACGGCGTGACATTGATATGTTTGGCACTTTCAGGCAATTATATACTTAAACCTCAGAAATAAGATGCTCCTTTGAAATCTGCTGTCTCCAAAGAATGGACAGCCAGATCTCACAGTCATGATGTAGTAATATTCTTGCTGAGGTGTGCAAATAAGTAGTCAGAATAGAAATTGCAGTTTCTCCCTTTCCTCATTTTTAAGCTGTTTGTAGCAGCTGTAGCCTCAGCCATGTGGGGGAGTTACACACTTAAGTAATACAAAGGAAATAGACATTCTTAGGAAAATATTATGAAAGCTATCAAGAGTTTTCTGGAAACAGGATCTATGTTTTATTTTTGTCATTTCTGGAGAGACAATATACTGTGAGTATAGAGCAACCTGTTGAAAATCTTACAGATTTTTGGGAGATCTGTTAAAATCTCCTATCCTTGCAAATCCTTTGCATCTGAGTTTGAAAGACAGCGTATCAAGTCAGAAAGGGCACTGTATCAGTTAGAAAAGCACACGTAAAGCATTTACAGAAAAGTACACAGAAGAGGTACACCAAAACTACACAGCAAGTGTACTCTTCTATCTAATGCTAAATGCATTAGATGGGGTTTTAAACATAAAAATCCCAACAAGAACACAAACTAGAAGGAAATGGGTTTTTTTCATATAGGAGAGAAAATGCAGATGTGCTGTATATTTTCCTGTTTCTCATGTCTTGGTATCAATAAAGTTATGCCTCTTAATCAGTCATAATATATGCACACCTCAGAACCTCACATTATGTGTGTTTCCCAGCTGCATCCATCACGTACGCCTGCTCAGTGTGGGACATAGTAAATGATAAAAGCATCAGGCAAGCTTTGCAATCCAGTGGTTATGTCTCCATTCATATGCAGCAGAGATTGAGTGCAGAGCTGAGCCTGGGACCCGTGGTGGTTTTGTGGCACCCACAGTGCATGTGTTGCATCACCTCTCTCTGCCGTGCAATAAATTTGCACTTCCACAAGCCTCAAGCATTCTGAGTATGTGCTAGCCACCACACCTGGGTTTTTTTTCCCTTCTAAGAAATCCCAGACAGAAATGTGGTAGAAAAACTCCAGAGATGCACTTCAGTAGGTTGAAATGGAGCTTCCAGTGTCACAAACAGGATGGCACGCGCTTCATACCCAAGTCTATGCACATACACATCTGAGAGAGTGTGTGCCACTGTCTAAGCTCACTCTGTGTCCCACCAAGCCAGAAACATTTCAGTCTTTCTCAACTGTGCCTTGACTGTAGAAATGTTGAAAATCTTCTTCCCTGGGGGTTGACTTGGTGCCCCAGGGTTTCATTGCTTTTCCCACTGTGTCCAGTGAGCTGTGTTATGTGCCATGTACTTTTATGTAAATTACTGACATGGAGAGTCAGAAGTTGTCAGATCCTAGAGGAGTAAAACTTTATTTTCCATCACAGAATGGTAGGGATTGGAAGGCACCTCTAGAGATCATGTAGTCCAACTCCCCCTGCTAGAGCAGGTCCACCTAGATGAGGTCACAAAGGAATGTGTTGAGGTGGGTTTTGAAAACCTCCAGAGAAGGAGACTCCACACCTTCCCTGAGCAGCCTGTGCCCCCTCATCCTCACAGGAAAGAAGCTTTTCCTTGTGTTCAAGTGGGACATTTTATGTTCTGTCTAATGTCCATTACCCCTTGTCCTGTCACTGGACACTACAGAAAAAAAGTGTTACCTCATCCTCCTGACTTCCAGACTTTAGGTAATTACAAGTGTTGATGAGGCCCTCCCTCAGTCTTCTCTTATCCAGGCTAAACATAGTATATTCCATGTACAATCACACAGAATCACAGAATGGTAGGGTTGGAAGGGACCTCTAGAGATCATCTAGTACAACTCCTCTGCTCAAGCAGGTCCACTTAGATGAAGTCACACAGGAAAGTATCCAGGTGGGTTTTAAAAACCTCCAGAGAAGGATACTGCACACCCTCCCTGGGCAGCCTGTGCCAGGGCTCCCTCACCCTCACAGTAAAGAAATTTTTCCTTAAGTTTAAGTGGAAATTATATATGAATACAATGAGAAATGGAATTTTATACCTAAGTGTAAGGTAAATGCATGTATGTTATATACACCACACCAGAACATCCTCTGAAAGGCTGAGTTACCATTCCTTTAGGTTTTAGGGTTGTTGATTGGGTGTTTTTTAAACCAGCTACTGAATGCTTTCCCAAAGGCAGCAGTAGAGACCATCTTCAATGTGCTGGAGGCTTTTGGTACCACATGAACACATGCCAAGCAACTCTATGTATGTCACATCTCCATCAGCCCAGACTCACTGCACCTCCCCACGTGGAGTGTAGTCTCAGTAAAGATGCTCAAAGCTTTCTTAGTGGGGCTGAGCTCCAAGGTGCTGCAGGGCACTCCAACTCAGTGCCCTGCCTCCTGCCACCATCAGACAGGGAACGATGCTTCTAGAACTGGTCAGAGTTTTGCATAAATAGCTTCATGATGAAATAACCTCTTTATATTGACCCTTTTCCCTGTAGGTGCCCTTGGAATTTTCGTTTTCCCAAAGCTTCACAATACTATGATCACTTGGGAACTGAGTTTTTTAAGTCAAAATAGGGTTTGATTTGGGTTTTTGATCACTTTACTTTGCAAAATCCTTCCAGACTTTGCTTTTGAGTGTTCTGGAAACATTTTTTTAATTTGGAAACATCATTTTAACAAAGGGATAAAAATGTCATGGGAAGTATTACAAAAAATAACTCCAATCTGAAAATTATGTTTCCTTGTTACCAATTCCGCTGTTTTTATTTCAAGCAACCTGCAAGGATTTCTTGGTGTAAAATGAAAACCAGAAAATTATAGAATTATAGAATAATGTCAAACTTGTGGACTATGGACAGAATTGTTAAGAAATTAGGTGGATACCTGAGCTGCAGGACTGAAACTGCTCTGGGAGAGGTTTGAATGTAATTTTAAGGAAATTAGTAAAGTCTTTAGCTTTCTTTGCACATGTAGTAGATGAGATCTTGCAGATGGTGCTGAGCTTTATGTCTTTACCTTTTTCCTCCTTCCAAGGCAAAATGGTGGCAACCACATGATGTGGTTTCCAAAGGAAGACATATTCAGTCTTCTTTTATAGTCAATTTATTGTAACAGGGATTTAACATTATATTTTTGCTTCATGGCTTGTTGAGGACTGTCAGGGTGATTCAGAGTCTTACCTGCTGCAAAGCGCCGCTTGGAGATTTTCTTGTCCTTGTCAGTCAGTGGAAGAGCAGGAGTGCCATTCCATAGTCCAACATGGGAGGAGCCTTCAGCTCTCAACAAGAGCAGAAAAGGTTATTTTAACTTCAAATATGCAACTTTTTATTCCCTTGAGATGAGCCCTAGAGCAGAAGGCAGTTTCTGAATGCAGCACTGCTGACGTATTTGCCCATTCAATACAGACAGGCTCTCAGGTCACTGAGTGCTGAGCAAGACCTGTCCCTAAAAGCACACCTAAATGTCCAGGGGCTACAGCTGTTATGCTACACCATGCATAGCACTTGGAGCAGGCTAGAGACCAAAGGGGTAAGCTGAAACACTTCTCTTCATCCTCTCCTCACCTCAGCCCTCTCCTCTCCCTGCTTGGGAAGAAGCCCAAGATGGGCAGGTGATGGCTGTGGATGGAGTGGCTTTGTGTTTGACCCCATGGCTGTGGCCAGGAAAGCTGTTTAGGGAGGTACTCTATCCATTGGCACTTGTTTCTGATTGACGTGAACTGAAATCTCACTAATGATAGCCAGAAGAGAAGGGGCTGTGACACGTGCTTGGGAAACACCACTGAGGAAGATGGCTGGGCAAGAAACACTGTTTACAGAAAAAAGTCAGTCAAGAGTAAATTAAACAGTGCAACTTTTGCATACATCTACTGTGTATTTTGGCCAAGATTTCCAAGAGCAACAGGAGTCTGTGCTACTAACACTTGGGTATGTTCACAGGCATACAGGACTCTAGGCAAGACTTGGCTACTCCCTGAAAATTTTGATTATTTTAAGATGTTTCCAGGATGATATCCAGAAAGTTGAAACTACCAGAAAGATCAGCCTCTGGACATATAGCAGTAAAAATAATCAAACTTCTAATTAGCAAAGATGAGGCGTGACAGAAGGCTGTGCAGGAAGAAAGCCCTCTTTGCTGAGAGCTTGGTTCCTGAACTTCTCATACAGGCTCTTCATCTTTCATGGTCAGCATCGTTGTTGCTCCTTCACACCTGGCTGAAGTCACTGAAAGACTCTCTATTTCCTGACATAAGTATTATTAAGAGATACTCCAGGACTGTAACCCAGCTCATCTGCTGCACTGAAAATCATGGGACATGAACCTGCTATGTGGCCACTTACTAGAAATTGCTGCATCTTTGCTGTGCCAGTTCAGTACCATATAAATTTTGTTGCAAATTGTGTGTTAAAAATTAGGAATGCTGCAATGGATGTGGAATAAGGTAAATACCGTGAAAATAAAAGATAAGGCCAATGAAAATACACTTTTTAATCTGTCAAATAATTTGCTAAGATGGTCAGTTATAGTATTTGTGTACCAGCACTATTTAAAAAAGATTTGACTAGGGAAAAGAGCAGTATGCTGAGCGCTTACTAACTGATATGCATCTTTAAACATATTCTGGAAGGAAACAGTAAGAAGCCAATGTCATATTTTATTCTGGGTTTTCCATGACATCTGGAGAATTTTATAAGGCACTCTTGTTGCCCAAAATAACAGTCTTGGAATAGAAAAAAAACAAGAAGTATTTCATAGCTACTCTATCAGTCACTGTGGGGCATTTGTGGAATTTGGTGTATTTAATTCCTTGAAATCAGTGCTGCCGTGCTACCCTGGGGTGACATCTGGCCTCCCTGGGCAGCCCATCAGCTTATGACACCTGTGCCAAACGTTCAGGCTGGGATGGATGTGCTGGACTTACAAGCATGTCTCCTCCCTTGCAGCTCAGAGTGCACAAAGGATTCGTAAAAGTCAGCGCAAAATAATAGCGTGATGGAAACTCTAAACCCATTTTCTTTGGTGGAGCTTCCATCCTGTATCACTTCGTTGATGTTGCCATTGTGCTGACCTTAGGTGCTGTGGTTGTATAAAGTAACCCAGATAGCAAGCACTGGCTGTGACAGACAGGCTGGTGCTTGGGGGAAAGCTGTTCAGAGCTCATGGTCGTTGATTGCTCATTGGATATTTTGAGCATTGTGTTGCTGTGTTTATAGACAGAGTAAGAAGTTTGGGAGTATCACAACCTTAGTAGACTATGCAGTGAGAATTTTGCTCCTAGGTGCTTCACATTGAAGGCTACAGGAGTATGTAGGGGGGTTTCAGACAACAGCACATTGCCACGCAGTGCAGAGAGGACCTAAACCTTTGGACGGTTGAGTATTTGTAGGGCTTCTTGATTTCGTCCTTATAGGACCTAAATAAATAAATAAATAAAACTGCTTTTTTTGCACACCAAGGAAGGAAAAAAGCCATTCAAAACAGCTGCCTGACTGTTGGGCATTGCAGCACTTGCATCACCATAGCAAACTATCTCATGGATCCTGTTTCTTTGGGATCCCAATGCCGCAAATGTTACATTTTTAATGACGTCTGCTGCAACAGATGGTGAGCATCACCACATTGAAGTTCTTCCCATCGTAAGGCATTTCTAGAAATGCCAGAATGTTTTCATAAAACGTTGGGCAAAATCTCTCTTTAGAAATGACTACTTAAACAAGGATATAATATCGCCAATGTACTGCATGCTTTGTCTCTGCTCAGTGCACTCACATTGTAGGCCTGATCTCAGGTTTGGAGAGTTATTTGCCACACAACCACCATGGGAAAAGAGAAGGAGAGAAATAAAAAAAAAATTAATCACCCACATTCTGCCCGAATTCAGATCTCAGATTTCCCACATCCTGGTATTTAATTTCTCACAGAGTTACCAATGGTTGATCTCACGGCAGGATTAGTGGGAAGAAAAATGAGAGCTCCATTGAAACCAGACTTGAGTCTGGAAGGAAGGGACATGTGAGCTCTAGGACCCAGGAGATATCAGATTCAGGGCAGTGAATGGCTTCAGCCCCTTCCCTGATTCTCATGCTTATTTTGAGGCAAAATCTGGAAACTGAAGTCAGAACAGCAAAGAGACAGTTACAGTATATGTGAAGCAGCTCGCCCATCACTTTAATAGTCTCCTGAGTACTGTGTTATATAGTGAGGCATTAAATGTAATTTATATTAGTATTTCTTTGTGTTTAGGAAGAGGAGAATAGATTAACATTGAGGTATAAATTGCAGTATATCTGTCTCAGTCCTAAAAGAAAACATATTTTGAACATACGTTTCCACTAGGATACCTTCTCTGATTTGATTACGGAATATAGATGTGTTCAATTGGAAAAGAAACTCCCATAAAAGATTTTATAATAAAAAGTAAATAATCAATATCTATTAAATTGGACAGCCCCACTCACTTTGAATCAGACTGTCTTGCTCAGAGAGAGGAAAATCTTTGCCCTGTGGTAGCACAGATCGCAGTGCACATGGAGCTTGAGAACTTGGGTTGCTGCTCTGTGATGAAGAGGACTATACTTTATCACCTTTTCCACTGTATTTTGTGGAGATATTCAAGAAGTTTTAAAAAAACTTTAAAGACATCACTCTAAATCCTTTAGGAGTTGAACATATTAAGATGACAAGAAGAGAATGTCATGAAACCGTAACTATCCTTTTTGGATTACCTGGCATTTGTAGATTTATTGGCAAGATGGCTTAAATTAGGGATATATTTTTAGCCTGCAGCATTACATAATAAAATAGCAGCAGAATTCTTTGCAGTTAAAAAAGGGAGGGGATGGGAGGGGAGTTTATTAGAACCAACACAAACTTCTCTGATTTTGTGCTTTTGTCTGCACAAAGAGGCGCTCCATGGTTACACAATCAGTAAAGTTTGCAAGAAAAGCATTTCCAATACCCCATTTTGCTCAGAATTCATCCCTCTGCCTTTCACTGCAGACTTGCTGTTTAGTCTGAAACTGAAAATTAAACCCAGAACTTCAGCTCTCAAAGTTACATACTCTGCTTTACTGCCAGCACACAGCCTCACCAGCGTCTGTGTGGCAAGATCTATGATTAAACTCTTCAGATGTTTTTAAAAGCATTTTACAAGTCAGTTAAGCTTTGTGTTTTTGTTTTGTTTTGAGGTTTTTTTTAAGAAACAAAAATAATTTAACTGAATTATACCACAAAGTCTAAGATGAACTCTGCTGAACCAGATTGGAGAACGCAGCTTGCTATCTTTCAGCAATATGTTCCTCATTTGGAGAGGGCTTTTCCGAGCACGACCCAGGGAAGGTAGAACCCCGTGTGTTAAACTCTCTCCTTCAAAAACAAAAGGAAAGAAAGGCAAAATGGGGGGAGACTAAGGAAGAGCAACTGTTGCATCAGGAGAGCCCCTGCACCTCTGCCCACCCTGGGGCCTGTGCTGGCAGGCATCAGCATGGCGTGGTCAGCAGCATGGCGTGAGCCACTTGGCCTCAGCCTTGGGGCTGGCACTCATAAAAATGTTACTGGTGCACTTCCACCGTGAAAGGGGCTATTATCTTCTCTTCCCACAGCCCCTTTCCAGTGGGCACGCTGGGCCGGGCCCAGCGGCTGCCGCTCACTCGGCATTCCCGCATGGCTGGGCCCTAATGAGGTGTGTGTGGCTCTTGGCTGCAGGTTTTCAATCTCTTTCTTACTACTTCAAAGCTGCTGCTCCGAGGTTCAGACAAGTTTGATCACTTGACAAAATCTCTCAGCTGGGATTCAAAGGGGAAGATGCTTTATTTTATTATTTATCATTACAGAGAGATAGCTGTTCCTAAACTGCAGTTGCCAGTGGCTCTGTGGACAGAGCCATAATGCTTTTTGAAGTGATAAAGGATTGGAGGTGAATAACTTCTGGCAGTTGCTTCCTGTCTGTAACAAGCACTCACTTTTTTCTTTTTTTTTTTTTTTTTAAGAGGGTGGAGACAAAAGGAGAATAAAAATCTAACAGGCCTTATTTTACTCTCCTTTTCATGTTCTAAAATAGCAGAGGGCAAAAGGTAAATGATGTGGATTTGACCTCCATTTCAAAGCCTAGTGTTCCTTTCCCTGCTGCATTCTGGGAGACCTTCACCGTAGTCTGTCCTCTGTTGCTTAACATAAAATATGCACAGAAATCGCTGCTGTCTCAAGTACCTCAGGGGCGCAGGAGGAAGGGAGACTCTCTTACATTGACATGTTTGGGCTCCAGTATCCTTTGGGCTTTGCCATCTCCACTGCCACAAGAAAGCAGAGCTAATTCAGTGACCCACAACATTTCAGTGAACTGTACCAAGCCTAAGGATTTTTGAAGATTGGCATCCATGTTTTTTTAACTCTTTCGTGTAATTATGGACATGCATATTCGTCATTAGAGACTATTATTAGAGACTCTGCTTGCCTTATGCTCCAATCTCAATTTTGGCTCCGGAGTGTAGCATGCTGTGTGAATACAGAGCAGTTTACCACTCCTCCAGTTTACAGTCTTCACAAGAGGTTTATAAGAGCAGCTTCTCAAAGTTGGGGTTAGTCCAGCTTGGTTGTATACGTTTCTAACCACTGCCTTATTTTCCTTAATATTTTGTTTCCTTTCCACCAAGACTGTTTATGTCCTGTAGGGTTCAAGCTCTCCAAGACTAAAATACGTCTCTGTCAGTGTTAGCACAGCACCTGCAATTGCTTCAAGCACCATTTTGCATTACATCAGTGCTTTGCAGACTTTAAATGATGCTTCCCGCAAAATTCTTCTGACTGGTACTGAGATTTTGCTGGAGATTTTCACTCTCCTTTTAATCACATGGGGAACAGATTTTTTCAAAGTGTTTTGACCTGCGTAGGTCAAAAAGCCACTTGCTATACTCAGATGCCAAAACGCGTTTAAGAAATCTGACCTGATGTAATTTAGACAGCTGAGACTCGATTTCAAAAGGCTTCAGCAGCACAGGCTTTGGTACTGAGCGACCTGCTGCCTTGCAGAAACTTCATTGCTGAGTTAGCTTCAGGGCTGCTCTAAAATCCGTGGCAAAGTTGAGCACCTGGAGCTGAGGTTCATTCAAGTCCATCCATATGAGACATTGAGAGACAGAGCCTAAGGCAGGTACCTTTTAAGCATAGTCATCCAGTCTAATTCCTGTCTCTGGAAGTTCTCAAATGTGAGCCCTCCTGGATTTAAAAATCCTGTATCAGATAAGCCAGTAACCAGAGATGCTCGTTATCCTCCATTATATCAAACAGTTCTCCTAGTGGCAGATAAGCTATGAGATAGATAAATGGTTTTGAATCCCCCTTAATCTAACAGAAAGGAGAGACCTGAACCTATGCTTAGAGAAAATTGTTCTAACTTAAAGAAGAATCTCCTGTGCTGTCCTGAGAGGATCTTCCTGAATGCTTCCTAGTTCCCTCCAGTTGTCTGAATCTGTTAGTCGAGGACCAAAACTTGGGCAAATTTTGCTAGATACTTCTTCCAGCAGAGGAGAGTGATCTGAAGGAGTGGTTCCTGGGTGTGCAAGGATGGTAGCTCTCTCCAGTCTCTACTGCTGTTGTTAGCCTGGGCCATGCTCAACAGCAGCTGGGTCCCAGCGCAGCCCCAGCAACTTCACCCTGGCTGCCCCAACTAGTTCACTTCCTCCAACAGCTGAGGATGTGGATTATCCAGTAATTCCCATGAGCAGCCCTTTTGCTAGTCAGCATTGTTCTGTCAGTAAAAGGAGAGGACACCCTGAATTTGCTTACCAGCTCTGCAGAAAGTCACAGGCTGGTCATCTCCAGGGCAGCATCAATGCTTTGCTTTGTTTTCTTTGTACCCTTTCCATCCCTCACAGAATATTTGATTAGTTATATAAAAGTGGAATGAGTTCAAGAGAAGAAAAATGCATCCTCCATACGCAACATCTTGGTACGTAGGCTTCTTCCTAGAAGGTATAAAACCTAGATTGACATATCTGCTTCAAAACAGAGAGCATTTCAAATTGCAGAGTGTTTCAAAACAAGTCTACATGTGAGTTTTCCAAGCCCATGCCATTGTGTACGTGCACTCAAAGTCTTACTCTTGGTGTCTGTTGTGCATTGCCTTCCTGATCATGGAAACTTTGAGAACATCTCCAAGTCAAAATGATTCTTAAGACATTTGCCAGCCCTCAAACTGCTCCCAAGAGCATTAGACAAAGACTGTAATCCTCTTGAAGGCCAACATCTTTTAAGTGTCAAAGTGGACCATTAGAGGCTAAGTCCATAGGATCTTACACATTTGTGTCCTTAAATCTCAACCTGAAACCACCTCATCAGCTGCCATCTCTCTGTGTCTCTCTGTTTAACCGTCACCCACCAGCTCACTACCCCTAGGGCTGTCCCATGCTGTAGTTAATGACTGCAGAAACAGTGCTGGGAGAGAACAGGGGATCTCAGAACTGCTCTGTTGGCAGAGTTTTTAACTGTGCTTTTAGCCACCGAGCCAGAGATGTTGTTCTCCTTCTTGCAAGTTAGCGGTGACAGTGTGCAGAAATTGCTTGCTGGTGGGAAGGTTGATTTACATATACTCTGATAGAGTTTCTGTATTGAAATAATTTCTTTACGTACCCTTCTTGAAAATGGGCTTTAATCCAGCTGTACTAAGAGTTATGTGGCCTTTCTGTTTATGGTCTGGATGATCTCTTCTGCCCTAATAAATCTTTCTATTGTGATGTGTGAAGTAAATGTGCGAAGCGACAATTTTAGCTCTGAATCCAGTTTCGGGAACTAAACTTTGACTTACTGCTGAGTGACAGCTGTCACTGAGTTCACCAGTGCAGATTGCAGACAGTGAAGTGGCTTGAAGCAGCAGATCCCACCCTAAGCTTCACACAGAGCAAACCTTCTCTGCAAGTGCTGTAAGAATTTCTAAAGCAGTTTGGTGCATTGGCTGTGGAGCAGTCGGGATAGCACTGTGTATCAGCTGGGCACAGCCTGGGCCCCACCGTCTGCAATAGGAGCCACTGGCTTCAGAGACTCCTCTGAAAATATTAGCTTGCATGCCAGGAGATTTCAGACAAGCTAACAGCAGACAATGGTCCACAGTTTGCAAGTTGCTCTTGTCAGCAATTCTTTTTGACATATCTATTCAAGCATACCCTCTTGGGCTTAGAAAGGAGCCAGCAAAATCTGTGCCAATAGCTAATACTTTGTTATAAAAGAAAAGCTCTGACAAATCCAGAGGCTCCATATGTAGCGTTACTGTGATCCTGTAGTTCATCTCACAAAATTATTTCTTGGTCTTTTCAATCTGGGGTTCAGAAATTCATGGTCTGAAGGTGAAGAAAGTGAATTGCCAGTGAGTATCTTGACACAGAGACAATTAACCTTGAAGTAGCCCTAAAGGAGCTTTGTCCCAAGGTATTAGAGCAAACACTTCTACAAAAATGCCCAACAGTTGCCCTTCTTCAGGTGGGGGCAATGCTCCTCAAACACCAACAGTTGCCTTATCATTGGGTTGTGTTGTGGCCACTTTGTGAAGGTCCACCAAAAAAAAAAAGAATGCAGAGGATATACAAAAGGTTGAACTAAGCCTGTCTGTTCTTGAGGACACCAGAATGTTACTGGCTGTTTGTACTGCCAGAAAAATAGCCTGCACCAACCAAATGCAGGTCCTAGACAGCAGGTAGTGTTATATTTCACCTGTGCAGGATGTCATGGGAAAGAATTGTCTTGGGAACACAGTGTGATTCTGACCAGAAGAAAAAATGCCATGGTTTAAATATACAGTCATTGGTTGCACAGCTCCATTCAGGATGCTGTTTCCTCTGAGCTTAGGAATAAGTGCATTTACTCGTGGTTATCACTTCATGTATTCCTGCAGTATACACCAGTTGAAGAACCTTCAAAAACAGATGCAGCATCACAGCTCTGGAGAGGGTTAGTGGGTCCATGCATCTCAACACTGCTGTTCTGTGCCCTATTAGGTGTCCTAGGGGATGACAGACATCTACAGAAAGCAGGCAGGCATGACACAGGAGACAAGCACTCTTCTGGCCTGGCAGCTGGATACCAGATCTGATTCTCAGGGCATCTAAAACAGCCCCGGGCTCCTATCTTCAGGCAACCAGATCCTGCCAAGGATGTCTTATTTTGAAATCACTCAATGACTGCCCACATAGGCATACTGACTGCAGATGACACTTCTAACTGAAGCCTGCTGTCCTGCCTCCTGGTGCTTTCTTTTACCTTCACAACTGTTAGTCAGGGCTAACAACAGTGGTGCCAGACCCCTGCGGAGCCTCACTTCTGAGGGCAGATACCTGCTGTGAACCATTGGGAAACATTTGTCCTTTCTCTCTTGCTGGGGCCCTGACATCAGTGAGCCACTTGCCAGTGATGCACCTCAAGAAAAGACCTGTTAAACATTTTAGCAAGTAGGAGCTTTGGAAAAGGCCTTCTTGCTGCTCTTTTATGGGGAAAGATGGCAGTTCCTCATCACTTTCTGCTTGACAGGACAATTACAGCAATTAAGGGTGGGAATAACTCAGGGTACTGGCTGGCAGTATGGTACTATGACCCATACAACTCAGAATAAACATACCCATGCATGGGCCAACAAAGGAGAGGATGTGCCAAGTAAAATCTGCTTCTGCAGCACAGCCCTGTGGCAGTTGGCCCCTGAGGATACGGCCATCTGGGATATTGTCTTAGCAGCAGGGAGTAGCTGCTGAGCTATGCATATAGCTGTCTACCCTGCCCTTCAGGTGCTTATCCTGTTCACCCTGAGCTCTGCCTGGCTGTGGGTTCCCTGTTAGCTGGACCCGACTTGGTTAGCTTGAATCTTTCTCAGGTTTCTCTTTGCAGTCTGCTAGCCCAGCCGTTTGATAGCTTGCAGAAAACAAATAACCAGGGGAATAGCTGTTCAAGGCAAAACTGGGTGGATGAACATTTACGCTCAATTAATACGTGTCACCATTCTGTCTCCACAACTGTGGTGAATGCACCTAAAAAGTGAGAACAACCTGAATGAAGGCCGCCATGTAACCTGAAACCTTTGCTTCTTGGCCAAGCGCTTCCTGTGGTGGTGTTGCTGAATTTATGCTCTGCATGGCTACACTGACTGTGACTGAGTGACTTAGGTTTCTAACGTCTGCTCTGTTGACCATGCTTTCCGTCTTGAGTTTTGCCCTTCTCTTCAATTTGGTCAGAAGCATATCTGGACTTAAAAAGTATTTCAATCCAGCCTCAATTCTTCCTTCGATACTTGGCTCGGGGACTGATCTTATAGTGTGTGTATGGCTATGCCATCAGCCTTGGTGGGTCTGTGAGGGCTTGTGAGTGCCTGGAGAGTGCTAACCGATAAATTGCAAAACCTCCTTCACTGAGGTACCCAGTGCTCTGGCAGTGCCAAGGAATGCATTTCTGTGAATCTCTGGCTGAAATGACTTGATGCAGAGCCACTTTGTGACTTTTAAGGGGTGCACAGTTTTCAAAACACCTGTATGTGCATGAGGGTGCTATAGAGACAAAGAGTGGGTTGAGGATCACATCTGCATAGCCTTCTGGTGTTTGCAACCATTTTTTCCAAGTGCAAAAAAACCCTCTCAGTTCCTCTCCTCTGTCTCCTGTCCTCCTGTCTCAGTTCCTGTACCTCTGCATTTTCTCCTTCAGAACAACCTCTACTTGCTTCTTCCTTTGAGTCCCTCCACACATATAGGCCTGATTTGTATTATCTCTTTGTTTAAACTGTAAACACATCAGAGCAACAATCATGTCTCCGTCTGTGTCTTGACAAGAGACTTACATGATAAGTTGGCTTAAAATCCAGCTGTCTGTAACTGAGCTATCTTAGGCTTTTGCGAGAAATGAACTTAATGAAGGAAAGTTTTCTTTCTTGCTGCACAATGATCTGATCCTTTTGGCAGTTTTTCTTAAAAAAAACCAAACAAAAAAAAACCTCTTGGGAAAGACTGATGTGAATTTCAAGTCTGTCAGTAAAATATTTTTCAATAATTCATTTATTTTTTCAATATTTGGGGGAAATTAGCTTGTTTTTTGGTTTCTCATCCTTTGAGGTACTACAGGTACACAAATTTGCATGTACATATGCAGATGAGAGAAACTCATCCTTTGTTACATGAATAAATATATATACACACACACATACCATGGAAGAGCTTGTCATTGATGTTCTTGGTCGCTGCAGCAGGGGATACAAGGTAAAATGTACTTGTGAGGTTCACAGTAAAAATCACTGAAGTGTGCAACTCTTCAACTAAAAATAGCTCTCTGTGGCCACTCTGCCTGTGCTCTGAAGTATGTCCCTCCACATACTTTGCCTCTCCCCCATCCTTCTTCGGCTGGGATCGGAAGTCTACCTTGATGGAAAACGAATCCATCAGGTTTCAGTAGTCTTCTGACAAGCCAAGCATAAAACAAAGAGAGCTGCCGCTCCATGCCCACATGCGCGCCGCCGTCTTCTGGGAAACGATAATGAGAGGGGCTCAGGTCTGACTGCAGTGCTGTAAGGAATTAAGCCCATGATCACTATCAAATACCAAAACATGTCTACCTGTATTATGTTAAGAGCACAGAACTCACTGTCATAATTTTCAACTGAAACACTTGGCTTGGAGGCAAAGCCGATACTTGCCAATGTCATCCCTAGCTCTGAATTTCCAAGGCTTAGACCAACATATTTTGCACTGCCTCTCCACATAGAGCCCAAAGTAACCCTTCATTATGTGCCTGTAGATAGCATTTTTCTTCTTGACTCAAGTGTTGTAACAGTTCTGTGGGAAAGGTATGCGGGGGTGGGGGAAGGTGCCTTAAGGTGTTAATGGGTCTTGAGGCCTGTGAGCTCAGGACCCCTAATACCACTAAGGACCGAGTCAAATCTGCATAACCATTTCATGAGTCAGGTCACTTTCATAGCAGCACGGAATATAACACTGCCACGAGTGTTGTGAGGAAGAAATTGTTGATCTGCGTGACAGATTGGTGTCTTCTGGAATTTAAATATTAATTGAAAACTCAAGGTCAGAGGGCAGCTGACACTTGACTTTGCGCTCTTTCCTCCATCCACGGCTTTGATCATGCTACATCTTCCTTTGTGCCTGGTGCTCAAGAGGGTACCCCAGGGTCATGGCCTGTTTCCTAGTCAAGAGGTATAAACGGACTGGCTTAAATATCTGAGGCCTGAGCTTTAGCAGTGGGTGGGGGTATAAAGGGAGAGGGGAGTGAGCATTTGCTTCATGCTTTTCACATTTCCCACATAACCCAAAGCAGACTAAACAAAACCAGTGTGAAACCTCATGGCTTGATGCTGCTATGGTTATATTTTTTAAGCTGTCATCCATTCATTTATACTTATGTTTATTCCCTGGATTTACAGTTGTTTTTTTTTTTTCAGCCTTTTCTTGAGGGGAGGTGGGAGTTGAAACCTTTTGAAAAGGGGCTGCAGTGAGCAGTGGCCTATGATTAAAGCCCGGGGTTTTTCCTTGATGCCTCTCCTCCACAGCAGTGTCACACATGGTAACATTTAGGAGCCCTTCACAGCTGAGGTGTTTCAAACACTAATGAATGGAAGTTTGGTCATATAACGCAGGCAAGCTTTAAGGCATGCTTTGCTGAATGGTGTACTGTAGTGGCCTGGGAAAGGAAGAGAGTTATAAATTGTGTCAGTTAGCCACCCAGACAAAATGAAGCCATGTGGAAAATCAAATCTATTAAAGTATGGAGACTGTTATAAGCTGTTTTAAGCTGGTCATTCTTAAAAGGTCTCAGTTGGCTGAGGGGGTAAATTCCTCTTCTTCCTAGATCTTTTTCACATTCTGTCTTAGGCGATGATGTGCAGCATTTGAAAAAAGCAACCTTTCACTGACAGCTCCTTTTATCAGGAATGTTTATTGCCCCCAGTTTACCACCCATGCCCTGAAAGGCACTACGTGTTTGTTAAACAAGCAGCAGAAGAGCATCACATTTGGTCAGGCCTGCTGAGGGCAAACATGAAGGCAGCACTAGGCTGGAGGAGGCAGCTGGTGAGGAGAAGGTTTCCCAGAGCACCCGCTAAACTTTGGATACTTGTTGAAAACCCTTTCCATTCTCTAGTCTCCTGTGTCAGCAGACCATAAGAAGTCCGTGACAGAGCATGGCACAGATTACTTTTTCTTGGCATCCCCAGCTCTAGGAGGAAAGTCTGGAAAGGCAAGGTGGGGGGATCGGGGAGCAGGGGACCTTCTCCTCCCCAAAGTGTCTTCTTGAGATGTCACTGCAGCTGTAAAAGACATTTTGTGAGCTCAGGGTGATTGCCAGCTGCACAAGAGAAGACTGAGGTGGCAGCCTAAGGCACAATGTCACCACAGTATTTATTATTTCTGTTTGTGTATTCTAGGAAGAGACTGAAGAAACGTCCTCACAAGAGTCTGCAGAGGAAGACTAGGAGACCGCACCATGCAATTTCTACCTCATCAGCAGTTGGGTCTTTTGAAGGGAGAAGACACTGCCTTGACCACTTTTTTTTTTCTTCTATTGCCATGGTCTTTACACTTTTGCCTGGGGGGGGAAAAAAACCACATAACCTTAAAAAGGATTTGACTAATCATCTTCTTTGTAATCCCTTCACAGTCCCAGGTTTAGTGAAAAACTGCTGTAACACAAAGGGGACACAGATTAATGATGCAACTTTTAATTACTGTTATCTTTTTTTTTTCTTAACCTACTAATAGTTTGCTGCTAAGTAAGGGTGAATGGGTCAAGAAGAGCTCTGAATCAGGTTTATGTCATTCACTGCACTGCATATAAACAAGAAACTTGTAACATAGTCACTATGATGGGCATTGAAATAGGAAAGGCTGAGTACGTAACACTGAAGCCTTGCAACACTTCCAGCAACCCACTCCCTACTTAGTGAACTCCCTGTTTTAGAACACCAAAGATAGGGGATAGATACTACTCTCTTTTTTTTTTCCTTTTTTTTTCTTTTCCTTTTTTCTTTTTTTTTTTTTTTTTTTTTTTTTTTTTTTTCTTTTTTTTTTCTTGTTTTTGTTTTTTTTTTTTTTTTTAAATTTATTTTTTTTTTAAGAAA
>WBNH01000440.1:704107-758181 GCA_013401255.1 Urocolius indicus | reverse complement strand
TTTTTTCTTTTTTTTTTTTTTTTTTTTTTTTTTGGTAACCTTCTTGTAGACTTGTACTTGATTTTTTTTTTTTATAAGACTTAATGTTATTTCAGGAAAACAAATTGAAAGCTGATCTTTGACTTCATTCAGCTGGTAATCGGAAGAAAGAAATCAACACAAAAAAAAGGTACTTTCATTTTGCAAAAGGGAAGAAAGACAAAGATACGTTGTATAGTTGTATAGATACAAACATATCAGCAGAAGTAGTAGTAAACAAAATAAACAGACAGAGCTGGCTTTCTGTAGAGCCAGGTGTTTTCTCTGGAAACAAAAATGGGTGACTCCAAACACTCTTACGCCATTAATGACTGAGTCTTTATCAAGAAAAATGTTTTAAAACGTACAGAAAGGTACCTCAAAATTAATCATGAGTTTATCTGAACAAAAACAAGCCAGACATTTTGCTTGGTTTCGACTAATTCCACTCGCCCCGTACCAGTATTTCAAAAGAATTTAATCTCTCCTCATTACTCACCAGTCATGATGTAAGAACCAACACCACGTACCTCAGCTAAGCTCGTGCATTACTTTAAGCAATGTATTTTTGACATAGGATGGTTCACTGAGCAGCCCTATGCCAGTGGCATTTCTCCATCTTTTCATTCAAAGCAGCACTTTTAGCACCAGATGCAATATTACCCCACTAATCAATACTACCTCTGATTTTTACAAATAGCTCGACAGACTGATGAATACATGCTGCTATACACATTCAATGCAGGAAATTTTTACTGGGTAGTTAATCTTGAGTATCTGCCTTTTTCCCTTATTTCTACTTCGACACTTAATTGCAGTTAAGGAAGCAATATCTTTATTGTGTTTCAGCATGATTATGTATTTTCTTTCTCTTGGTTTTTTTTTTGGGGGGGGGTGTTAATGTACTTACCCTATTCTCTGCTAGACTTCTGTGTAATGTACTGTTAACTTGAATATATTTTTGTACTGAATTGCTGATAGGTTTCTGAGGATAATTTTCTTCAATGACACTACGTGACATAGAAAAAAAAATTTAGCTGTAATGTTTAAATATTACTGTCCAAGTTTGTACCTCAAATGAATCGTTTAAAGAAATGGACTAATTGATTGACAAAGACCTACCTCCAGACTTTAAATGGAATGAACTTGTTACTTTCAGCATTAGTTTTGAGACATTTGAAACAGTTAGGACTGCAACTAATCCCTAATTCAAAACTATTTTTGTAAAATAACTTGTGGGAAATGAACACATTTTAAATTACTTTCGTATGAAAAAAAAAAAAAAGAACAAAAAAACCTTCAAAGAAACTTGAAGCTTTGTAGGTGGGAAGCAATAAGCTCAGCTTTTGCAGAATGCAATCACAAATATGTGTTTAAAAAAGAATAATTAGTAGATTGTAAGAAAATACTTGACAAGTATTTTCATGTGTTTTACACAAATGTGATTTTGTAATATGTTTCAGCCAGATTTATTTTAAATGCTTCTTACGTAGAGGCCTTTTACTCTCCTTTCTCTCACTTTTGTTGTTTTCTCTCTTCTTCTCCCTCTCCCCTCCTATTTAGTTTTCTCTATCTCTGTTTTATTTCCCGTCTTCCTCTCTTTCCTAGTCAGTACTTTGTACCATTGTATTAATATCTGGGCCAGGGGTAGTTTCTCAGGAAGGCGTCTGTTGGTGTGGCTTTAGTAGCAAGCCAAATTCAGTTAAAGATAACTACTTACTGGCTTCTTCCAAGAGGCAGTGTCGAGAAATGCGGACCTCCTCGAAAGCCCGCACAGGGTTCAGTGACAGAAAGCGCTGCGAAAGAGCTGATCGGAGTATTCCAACAAGACATGTTAATGTTAAGTGAAAGAGAAATAATCCTAGCTATACAATAGCTCTAACAGGCCAAATCCAGTGTCATTTGAAGGCAGTAGAAGGAATTCTACTGACTTCAAAGGGCATCGAATCAAGCCTTAGCAAGTCCCTTCTGGGGTTTGGGGTTTTCTTTTGCATTTTTTAAAACCGCGGTATTCAGCGGATGACGGAAAAAAAATCGCTAGGTGTGTGTCATGCTTCAACCTCCGAGAGACTTAACCACTCTGATGATCTGAATCTTATATTTTCTGTATATCGTAATACAATCAAAACACATTACTACCTCTTAGGGCCTACTATACCTCATTTTTTTCAGACTGAAAAATTGCATGTGGCCATTGTATCAGTGAGAACATCATAAAATTTTTTATATATATAGTTTATTTTTGTGGGAGATAAATTTTATACGACTGTTCTTTGCTGTCATTGGTCACTGCTAACTAAGACTGGACATTTAACTCTTCTACCATTTCTGCGAGAGAGGTGTGTTTGCAGGAAAAGAAAAAAAAACAACAAAAATGCTTCAAGATGCTTAATTACAGTTTACTTTTTCTTTTGAGTGTCTTCTAACTTTTTGCTTTGTTCTTCATGTAGAGTTGCTGTCTATGATTGTACTTCGAATCGCTTGCTTGTTGAAAATGTTCCTTTAATGGATTATCACAGTCTGTTCAGCACAATAAACATAATAGCCTCTGTGATCCCCATGTTGTTTGATTCCTAGACTTTTGTCACAGTTCCATAAAATGGGTAATAAAGTTTGGTCGCAGTGACCAAATTTGTAAAAGCTTTGCATGCAAGTAGTCTTTTCTCTTTTTTTGGTCCCAGGGCTGTAGGCATGTTCCTGAGAAGTGGGTTTGCTGTAAGAAGCCTCAAGAGTGAGTGCTTAGCTGAGAGACACAACTTAGGAGGCTCCCATAAAGGTGAGCCACCCATTCCTGGCGTGGGACTTGCTGTGCCGAGCTGAGGCTTAAGCTATGCACTTGGGGACTGTCCATTCTACTCATCAGATGCAATCACTGTAGCACAGGCCACACTGAAACAGGTTTGGTGTCCTGGCCTCAGACCTGCCTCTCAGGGGTTCACCAAGATGGTGAGCCTTCTCCTCTTTTTAGGCAAGATCACAGTTTACGTCCAAGATATGCAGTTTCCTTTATGCATCCATTAGGTTAAAAAGAGCAAGTGCTCAGAGCAGCAGAGAGGGATGTGGCTGGGTATGATCTGGAACACAAACTGAGGACTGCATTAAAACTTAGGCACCCCCATTCCAAGGTTGTCACAGGTGAGTTGGGCAGGACTCTTCTGCTTTTTCCACTTTGTTTGCTCTTGGATGGTGCCCTGGCCTGTTACAGGGTGTTGCCGGTCCACTGATTCATATTTGATTGATTCTATGATTTGCAGCCATGCCTCTCTGACCTGGGGAGATTGTTCAGATATTAATTCCTCTGATGTTTAGGTTTACACATCCTTTATGTTCACTCATTTGCAAACCCTCCGCCTAATTTTGGCCTAGTAACCTCTGCTCTCCCAAGGGCTTCATGGTATGTTCCCTTTGGACTCGGTTGCTTGTGAAATAACCGAAGCACAGTCACAAAAAAAGCATTAAGTAGCAACACCCAGTCAGTCCTGAGTCAGAGATATGAGTAATTGCATTCATCACAGTATGTATCCTCCTCTCCTTTCTCACCCTGCTCAGTGGTATTAAAGGACTGTTCCATTTTTCAGACTTCCTGGTGGTCTTTTTTACTGATGGTTGCCATCACTCGGCTCTTCCTGTTATTTTATCTGATGTGATGATCCAGCTGTAACTCACTCACCTGACGGGTCAGCCAAGTGGCTGAACTTCAGCTGCCCTGTACTTAACTCTCCTCATTTCTTATTAGTCATTCCTCCAGTTTGGTTCACTCCCGCTTCCCTTCTAGGGGCATCATCCAAGAAACTGCACTCTTCATGCCACAGTGGGACTATTTATGTGTATAAATCTAATTGGCTTCTGCAGGATCAAGGCCCACGTTTGTCTAGGGGATGAGTGTGCTTTATCCCAGATGCCTGTGGCCAAGATCTTACTAGATTTCTACTGTTTTCCACTCCCATCATGTGCACAGCAAGACAGTGAATTAATGAAGCTGGCACTGCCCAGCAATTTAATTGTCTGTAGCTTTTTTTTAAAAACTAGTCTGTCCTAGTCATCATTAGAGACAGGATCCAGGCAATGAGGAGTCAAGATTTGTCTATGTCAAACTTCACCTGAAACCTGAATTGAACCAATGGGAGACCCCAGCACCTCTGCATACATTGATCTAGAATTTCTCTCTCTCAAGCCATCCTTTTTACATCTCCATCTTCCTGATGACATTAATTTTTAAATGTACAGAAGTACTTGGGCATATAGCCTTTGGTGCAAATAAAGATCCAATTGCTATACGCCTTCTTGATTCAGCAATAATAACATTTGAAGCTTTATTCCATCTACTTCCTCAGTCAAATGAATGTCTGCAACCATGTGTTATATACATTGCCTGAAAAACACAGATATCCTTGGTTAATGCTGTGGTGCTGCCTGGCACCTGGCCCCACAGGCCATGTGCTGTGCTAGGAGGGTCCAGTGACAGGGCCACCCCAGTCCCCTTGCCACTCTGCCTCACTTGCAGGCGCAAGAGGAGCAAAGCTGCCCTGCGCACACACCCCACCATGCTTTCAGATGTCTGCACTATGCAGGTCCTGCTCTTGCTGAGCTGCTGCTCTGACCATCCTTACATCCTTCAGTCGGTGTAATGAGCTCTGAACTCTGCTGTTGCTCTTACCTTCTGGGCTGATTCATCTCCGTGTGACAGTAAGTTTTAACATGTCTTTTTTTTCTTCCCACCTTTTCTTTCCCTTTGTCACTCAAACAACCTTTTGGCCTATTGGAAATTATAATCATTTTTTTTTCCTTCTCAGCTGTGATTTAATGCTTTTCCCTTTATTGCTCCAGACTTGCAGTGCACTTGTTCCAGTAGTCAAGAAAAGGAAAGCGTCTTCTTGTAATTAGCATGCTCTGAAGATGCATGAATGTAATTACAATTAGCCTTAAGGTAACAGTCCACTCTGTTAGGGGTTTAAGTGGGAAGCAATGTTTATACTCTAAAATAAAGTCTGCAGATGATGGTATCTCAAACCTGCAGCACAGGATTATCATCCACTTCTATCTGCTCGAAAAAGGGGCAATTGAAACCTTAGGAGATAAGACACAGGTCTTCAACAGTGCTTCCCTACTAAAATGGAGCTAATTAAGCACAACTCAAAACATTAGTGTTGTCTCATAAAGGAGGAGCTTTACACTGTTAATAATGGCTAGGGTAAAACCAGAAATCCAAACATAGACTACATTAATGCAGGCTATTAAAATAATCAGTGAAAGAAAATAACAAATGAAAGCTGAGTGGATCTCAAAAATCCATGGCAGGCAGAAACATTAATTAGCCAGAGAGGAAACTTAGCAAAAGCAGAAGTGCCATCAAAAAACAAGATTACATTACAGAGAATCACAGAATCTCAAGGGTTGGAAGGGATGAATGACAGCTACAAAATGCTATATGAGACCACCAAAGATTGTGATTTTAATCAGAAGGTTTTTTAATTCAGAAAATCTATTAAATATATACAGTCCCTTAAGGCATTTTATTCTTAGTTCAGGGAGTAGGCAGAAAAATAAGCACATTGTTACTGCACTGGAACGTGTTTGCCATAAAGCCATAGTTTTAGCAGTATCACATAATAAAAACTAAAATTTAAATCAACATTTGAAAACAAGTTAGCTCAGCAGATGCATAGAAGGAGTTACTTTTGTCCCACATAACTGCAGAGTATTGTCTTTAAAGCTACATCATGGTCTAAGATAGGGGTTTTATGAGACCTGACATGCTCTGAAGGTGTTTACAATGAATTACCACTCCTAGACTGCAGCTGCATTTGGTGCCAAGACAAATGAATCTTGATCTAAGGCTCTGTTATAAGACTGGTTTTGGCAAAGGTTCATACTGTGCTCAGTTTGGGATGGTTTAGGTTTGGCATTTATACTGTAACAAACACACAGTAACTTCAGTGAAATCCAAAACCTGGGCAATGTCACCCACTGGCATCTCCCCCTCGATCCAGACCTTTGGTCTCCCTAAAGCTGCAAAAAAGCAGGACCATATGTGGACGGTTCTTGTGTTACTTGCAAGGCTCCTGAGATCCACCTCATGGTCCAGTTATAGCCCCCATAGGCCTCAGGGGCACAACCATGACTGGTCAACATGTCACCTTACTTATTTGCAGGGAGAAAGAGGTATTTCACTGAACACCACCCTGTCTGACAAAGCTCATGACACAGAACTTGTGCTTGAGGTGGCCATCACAAAAACCTCACTCTCACCTTGGCAAACAGTTTCCAATCATGGGATGCATCTCTTCTTGTTTTCAGGTGCATGAAACTACACAGCATGACCATAACTGTGACCATATCTTTGTAACACTTTAAAATATATATATATAGAGAGAGTTATATTTTAGATTTTTCAAAGGCTTCTGGAATTCTCCATGGCAGGTGCCTCTAGCATGCTCAGCAAAGTGTTATGTTGTATTTAAAGCAGCAAAACAGCAATGACACAGCACATGGTAAGAGACTAGGGTGAATGTCAGAAGCCTCTTATTATCCAGACCAATAAGGACATTTATTGCATAAAGAAGTTTCAGTGCATCATTATTCACAGTTTAATAGAGGCAAAAGTTAACAGTTTCTGATTAAAATCCTTAGAATTAAATTGGTTCATCAGCATTTAATTACCCGTGTTGGGAATGGAAGCTGGCTTCCCTCTGTCAGAATTTGACACAAAACACCTCAGTTTGGTTATACGTGTGTATACATGAGAATGGTCCGCATCTTTCTTAACTAACAAATTTAAGTGGTATAGCCCCTGATTTCAATAGGAAATAGGCTTAAGAAAGGAAAATAGGAAGTTTTAATTTCCTATGGAACACAGGAAGCATTCATAATCTTCTGGCTATCCCCTTTCCCTTAACAACTTCAAGGCTGTTACCATTCTTTTCAGTAATTAGCCTTGACCTGGAAAGGATGACCTCTGCTATTGCCCTTTTCTCATGAAATCTTGACTTAGATCAGCTTGTAGTGCACAGATTTACCTTTGTACTTGTCTGATCTCTACATTATGGGGAATCTCAAGGTCTTATAAACACTCCTAGGACCTGCGGTAACTGGTCACGAGCAAGTAATGACTTTTCTGATAACACCAAAACCTGCAAAATTGCGAGGCTAAGTAGACACAGATGGGGGTGCACACAAATGACGTAGACAGCAAATACAACAGCGTTGGGGAGTTGGGTGAAATCTTACTGGAGTTGCTTATGGCAGAAGATCAGCTAAAGTGTCAACTTCTTCTCCATACACAGAAATTAGTGAAAGACTATTGTATTGTTATTATAGTAAATCATATGGCGGGGGGGGGGGGTTGGTGGCGGGAAGCAAGAGAGAAAAACAGAAACAAAGGAGCCTCAAAGCCATACAAGTAGCACTGGGAGAGTGGTTGGAGAAAAGCTTAACAGGAATGCTGGTGCCCCAAGGGCAGACTACAGAGACTAAACCTTTGAGCAAGGTATGGACAAATAGCTCCTCAGTTCATTGCAGTTCTGCTCAGAAGATCAGACCCATTGTTGTGAGCTTTCAGTAAAACTACCTGATGCAGACTAAGCAAAGGAAATCCAACCTTCATCTGAGAATCTTCCAAAACACTTCTTATTTTCCTAAGTTCAATGCACCTGCCCCAGCCCCACAGTTTTACAACAGGCGACTGAGATGTACAGAGGCGATTTTGCACTGCTGAGAAGGAGATCACAGAATCTTAAGGGTTGAAAGGGACTTCAAAAGATCATCTAGTCCACCCCCCCTGCCAGAGCAGGACTACCTAGGGAAGGTCACACAGGAACTTGTCCAGACTTCAGATATGTGTCTCTCGCTGTTTCTCAGTGGCAGAAATCCAAAGGCTTCCCTGCTGCAAGGGGACTGAATTCTTCAGTGGCAGAGCCCTGCAATAACATCAGCAGTGCAAACCTTTTGAGAGAAGGTCTTCATCCCCACCATGCCCTCAAGGGCAGTTAAGGACACTTTACCAGCATCAGTAAAATGAATGTGTACTCTTGTAGTCTATGGAAGTGTAGGGGATTTTACTAGAGCAGCCACACTGTGTTTTCAATTGGAGGCAACCGCCCACAGCAGGAAACAGTGGGATAGTAGTAAATAAAAAAGTAAACTTAAATGTTTGGTATTGATGAAAAGTTAGTGGGTTTTTTTCCAGATAAAGGTCAAAAGAGTAGCCAAATTAAACAGATTTTCTGCATTTAGGAGGAGATCTGTGTCACCAAGATTTAGTCACTTAAAAGTAAGATGTCTCATCGAAAGCTTTCATCAGCCAGAGGGCAATTTATTCCTTCCTAAAATATGAGTCTAAGCTGGGTGGGATGAATCACTGATCCCTCCCCACTGACTGTTCAGGAAGCTGAGACAGTGATGTTAACCTAGCTCCAAAAAATTAGCTATGGGTCATTTCCAACTACATTGCTGAGCTGAGAGCTCATACTCATGAGCAGTTGCTCTAACCCTTGCACTCCTGTGCTGGTTTTGGCTGGGGTAGAGTTCATTTTCTTCCTAGTAGCTAGTATGAGGCTGTGTTTTGAATTTGTGCTGAGACTAGTGTTGATAGCACAGGAATGTTTTAGTTATTGCTGAGCAGTTGCTTTCACAGTGTCAACCCTGCCCTGCCAGCAAGCAGGTTGAGAGTGCTCGAGAAGCTGGGAGGGGACACAGCCAGGACCCCAACTGACCAAAGGGGTATCCCAGACCATATGGCATCATTATCAGCATATAGAGCTGAGGGGAAGAAGGAGGAAGGGAGAGACATTTGGGGTGATAGTGTTTGTCTTTCCCAGTAACCATTATGTGTGATGGAAAAGGCTGAACACCTATACATGGCAAGTAGTTAACGAATCCTTGTTTTGCTTTGCTTGCAGGCATGGCTTTTGCTTTAACAATTAAACTGTCTTTATCTCAACCTACGAGTTGTCTCACTTTTATTCTTCCTATTCTCTTCCCAGTGCCACCACCGTGGGGGAGTGAGTGAGCAGTTGTGTGGGGCTGAGTTCCCAACTGGGATTAAATGATGACAACTCCTCTTTCAGTTGTGTCTCCAAAGGGAGATAAGCCAGATGTCTTCATCACTTGCACAGGATAGATGCATAAAATCCAGAATAGAGCTCAGGCTCTGCATCTCAGTTCACAGAAATAACTAACTGCAGACTGGGAAAGGGACCATCAATATAGACAGATATCTCCTCCATGAGCCATCATAACCCATTAGCTGGTGCAGGCAGGCATTCCCATACTTGTCCTTTAAATGCTACTCATCAAAGGATAGGGTAATTTCAAATTTAAAGCATCCTAGTACATTAGAGACATTGAGTTCAAACTCATCAGTTCAAGTCTCAAACAAATGTAAGCATACACTGAAACCATGGGAATAAAAGGCAAAAATAGAGTGTTGTGTTATCACTACACTTTCTTATTATTGTGTATTTTGCTTCTGATTTGTCCAACCCTTGGTATAGCACTAAAGAAGTGGGGAGAACAGTGTCAACAGTCACAACAAATACCAGAGCTAATGCAAAGCTTTCATTCTCTCCCGAAGGATGAGTGGGCCAGGTGGGTAGCACCAGCTGAGCAGTGAGTGGGAATCATTTTGTGTAGTATAAAGTAGTTGTCTTCTTCATCTAATTTCCCTAATTTTTCAAATATTTTTCATTTTAAATCACTTGAATTATCAAAACATGCCAGACACTTCCTGTGATTTAGATTGGCTCGTTAAAGCCAATGGTCCTACCAACACTGTCATCAGGCTCAGTCCTGCTACTGCCTCTGCTGGGTTGAGGTGAGTGAAAACTACACCATTGAGCCTTTGAATGAGCCTAAACTTTACCTATAAGTATAAAGCACTGAAAAGGCTGTAAAAGGAAGCTTTTGAATTATCATTGTCCAGAATGTCATGTCAAAACATTAAAACAACATCAGGAAATAATAAAAATGTGATGTACCTTTTTTTCACTCTAAATCCTTTGTGTCAGCTTCCCGAATAGTGTGAATCTGTGCAGCTGTGGGAAACTCATGAAATCGCTCTGCCTTATGCTACTGGAGAAGTCAGCCTGTCAAACTCAGGCCAAAACACTTTTCAAAGCCTCCTTGGCTGAAAAGAGGAGAGGGCAGATGCAAAGGAGCAGTGGACTTAATATCTAATAACACTCCCCTGGAACTCAGAGTGTTCCAGGGTGCTCTAAAAGCCCATTGGAACACCTAGATGACACCTCTAGGAGACCCAGTTAGAAGGCAAAGGCTTATTCTCATTACACAAGGATAAACGAGGACTGATGTTGCAGAAGCCACAGTTACACTCAGTTGAGTGCATTATGTATATGAAAAATTTCCAGCCTTCTGAATTATTTTGTTTTTTGCATTTGTGGGCTAAACAAAACACATTCATGCTGCCTTAGATACTTCGTGGGTTGTGGTATCTTCAAAACCCCCCAAAACATATGTTCTGCCTTCAAGCGTTATCGGAGTCAGAGGCTGAACTCGGTGGTGTGCTCCAGCACTGGGTGTTACTGTGTGGAGACAGTGTTTGCTTCCCCATATGGAATTCATTTCAATAGATGCTATCAATTCTGTATGAATCAAAAGCCTCCTCTCCTCTCCAGCACTGTGATGGTCTGCATCAATAGGCTGGATATCCCCAAGTGAAACAAACCATAGACAATGGGGGGTTTCTTTGCATCACTCCTTGAAAACCTCTTGAAAACCTCTGTCGCCCACATGTTGCCTCTCAAAACCACGTCCAGGGCAAACATAGGGCCAGCACTGACCCCTCAGCTAAAGCCATCCCTGTGCTGCTCACAGCACTGTGCACCCCACCTCCTCCTCAATATCCTGAACGTGATGGTGACCCCAGAGATGGAGTGGTGCCATACGGATGACCAAGCTGAGCACCCCATCAGAAGGCACACTGATCACGGCTGCAGCAGTGGCCACAGCATCAGCAGGGCACTGCTCTCACCTTCAGTACTTTGCTGAATCATAACTACGACCCTGCGAGATCACAAGCGCATATGGGAAAGGAAAGAAAGAAAGAAAATAAAAATAGGGACAGGAACACTAAAATTAATATCTAACAACCAGCTATCACTTTCCAAATATTTTTCTTCTATTAATTTTAAGAGGGAAATCATTTGGTGGTAAATGGGGAGTAAACGAAAACCATCTGCACCCTGCTAGGCAGCTGTTGGAAAGTCAAGCGAGCTCTTTGGGTATATAGGCCTGAAGTTTAAATCCACTGAAGCTATTCCAGCAGTGTCAAGCACAGTGACGAGAGGCCTTTCCAAGCACCACGCGCTAGAGGTCGAGCTCTATTGTGATGGGGAGAATATTGCTAAGATTAGAAAGGTGCGGTAGAAAAACCACTAAAGCGATACAGGCTTGCAAGAAATTAATTGTGTCGGGAGATTAGTCATATGGCACCCATCTATTTCAGAATAAAAGAAAAGTAGGAGGGCAGAGACGAGATCTCATGGATTGATGGGATTAGATGCCTAACGCAGTATGTAATTTAAAAGCCAGAGGTCCAGACTTGAGCAGAAAGGGAGGGGAGCAGCCTATAAACAATTTGAGAGGAATGTCTTCATCCAAGAAGTAGCAGACAGCCTGATGGCTAACTTTGGCAGTTTGATCTAAGCAGGGAACAACCAACAGTCCTGGAGGAGGGAAAAGCTTTTTGAAAAAGGAGTAAACTTAAGAGTAGGTCCCATCAACCAGATTTTGAGATAAGGTTAATGAGAAATAGGTTGATTTGTACTTCCTGAGTTTAAAAGTGCAGATCTCCATGGATCATAATGTCCTGCCTGGCTGCTAATGTTCATGTGTTAAATAAACACAGCTTCTCTTCACAGCATTAGGAGAGTGTAAGAGTACTTTTCCAGGGATAATCTAAAATGTATTTTATTCATTTTATAGGACTGAAATTATCTGTGGAAGACAGGGAAGGGTCAGCGTTTATGCTGCAAAGTACTGAAAGCACTTAATCTGAAGAGTTTTTAACTCTACTGGAACAATCGGGAGTTCAACTGGTATAAATATAGATGTTACTATTATCCATGAGTTTACAATTGTTATCCTACTGAGCAATCTTTGCAGAGAGTGAAAAAGGATGCATTTCTTTTAATCTATTTTAGATCTCCAGCCACTTCCTTTCTCCTTGCTCACATAGTGTTGCAAGGGGCATATAAAAGTCTTAATCAGCCTTCCCTGTATCCTTCAGTATTGCTCACAGCCTGGTCCCTGTGCCTTTTCTTCATAAAGGAAATAGCCTGAGGGTGTTTCACAGGCACAAGGCTCACCCATTATTTGCAGGCCAAAGCTTGGAGTAAATACAGAGATTTGCACCAAACTCCACACATTTTGTATTACACACTGCATGATTACAATGCCTTGCCAACAATTGTTGCCTGTCTCCTTCAGCTCTTTTCACTATTCAGCCTGAAGGAGCAGATTGGAAACTTCACTTGTGTGCTGGCCACCATGTTTTGTGCTCTCTGTCACATCTGTTTTGTATACAGCCTTACCTCATCCAGTGTCATAGACTCATCTACCAAGCTGGGCTTTGCTGAGACTCAGTCGCATGCCCACCAACAAGTCACCCTGCACGCACCCAGCAAGTGCTGCCCGACAGAGGAAATGGAGATGATGGCCTGTGGAAGAGAAAATGGTGGGAGGTGAGTAACGGCAGCTGTGAAAGAAAGGAAACATGTGAGACAGAGGGGAAAACCAGGTAAGTTAGACTTTTAACTTTTAGGAATCAGAAGAGAAAAATAAAAACCAAAGGAAGGAATAAAAAGGAACATGAAGTTGGAGCTGCACAGCCTCTTGTACTGGGCACAAATCTGTGCTGCTGCTAGTGGTAGCCTCTCTCCTCTCCTCTCCTCTCCTCTCCTCTCCTCTCCTCTCCTCTAGACACCCTGAGCCCTGTGCATGCCTACCTTGCCATGGCTGACTACACTGACTAGAGAAGCCCATATTAGTTGGTGGCTACCTTAATGGGAAAACCAAACGTTCTATTTGAACACACTGACTCCTGGGTGAAAACGCTGGGCTGGATTTTCCCAGGGAGGACCTTGGGCTCTACAATCACTCGACTTCCCTGTGGATATTCAGGTAGCTCTCCCTGGACAATCCCCACGAGCACACACAGCTGTGCACATATCCAAAGTCACCAGTGTTGGCACTCTGCAAAATTTAATAGCCACACTTCTATGCTGCCCTGATGCTGGTGTTGCACAAACTCGCCCAGTGTCGTGAGAGAGACACATTCTCCAGCATCTGTGAGTTAGACTATAGCCCTCAGCAGGAGACACAAATGTTTCTATTAATTTCCAGAAGAAGATTTCTGAACTCCAGGGAACTCCAAAAACACATCTCTTTTCTATTTCATCCTGTAGAGCTGTTACGTGGGAAGAGATTCTTTTCTATTTCATCCTGTGGAGCTATTGCATGGGAAAGAGAAGCCTTTATTTTAAAGATTGATTCTTTCTTCAGCCTCTTTTTGACAATGTGTTTCCCAGGATAGATGTTTGTCTCTGGGCCAAAAGCACCCTTTTAGCCTCTATAACCCATAACTTATATTAGATATTGCAACCAAATGAGACTCTCACTTCTAGTTTTTCTACTCGATGTGAGCAGCCAAAACTGCAGTCGGGGAAGACTGAGAGCTGGCTTGCTCAGCACTCGGTGAGGTCCTCCCTGAACACACTGATCCTTCAGCTTTCAGAGACCTGGGTCAAACTTTGATTCAAAGGCTTTGGGATTGGATGAAAGTGAAGTAAAAAGTCTCCTGTTCCTACCTGATTTCTCCTTTGGCATTGCAGGGTGGCTGCATTCTCTCCTGCAGCAGCAGTATCTCTTGTGCAGCTTACATGTTAAACACAAACAGCAACAGCGCTTCAGATGTGTGTTGTAATGCACCAAGTTTTCATTACTACTTTCATCCTATTTGTTTCTAGCAGAAGAAAATGAAAATATTTTTGTAAAAAGTATTAAAATAGCAAAGAATAATACAGATACAGTGAATTTTCCTTCCTGGATTTTATTAGTAAGCTACAGTAACAGCTTAAGTGCTAATTGTCGAGAAATAATCTTTCTGCTCTTGATTCTGTACCTTTGAGCAGAGCATGTATTGGCACTGAGAAAAATCATTAGTTCCACATCCATCTGTAATTTGTGGAGACACGTAATAAAACTGTATTCATTTTGGATTATGGCAAATTGCTGACTGTCACTTTCCTGTTCCGTGGCCAGTTCCTACCCTGGCATTACCCTGGCAGGTGGGCACTTGTGTAGTCACAGGATTTGTACTTGTCTGAAATGTGGAAGTGTTCAGAAAGACTTGCATGGGCTTGCTGTAGCAAGCTTCTTAATAATTGAAGTATGTGAAATCTCATTCATGCTTTAAAAGGTCAAGCTTCATAAAGTGTACAACCTGTAACCAAAATCGGAATAGACTTCTCTATGTTGGAAAGCATCTTTCTAAACCTTTAGGGAAGTGAAACTTCTTGTTTTGGTACTCAGCAAGTAGACTTTTTAAGTGCACCTAAAATAGTTTTGCTGCAGATCCAACATATTTCTTGAATAAAGCTGTAAGACAAGAGAACCCTTCTGTGAAGGTTTAGGAGCATTTTTCTGTGAAGCACAAGTCAAACAAAAGATCAAAGCCCTATGCTCAAAAAAGAAAGAAATTAAGGGGAGAAAAAGAACAGCAGGTTTTAAGTAGGAAATCTATTTGGGGCAATTTAAAAAGTGCTTTAATAGCTTCTTAATAAAAATGAATTACTTCATCCCAATGGACACGGTGTATAAACACTGACATTTCAGCTTTATAGTAAATGCTGCTCTTGTAGTACTTTAGCAGTCACATCCCAAAGCAGTTTGAAAGAAGGTGTGGGACTTCATACCAGCAGTGAAACCCATCTGCTAAATGTTGTTAGAATACAGCAAATGCCTCTAAGTTTTGCCTGTAAGGTCGCTGGAGACAGGATTTCCTCTTTCCCTGTGGAGAATAAGGGTACTTATTACACCAGCCAGCTCTGAGCACTGGCCCAGCTCCAAATATAGGGTGAAGGGGGAAGTCTTTTTGCATGACAGGGAGCAGGCAGTGTTGGGAGATTCTATAACAAAGGGTGTTGAGATGAAAGTTCCCCCTGGGCTTTTCCCTGCTTCTGTGCCTAGAAACTCAGGAGATGATGGCCTGCTGCCCATCTGCAAAACACACCGCTGTCTAAGGATGGAGTGGATGTCTTTGTTGCAGCTGTCCAGGTGATGGGACCCAAAATATGTCAAAGGGGTCATCTGATACTTCACATGATGGGGGGATGCAGACTGCAGATGGAAGTGTGAGGCCAGCATTAGTGCTTGTGACAGCAGCAGCATCTCCAGGGGAGTGGCAGTGGTAGAAGCACAGAGCAGGACTAGGTCAACATTTTCTGGTTTGTATTTCCCATAAAAACATTAGTTTGGGAAACACATACAGAATCCCACATGTGGTGGGTTAGGGTAAAGCTGTTGGATGCCTTCCCCAGATGATTCAGGAGCCTGTGCTGCAGGCGAAGGCACTGATCTTTATTGGTCTTTATGATCTGCAGCCATTGCCTGCCTCTCCTGCCGCTCACACGCCCTGTCCAACACCCGTGTCCCCTCCCCTGAGGATTGCAAGACCCCTGCCAGTCATGAGTGATGAGCTCAGAGCAGGAGAAAAAGTCACCATCTGCAGAGCAGCCACCTCCACCCTGGGGCTCCCCTGGTGTGCACCCGCACGTCTGCAGCAGTGAGTTGTTCTCGGTTCTAGGACCCACTGGAGACATCAGCAGGATTGTGATGTATGGGATCTGCCCCCTCAGCACTGCTCACGTGATGTGTACGGGTCCAAATAAACACGTTAAATATAACTCTGGTACCAAAGTTACAGCAGACACCTTGATGGAGTAGGTCTGGATTCAGGTCCTGAGATGATTTATGCTTTTCTTCCCATGACTCACTAACTACTTGGCATCTCCTCTGGACACTTTGCAGCTCCTAATCTCAATAAGATTAAGCACACATACACACACCTTCCTGACATCATCTGCTGGGTGGGATAAGAGCAGGATACTGAAATGGTGGTGGGCTGACTCTCACGCCATTGGAAAGCTGCCACTGAAGCTGTTCATAAAATGATTGCTTTTCACATACAACAACTGTTTGATTGCTGAGTATATCCGGACTGAACACATATTGAAACAGCTAAACACGCACCAAATATGGCCAAGAAATGCTTGATCACAAATGCATCACAGTGGAATAGTCTCATTACAGTGTGAGATCTTAAAATTTTGGGGAGAGGAAGGTTATACATGGAATAGTTATTATATTGTAAAGGAATCGCATTTCGATTATTAATAGGAAAAATAAATTATGTTTCTGGTACTGTAAAAATAAGGTTTTAAAATAAAAAAGGGCTTGAGCATAGTATGGGATGGGAAGAAGATGAGAACACTGAGCCACACCAGAGTTGGTCTTAAAACATTTCCAGCTGAAGCAGTCACATACCGTTGTCTTAACTTGGCGGTATGTGCAAAAAATGGCTCCCACCAAAGACAAAAGGCTGGTTACCGTCTGGCAACAAGCACGCTCAAAAGAGTGTCAAGGTCTGAATCATCACAGTCAGTAACAGTTTAACCCAACAAGGTGCAGGGAATACACCCAAACCTGTCCCCTGCATCCCGGTCCGCGTAAACCACCAAATTTCTGTGTCAGCACTATGGACCAGAGCACCCAAGGGCAAATGCTCTCTGCCACAAGGCATCAGCCTGAAGATTGTCACATTGCCAACCTTAGCCCAAACCCATGGAGTCTTTGTGGTGCTCGCTGCCAACTCGGTGGGATTGCCTGGTGCAGTCAATGCCTTTATTGGGGACCACTATTTTTTAATATATTGTAACACTTGTAAAGCACTTTGCAACGATAAATCTTTTCGTTATTTATGATGTGTCCCCCGCCTCCTCTCTCAGCGTGATAATATACTTTTAAAATAAACATTATCAGTTTATACCTTCATTAAAACTCTATATATGCTCTTCTATGTCCTCGAGGCACTTGCTGAAATCATAATCGTTACCAGCGTGTGACGTAACAATTCAAGGCCATAAAACCCATTCATAGACACTTTGCAGCATATGCCATTTATTTGGGTTTACATTAAAGGTATTTATGCTGCCATACTTTGCAGGCATAAAACAGTAAATAATTTCAAAGTCTTGCTTGATAAGAGACTTCTGTTCTAAACTGAGCTTGGGCGTATGTGGGAAACTGCTGGCAAAAATGTACCTAATTTACCCACTGCTGTGGATGTCATCTTAACTTGTGTTTCAGCTCTGCAGGTAGATTGTACTCCTGCAGGGTGTTTTGGTGGGATGGAAAAGGGACTTCATGGGGTTTCTTGTACCTTTTCAGTGCTTGGCACAACGAGCCAAGCATTTCCCGTGGTTTGCTGTGCCCCTGCACCAGGTCCCTTGGGTGCAGGCAGCCTTCTGCTGGTGGCTGCATTGCTGAGTCTGTCCTCTCTGGAGAGCCCTTTACAAACCTGTCCTCCTCTTGACATCCAGAAGGTCTCTAGGCCTCACACATTTCTGACCATCTCACAATACCAAAATATTCATTGAAAAGCCTTGCCTCCTACACCCTTTTGGTTCTTTCATCATAGCTTTTTTCCCTGGTTTCACTACCTGAGGTAGCTTGTTCCACTTTTTGATTCTGGGTGTTGCTGCACTTGCAGTGAATGAGCTGAATGAGATGAGCAGATCTAACAAATAAAACATTATTATTTCAACTTTTTTTCAGAACACATTTTCATAAATAGCGTTATGATGCTGTTTGTTTTCTTTTGTTTCCACCTTTTCTCCACCCAAAACAATTGAGTCTCTCAAAATCCAATTTTGTTTCTTAATGAGTTGTATATAACATCTTGATGAAAAGTGCAAGTTCTGTTGTATCTGATCACTTTTAGAGGCTGTCTTGTGAACGCCGTTTCACTGTTCAGGCAGGTTTAGGTTTGTCTGTCATTATATCATTACCAGAGAGAAGCAGAAAACAAGCAGACTCACCAGACTAAAGCCCTAGTCAAAAGCAGAGCACACCATTACTATGATTCCGATGTATTTGCTATTCTTAGACTAAAGTATTTCTGAATATTTTATAAAACATGAGTTTTATCTCAGCTTCCTGCTTCCTACCATAGTCCCAAATACTACAGGCCCTCAACTGAATAACTGAATGCACACGGATAACTCCACTGGATTCAGTGGAATATGCAGGTCTGGAGAATAGGGTATATAAAAATGCTTGCAAATGAAGGCTTACACTTTACAGTTTCCTTGGCCAACAGACTTATCTTTCAACAAGATCTAATATCTAGCTTTGCTAGTACTGTGACATAAAAACCACATAATCTTTTTTTCCTCCCTTCCCAGTTTGGAGTGAAAGTATGCACAGCAGAAACCTAACAAAAATACGGTGCATCACTGCCATTATTTGCCAGATTGCAGAACTGTTCATTGCAAGCCAACATTTTCCTCATTTGCCATTGTTACAAAGTGTAACAGATTAATTTTGTTGCACTAAATCATAAGAGAAAGCAAACAGCATTGAATTAGAAACCCAACACTTCCTGCTGGCACCAAACCCAGCATTTCAGCAGACAATTAGCACATCTGATGCTTGCAGCTCCAGATACATTCTCGTTAGAAGCCGGTTCCAAACCAGCATGCCACTCCAACAAAGGCAACTTAGATACAAAGAGGACCCAGTTCTGGTCCTGCTATAATTGCTGGCAAACTCCCACAGTTTTCAATAATCAACTTGATTGGGTCCAAAATGCAGACATTAAGTATACTATGAAAGAATGACTGTCTGGAATTTATTATGCAGCAGATATGCCACCAAATTGAAAATTTCACATAGGGAAAAAAAATTACATTGTGCTTTCAGCTTTGCTAGGTTGGAGATGATGTAATAGAAGCATTATGATTTATAACAAATTTATGAGCTATGCAGGCAAGGCGTTCTCCAGGGATATATGTGGTAAATGAAGAATACCAGTGGCGAATAGAATTTACATCAAAGCAATCCTGCAAACCTCAAACACTTATTACTCTATTCATGACCTTTGTTAGTACACAGAAGTCAAATACAGCTTAACATAATGTTAACATTTACCTAAAATAAAACGTTTCTGTTTAAACGGTTACTGAAAATGAGATGAAAACTTTATGTAAGCTACACAACATATATTTTTGACATTATGCACCATTATTGGAAAGCAAGTTGCCTTTAAAGGTTCGTGTATGTTTATTGAATCAATACATTTCGATGCAAGGCGCTGTTTTTCTGCTAGAATATCCACAGTGCACCTCATGTGGCATGACATAAAGCTGTGTATAATGTGGTTGCAAGCTCAGGCAGGCTTTCGGCCCTTCTTTTGTGGACACTAGCCCGCATAGCAGAGAGCAGTGTATAATCCACAGCTAACAGCAAACTCCTCCCGCAGAGGTATGGATTTCTGTACCACTGGCCCCAAAACAAAGTTACTTTGTGCCCCTGGAAGAAGAGGAACAGCAGTCCCAGAGTAGTTTCCACAGAATTTTTCCTGCTATTTTGCAGTTTTAGTATCACCAGTCCTGGTCTATGAAGAAGCACTGCATAGAAGCAACTACAGGCAATACCTGGTGAATCTCTCTTTGATAGAGGAGGAAATATTTAAATATATAGTCAAGTATCACATATTCATCAACATCAGTAGGACTCGACTGTTTGTCGGCAGCAGGCACGTAGTGAAAGATGTCTTCCAGGCTTACTGCAACCATTTTGCACAGCATAAAACTGGTCTGCTATGCCTGTCACATGGAACTGACAATGTATGGTCAGATAATGAGATTTTTGGAGGGAAAAAAAGGAAAGAAAAAAGTATGTCTTTCTTTTTCTCAGACTTCAGGTGTTCCCTTGAAAACCATAAAAATGCAACATTGAAAAATGCTTCTTCCCCTACATCTCTAAGTTGCGTTTTCCCAAAACTTTATGTTCTGCAGGAGGCTAACACACACATTTTTTTAGCATAACCTCCTTGATCAGCTTTCATAGAAGTCCCACAATGTTTCACTTCAGCAACACTAGACAACTGAAATCAACTGTAGGATGTTCTACTCATCACCAAATCCCATAAAACTGCTTCAGACTGCAAATAACTCCTTCTTGATGGACCTGGGTAGCAGCAAGGGTCATTCAGTCACCCAGTGTCTCCAGGAGCTGGGTGCACCATCCTAGGGCACAGGAATTGAAGGAAACTAGATCAGAGCATCAAATCTAGATCCCTCAGTCAAAGAGTAGTTGTCTGTTTGGGTTATTCTACCAGGATCGTTCCTGCCATCCTTTTAATATTCAGTCACCCAGCAGGAGACTGAATAGTTTTTAAGCCTTCGTGAAAACAAGGGTATATTTATCTCAGGCTTAATCAACAAAGGGAAATAAGGATGCTACAAGGACAAGCTATTCAAACATGTAATGTTGGATGTCAAACAATAGCATATTGTAAGTAATACTAAAAAAAAGGTTTATTCCTATAGCAACATTTAGGGAAAACATATGATAACAATAAAAAATTATTTCCACAACCTTTTCACCACTTGTTCCATGTGGGAATGATAAGTGATACTCCTGCTCTACATTTTTAAAGAAATATTGCTCGCAAATTATACATTACAAGTTTTGTGCACTGAACCTCCATTGTGCATGTGTCCTCTGTTATTACTTTTCTGGAACATGAATTGTATTACGAACACCAGTGTGTGACCTCCACTTGGGCTCATTTAAAGCCATTTGTAGGGGCTGTTTCTAGCCCCAAGATCTACCAGAATTAAGAGAATTGTTTGGTTTAGAGTCATCTTCTAGCTGCTATTTGAGCACAAATATTCCAATTTGTTCTTTTTTAAATCAACACCGGATGAGATCGTTAAATAATATACATTCGTTAAACAGATCGTGGTCATGATCTGCATCAAGGTACTGCCAAGAACATTTATATGTGTATTATTGCTCAGTTCTGTGCTCTGGCTTACGTTTTTAAGCATGCGTCAATTCACAGCAATAGTTTTGCAGCCAGAAGAAAGTGGATGAGCAATGGATCTTGTTTTATTAAAGGATTCCTGCAGCAGCAAGACACATGCCTCTATCAGTAGGCTCCATGAGAAATATTACATTGTCTTGCATTTCCACGCTTGTCATCAGAAGACCACAAAAGCTTTTGCAAACTTGGATTACGTCAGTCATTGCTACAGCCCTTAAAAGAGGTAAAAGTGTACGATGGCTCTGGTACAGATGGCTGAATTGATTCAAACAGAGCTTGAGGGCACGATTATATGAGCTGCAATCACACCTTTGATGGCAGCATGGACGAAAGACCTGCACCGGATCACACAGTCAAACCGTGGCAAGGCTTGACACGAAATCAACAGCAACTCCTTTGTTCTAGTCTGGCCTCCTTAGGCTGGGTTTCATTATGCTGCTTTCCTCATATCCCTTTCTCTTAAATATTGGACTAGATCAGACAATGAGATTTTTATGATATATAAAGTCTTCTTCTCAACCCCCTCAATCATTTTTAAAGAGAGATAGTCCAGTGATCATATCTTGTGTGACTAGCCTACCCTCACATTTCAATTAACAAGGCTGTTGTTTCTTTCTGCTTGTCCCTGTATTTCATGTTGCCAAAAATAGGTTTTAAACTTGAGACTTTTTGCCTACATAAAAAGCAGCAATTTCAGCAGAGCAGAAGAGCACAGAGAGAAACAGTATTTTACTCCTCCACTTTTCTTTCCTCTTCATCAGTCTCAGAGTTATACCCAGGTTTATCTGAAGTTGGGAAGTGTAAAGGAGCCTAGGCTTCGTTGTTGTAACATTTGCTTTTTATGTTCCCTTTTTTTACTTAAGATTTTGAGCTTCAAATCAAAGCCACACATTTGTAAGTTGCCAGACCTAAGTGCCCCTTAGCCTTTCCCAGCCTGAGGTAGTCTAGCAAAAAGATCTCCTTTGCACTAGGCTATTTTTTACTGGTTTATTTTTAAATCCAGAGTTGATAAAGTGCCATTTTTTCTTCTACTGTAAATCAAGATACCCTGGTCTTTGGAATTAACTCCAAGCTGTTGGTCTGGATGTGAACTTCCCAGTGAGTCCCTCCTCTATCCAGGCTGACATTTTCCCATTAATTTCTTTTTCCCTTTCATCCATTCATTGGCCGATGAACCTATAAATACACTTCATCTGCTTTTACTTTGCTTTTTAAGCATAAACCAATACTGAACACGTTGACTTGATTATGTCCAGAGGCAAAAGCCTTGTGTGTTTCTTAAGTCCCAGCAATAGCTTCAAATTTGACTTTCTGTTCCTTCGGTCCATTAGGACAATCAATGGGTCACCTCCTCCTACACCCAGAGTAAATGTTGTGCAGAAGAAACGCTGCCTTTGAAAAGCAATAACCACCACTGCTCACAACCAAATGAAGCAGAGGGCAGAAGAATGCAGGAAAGCAGTAAATAGTGACCAGGTGCTCCCCTGCTCCCTGCCCCAGCGTGCTTTGCAGGCTGCGGGAGTTTCCTCCCCTACCCCCTGAGGAGACCTCTGCCCTCCCCAGTTTCTGCGGCTATATAGCAGTCAGTTCTTTCTGGGAGGTGCTGTCAGTTTTACTCACCACCTGTCCATGCACTGACATCTTCTACCTAAATTAACGCTTCCTTACTTTAACCTTAGTTTCCTGGCACCTTGATGACTAGACCCACTTAATTCATGCAGAGGGTTAAAATGCCTGTGAAGATCCCAAGAGACTTTTTTTTTCCACATCTAACTCCTGTCTGGTTTCAGAGGTTAGATATCTCAGTGATTTTTTTTAAAGGTGCAGTTTGTCAGCATCTTTGACCTTCTGCCTGGTGTGACCACCAAAGGATCAGCCAGATCAGTGGCCACCATTGTGGCCTTGCCTGTAGCTGTCACTGCTGGAGATGGTCTCACCAGAGAGCTCTAGGAGGAATAACACCCCACACAGGCAAGCCATGGCAAAGGAGCTCATGGGGGTGACAAAGCATGATGACATAGGGCCAAGGTCCTCATCACTTGCAGTAGGCAGCTCCTGCTTTGGGAGCGCTCCCAAAGCTGTTACAGAAAAAAACCCACAGTAGCCAGGACCTGCGACTCAAAATTGCTCAAAATGAGATCTGCAGAGTTAAGGAAAAAGCTGGAGGCACCCATCTTTTTGAGTTGTGGTAGACTGGAGGGCAGTGATGAACCACAGAGGCCAAGCTGGAAAGGTAATTCCTTATCCAACACAGCCACAGCCACACCAGAATGGTACAGAGAGTTAAGTTGAGAGCAATACGCATCGGGAGCATAACGTGCATCCTGAATCATATTATCATAGTCTCTTCTTTTTACTTGCCTCCCTCGTGAAGTTTTTCAAAAGGAGATTCATTGGGAAGTAGGTGTCCTAAAACAAGCATGTAAAAGCTGTAGTATATTATTTGTAAGAATTGCAGATAAGAATCAGATTGTAAAAAGTGGTTCACTTCTGACATTGATTAAAACTGCATTTTGCATTGCATTTACATACATTAAAATTACACTTTGCATTATCTTTACTTTTCCAGATGGTTTAGCAGATTTAAATCCTTCAAAGAAGTTAAGCCTTTTGCTAGCAAACATATTGCAACAAGCTTGATCAAATGACAGCTCTGATTCTTAATGCAAGTACCACAGTAAAAATAACATTCCTCCTATATCAACAATTACAAGCAGAGAAATTGATTCAAATCCTAGAGGAATCACAGAAACTTTGCCGTTGGTTGCAGAGGTCTTCAGATTAGGTCCTCATGTTGTATCAAGTCCCAGCTGTGTACATGCATCAGAAAAAAAATTATGATAACCTATCTCCAAAAGAGGTTTCCCATGAAAAGCAGCAATTCATCCTCCATGATAACAGCAATGCCGCGTGCTGCTGGAATAACAGGATGCAAAACATCCTCCTGAAAGTATGTGAGTGCTCCTTCTCTGTTGTGAGCTCGGTGGTATGTGTTTAAGCTGCTGCTGAGAGCTCTCCTGGAACTTTCATCAAAGTGGACTTTGGTCTTGGTTCAAGGAAATAATCTAAATCATGTCCTTTTCAGACTAGAAAACTGTAGTTGGTTTTGCAGTGTTTAGAATTAATTACTTGATCTGTTGTGTACTGGTCATGAATGGCATTAAAATAATCTATCAGTAATAAGCAAACAAATGAAGAGTGCAAGAAAATGAAAAATGGGCCCAAACTGCTAGATTCCAAAATGAAATGATAAATAAATCCCTTGTCTTTCCTACCAAGTTTTTGCTGATTTCAACAGAAAAGGCATATGGAGCAGAGGCTCTGACAGGGATCTTGGCCCCTCTTCCCACTGGCCTCCACGGTACTGGAAGTTTTTTCTTTCAGCTGCTTGTCAGTATCTGTAGCACAGTGGCTTCCTTAAAAGAAACTTTCCAAGGGAAGAAGTAATAGACTTGGGCTATTTATCTACATTTTATCGTGCGTGAAGATAACTCTGAAATCTCCATAGCTTCTGTTGTTCCTTTCCGTCATGTGGTCAATACAAGTTGTATTTAGCTCAATCCCAGCAAAGTGAAAGGGGCACTGATGTCTTTCCCAGATAACCACAGGCCAGATGCTTTATGGTACGGAATTTCGATTCCCAGATTTTCCTCCTTGCCACCTCCTTCCTTCAGCACAGAGCACATGCTCTCACCACCACAGCTGAGCACAGCTGCAATCCCCTTCCCCGTCCTTGCTTATGTACTTCTCTAGTGAAAGGTCTTCAGCTGTTCTCAGAACATTGCCTTCATACAATAATTATTTGCTATCTTCCTCTTCATCCTCGTTCCTTTTTCTCTTCTACATCTGCCCTCATTTTCCTACCCCTACATGTTCCCCAAAGTGCTCCTTTTCCATTCAGCTGCTCCCTTCCTAAGTAGGTTTCCCAGGACCACAATAAGGAATGAAACCAGCATGGCTTTTGCCACCATCCCTAACCAAGCAGAGGCTGCTTGCAGATCCCATTGCACGTCACAAGTGAGGTGTCAGTGTGAGTGCAATGCCATTACATGGTGGCACAGGTGTCTCTGCAATATGGGCTCTGAGGCTTCACCAACAGGCATGGATGTGGGTGCCAAGCCAACCCACCAGCAAAAAGATGTGAGGTTGGCTGTTGGTAAGAAGTAGCATGGCCATGACGTGGTGGTGGGTTTGTGAGCTTCCCAAAATGTAGGATATGAATGGGTCTGTGCATATGAAAGAAACTCATCAGTAATCCCAGCATTCAATTGGCAATAAAAGTATGGCCACAGGGGCCAGGATGCAACAAAGCATCTCTCTGGGAGAGCTCAGCTCATGTGCTCTGAGAGCGAGCTCGTCTCTCCATCCAGCCCTACGCTTACCCCTGTGTCCTCAGGGAGACAGTTTGGCTTTACTGTATCTGCAGAGCATGTGCATGCCAATAGCATGGCATAAGCAACAGCACTGTTCTATATCCATACAATCCCAGCTCATCAAATAGCATTAAAATCCCATACAGAGAGAAGGAGTGAGTGCATTCTCCCATCAACCAGACTCCTGTTGGCCTTGGAGGGTGAGTGGATGCCAAGTCTGTGGAAAGATTAAAAACACAAAGCACCCAGTATCAATATGTTCTTGCACTACACATCCTGCAGTGGCATGTCACCCAGTGTGGCTGCCCCACATTATTTATAACTGCCTACATGGCTGATTCATGTCTCCCGAAAACTTACTGCCACAGCCTTGTTTTGAAAGGAATGCAGTGTCCCACTCCCCCAGCAGCTCCTGCCGGACCTTTCCTTGTCTCATTTATTAATTCATTCCCTGCCAAGAACAGCACGGTGATGTAATAATGAAATGTGCTTTGAAATCAACATGATATAAAGGACTTCTGCAAGGCTTCAGGCCGGCAAAGCACTTAAACACACGCGTGACTTTAAGCATATGAGCGGTAGTCCCATTGGTTTCAACAACGCTACACATATGCTTAAGTGCTTTGCTGGATCAGGGCCCACATTTGACAGACAACTCAGGTTATGCCTTAAACAAAGAACCTCTTTGACATGGGATTTTTCACAGAAAAACCCAGAGTCTCATGTAATCCTTAGAACTAAGTGTAGAGCCAGCACTGAGCCCAGAGGAGCTGATAGCAAGACTCCCATTGGTTTCAGTGAGGTAAGGCTTTCACTCTGAGATCTGGAGGTGGGTGCGTGTTGTGGCTGCTCTGCCCTTCTGACTAGGGGAAAAAAATGACACCATTAGTTTTTGTCAAAGAGTCGCAAATAAAACTAACTTGAGTTTTATTGGTTACAGGCCATGTATGTGGTAGCTGTGCAGATCTTCGCTGTGTTATTCTTGCAGGGAAGTCTAAAGCAGTGATTCTCTTGTCTACAAATATAGACCTGTCAAGGTTGAACAGTTATGTTCAATGTCATTGTAAGCAAAACTGACGTTTTATTTACTCATTTGTACCACCAAAGTGTCAACTCAGCAATGATTAAAGCTGTCAGTAGAATCAACAAATAGTGTAAAAACACCAAGTTTCTGTTTCATTGAACATGTTAGTTTGAGTGAAGCTTTGCTTGAATATTTTGATGGTTTTGTGGCTTATTTTTACTAATTAATTTGCTTGGCTATTATCCTCTGGAGGCAAAACTCCCCTGTAATTGACAACTAAAACGTCTCTCATTCATTCATTCATTCATTCATTCATTCATTCATTCATTCATTCATTCATTCAGTCCTCCAGAGGAAATCCTGTGTGACTGGACATGAACTTCCAGCTGATACATAATTTTGACTAGGACAATTTTTTTATGCTGTTCAGGTTTCTGTCAAGGAGTTGAAAGTCACCCATGTAAAGAGGAGATTAATCCAGGTCTAATCTCAGGAAGATAAAGTGCTCAAAATAAATAATCTGCAGTGTTCACCTGTTGAGAAAGTCATACATCATAGAGACTGTTGGAAGATTTGCCTAGGTCTACTTACTATAAAGGAAGAGGAAGGGAAAAGAGGGAAAATAAGGGGGAAAAAATACCTTGCTTTTCAAACTTCTTCTCAAACCTGAGTGCTTAGCTCAGGTTGACCTGCAAATTTTATTGCTCTGTTCACACACAAACTTTAGTGCTGGAAGCCCTTAAAAGTCAGGTTCAGAAAAATAATTTGCTTTTCCTGCCAATGAGAGAGAGGAGATTTCTTTCCTCAATTACATGGACATAACGTGCGATACCACTAAATTGAAGATGCATGAAAAGACAGATATGGAGTAATTGCTCAAAATGGGTAGACAGTGTGGTGTTCCAAGACAAAGAAATAACATTTCAGTCCAGGTACTGAAACAAAATAGCTAGAGCTCGCTCTGTGACTAGTTTAAAACGACTTCCATGACAACTATTGGCTTTCCAGACAGAGGAGCTGGTCAATAGAACTAAAGCTACGTGAGGTTTTTACAGAGGAATACTTGCTGCAATATGTTTCTTGAGAGATTCCTCAGATGAGCATCAAAACAATTGATAAAGGAATCCCACTTGCATGCAGGCAGGCCTGATCCTGCAGGAGAACATCCATGCCTACAGGCACAGCTCTGTCTAGCAGTTCCTGAAAGAAAAGCTGTGTGCGGGACTGCTGTGTGGCATCACTGGCATTTTCAGTTCACTGCCTTCACTTCACTTGCTGGCAGGACTTTCCCTTTTATCACAATGCTTACATTGTTGTTGGCAGGACTTTCCCTTTTGGACTTTTCTTTGTGGCCTTCCACAGTGCTTACATTACACACAGTCAAAAATAGATCATAGAAGTATGTCACTGGATGGCTGATGTTCACAGGCTGGTTTCCACTGTGGTAGCAGATAAGATTTCTGTGGCTTCAAGAAGTCATATAGTAAGTACCTTTTGGTCTAATCTAACTATTATCAAAAAGCCCAGAAGTCAGGCAGAAACTGATTACTTTTTAAAAGTCATCTTAGCACATTTTACTGTATAAAATGCACTTGAAGTCATGAATGCCATTCTTACAAAATCTTCTGGAGCAAACAAAACTGTCTGCATATCTTAAACCAGAAACTGCTCCCTTTACTTACAAAAATGTACATAAAAATACTGAAGAAGGGTAAGTATAAAAATTATTCCACGTTTTCCAATTATGGAATGCTGTTTTAATTTAAACGTATGTCCACAATCCTGCTTCGCTTACATTCTTGGACCAGGAAAGTTACAGTAACTTTTACAACATAGAAGTGCTGTTTTTTTGTTTACAGCTGAGTATGTAAAAACACCAAGGCAGGGTCACCAAAGCCATTTCCAAAGTAAATTTGGGGAAAGATTGAGTACAAAGTTTTTTGTTCAAGTTTCTCTTTTCCATGGAAACTTTAAACTTCTCTTTTTTTCTGGGGAAAAAAAAAATTGTACAGATAACAAAGATTATTTTTGCTGATCAGATAAAATCCGATACCACTCTGATAGCAGTACACGTTTGGACCAGCTGTCTACGTGCTAACAAAACATCAGGGATGAGCAGCCACTGATGTGTTTTATTCTCTCATTTAGGGGACATTCCTATTTGGTTCCCAGAACATTTCTAATTTTAACCAAAAAAATGTCCTCTGAAGTCCACTTGCAAAGCATTCTGTTGAGTCTCCTGCCCCTTTCATTCTGTTCGTCCTGCGCTTTCATGCTGTAGCAGCACTTAGTGTGCAGCCTGCTCATAGTGACATTGTTCAGCAGAAGTGAAGTCCTCAGCAGATTCCTTAAAGCCTCTAAGTCTTCCCTCTGCAAGACATGGTGAGCATGGGTCTGCATTCCTCTCAGAATACAACAGGATCCTATTCATATCAAGCAGCCATTTTCCAGCATGTCCTTTCAATATTTGCTGTTGCTATTGTTCTTTAAAAAACAAAACAAAACAAAAAAGAAGCAGTAAAAAAAAAAAAAAAAAACCAATTGGAGAAATTCTTTAGCCTGGCAAATGCTCTAACAGGGCATGCTTGGCTTTACCTTAGGTGACCACCTACTCAGTAGGTATGTAATGAAGCTGAAGTATTGGGGAGACAACATCTGGCAAAGGCTTGTGAATTACAATTTTCTTTTGCAAGTGGAAAACCATATCCTGCACCAGGTCTCAGTGGGGTTTAATGCTGTCAGAGCATACAAGGTTTGTTTTGATCTGTTATGGAGTAACACACATAGCTTTCAGTTCACACTAATAACATCCCCGTGCCTGGGGTATACACCAATCCAGAGGCTACTAATTAAAGGTTAGAATTAACCAAACACAGTTCCTCCACGAAACATATGAAACTTATTAAAACTTAAAAGTGACGTCTGGTTCTCAACATAAGCAAAGCAAAGAATGCAAGAGTATTGTGGAGAGTTATTTAAGCACATTTTATTTTGGCATATTAAAAATTTCCTGTGTGTGCCAGTTCAGCACATAACATTTTAACGTTTCATGTGAAAACACAGCAGACTTTTAAAGAATCAATTATCGGTCCTGCATAACATAAAATAAATCCCGTTTTCAGTATGACTATAAAGCTTTTTATGTTATTGTCATCTGAAAGAGGTTTTTTTTTTTTCGAAAGTTAACGGTTTTAAAAGCAGAGCAGAGTAGCACAACAGCGTTGGAAGCCACCTTTTATTTATTTCAGTTACCAGCTGAGTATTTTGAGACTAACCTCAAAAAAAGGGGTACTCAAATGGGAAATGTAGCAGCTATTTCAAGCTTACCATGCTATTTCAATGAATAAGCACAATCAGACTTGATCTGCAGGCAGAAAAGTCCTTTGAAATAGGGGAAGCAACATAACTCGCTAACTCTTGCCGTCTTTGCTTCCATAAGCCAGTGCAGAGGGTGTACTGTGAGTGTTATGCAATTTATGTGCCCACTAGATCCTCCTATTTACATTTTAAAAATATACCCTCATTAAGCCCTCCAACCTTATCTGCATTCTTTGAAGTAAATGCTTTTGGTGCAGATAGGCTATCTCTGTTGGCAGAGCCTCCTTTCCTCAGCAGTGAGTGTCTTCAACATGTTGCAGCCTGTACCCTCAGCCTGATATCGTCATCTCATGGAGCTTAATGAACTCATTACCCTTAATGCTGCCACAACAAGATAGCTTGTAATTGTACTTATTTTTAATTAGGTCTAATTAATTAATGTAATTGAAGACCTCATAAGGATAGGTCTTCCCAAACTGGCAAAACACACTTTTGTCAAATCCTTCTGTTCCCAGGATTAATTAAGGAAGATCTGGAAACCGCAGCTTCAAAGCCGGCAGAAGAACTTAAAATCTGTTGAGGAATAATAGTGACTGCAAGATTTTTTTCCTTAACAGTGATTTTTTTCCCACTACTTCACCTCAGTACAAAGAAAATAAAAGGTAAGACTATAAAATCTGCACTTGTAAGCTGTTTGAAATTGGGTTAGGGTCCTATAGCTTCTAATTAAAAGATAAGAGCTGAAATCACTGAACATAGATGTATGTTATTAAACGGTGCACGTGTTGGTTTACAGCCAACACAAACCTCCCTCCCACAGGCTCCTTTTTTTTGCTTTTGGATCAAGCTGAAGCATTACAAAGACAACATCACCGCACATTTGTGCAGCTCTGAGCACAATGAGGCTCTGCACTGTGGCCGGGTCTCCTGGGCACTGTGAGAAAACTACTAATCTCCAGTAACAAATGCTCTTCAATACAGGGGTGAGTGTTACACCTCTGTTACTAGACCTAAAACCCATGGCTAAAGAGCCTTGAAATAGGGAGATCTTAATCACTGTATGAGGTTAGAGCTTTCTCGTATCAATTTGGCACAATTTAGGTGGTAGTGAATGTGTACAGCAATGTAGGCCATGAGGTTAATAGTCTCTTTTTTTGCCTAAAGATAGTTTTCCTTCTTAATAACAGCGTTAGTTTTTTTTTATAAAATGTCTTGTTTATTTGAAAACACAAACCCAATATGGTTGATGTGTGTTAGTAGGAGAGGAAAGGTGAGAGATCCATAGCCCAGTCCCTCCCCTCCCACTCAGCATAGAGATATCTCATCACCTGAACTGGCATAACTTCATCCTTCAGATCAACTCTGTCTCACTCTGGATAATAAAATCTTTAAGACAACAGTACAGTCCATGGTCACAATTGTCCAGAGGTGAAACTGGGTCTGCATTGCCAGATGATTCCTTGAGGACTGCTGAGAGCTACCTGCCAGCTGGACCACAGGCAAATTGTTGTGCAGTGGAGGAGTAAGTTTACCCATTTTAAAGAAAGCGTTAATATGAAAAGCCATTTTGAACTGTGTCCTTTAGGAACAAAGCAAGGTGCTGAGGCTTTCTGCTTCTGACTTTTACAAGGACACAGTATATCTATCACATATCTATCATAAATTAAAATTTATATGCTATTATAACTAGTACCTAGCAGACATTAATATTATCAGTATGCAGTAGGCTGAAAACAAAGGCAGAGCTTTGACAGAAGAATGAATATACAGTTTCCTGAATTCATCCCACCTCTGGGACCTGTGACTTCTTCAACCAGAAGACGGGCACTACTCTAGATTAGAAATTATCAGGAGCTACCCACAGCTACTGCACCCTTGGGTACCAAAATTGTGCAAACCTGGTTCCTCATGTCTGACATAACAAAGTATTTGGCACATGGCTTCTATGGGCACGAAGTCACAACAGGAGCTTTTGGTGCTCAAAATAACAAGAAGACTGTATTTGCAGCCTGTTAGATTTTGCTGTATGGCATGACATGAGGATGTATTCCATCACGTCGTATGGGGCTGCTAGGACTGTGCATGGAGGTGTCTGAAGGTTCAGAGTTTCCTTTGATACCTTCCATGAGGAGGGAGCTCTTATGGCTAAACTCACCAAGACTTGGATAGTTGAGAGTCTGACATGGTGACAGAGTGTTCACTAGTGTTCAGTCCTGTCTTGAGTTGTATTTGTTATTCCTCTTCACACTTAAAATTGTCTTAACAGGCAAGATTAGGTTTGTTTTCTGTCCTCAGCAAGAAAAAGAGATGTTTATAGCTGATGTATTGGTTATTATATTGCCACATTTTTCCATTCAAGAAGTTCATCTCCCAAACATAGTAATAGGCAATGAAATCTGACAGCCCAGTCAAGGTCTTTCTAGTAAAGGATCAGTCATCTTCACCTCCAGTGAGTTTCGGGAGGTTCTCTTCATCTATGCTGTCAGTTATGTACTGGGAAATGAGCAGTGGTGTTTGGTGATGAATAACTTCTTCCTGCACAAGAAAATAATATTTTGCTAAAGCAACTGGCCTCTTCACCTAAGAGAAATGCAATTAAAACTTGTTATATAACAGTATTCTTAGCCACCATAATACAAAGCAAACTATGAGGGAAGGTACAGTGCCTTGCTCCCTTTTAGTCAACATGCTCTCTCTGCCAAGCATTTCTAAATGTTGCAGGAATGTAGTTCATATGTTTCACAGATTATGAGCTACTTTTCCTGGTGCTTTGACCACCAGACACAACAGCATCCAAATGCAACACAATGGTAATTCAAACAAACTCAGTTCCTATTACATTATAGGTGTAACACTATAGTGAGGAAAAAATAGATCTGTGACTCCCGCACAAGTCCAAAAGCCACCATAATGATTTCTACCATACAGAAAAAAGCTAGAGGAAGTAACGTGGCAAGATAAAGAGCAACACAATTAGCAGGGCTGAGCCTCAAATTCCTTTGATGGATATAACTTATCTTCAGGAAGAGAGCAGCTCTGGGTGCTCAGCTGAGAACACAATCTGTAAACTGTCTATGTTTTGCAGATAAGAGTGCCAAAACCTTGTACAAATTGCATCTATAAAAAGGATGCTTCCAGCTGAAGCTGGGCCTACAGCATGAGCCTTATGATATGTCCTCCAAAAGGGCAAAGAGGGAAGGAAGCAGGCTACAGATGCAGCTTTACTGAAGACCTGCAGTACTGTGTACCTCCAACTACTCTGGCCACAGTCCTACCTTATTATCACAGATAGTTCCAAAGATGCTGTCTGTTCACTCTTACAATGCAGCAAATAACATCACCTGGGATTACATACACAAACTTTAAATAGTCAAATTGTTTCACACAGGGACATAACTAATTACGGGAGAGAACTTTTTTAGACAATAATGACAATAAGATAAATAATGTTGTTATTTTTGCTTCTGTGTGAATTTTTCTCACCTAAATGTGAATTTCTTGCCCTTGTGTTTTCTATGAATGGCATTTCCAACCAGATCTTGAACTGCAAATATGTAAAACTCTTTTTGTCAGAAAGCGCTTACTCAAATGTCTCTGGATTTAATGTAAGCTTGCCTGCTTAACCTCTCAGGGGTCAAGATGTTTTGTAATATCTACATTTTGCCACAAAGAGGAGGTGTGGTGGTGTGGTGAGGACTTTACTATAAAACCTGGAGGAATCATGTGTAATGCTCAAAAGACTGGGAGAAAGAGTAGAAAGAAGAGATTGGGCATTTCTAGGATGAATTCTAAATTTGGCAGCGCAGTGACACACACAAGTCATTGTTTGAAACAGCATTACAATGGCAGCTACCAGAATGCACTGGAATACACCTAAATTTTTAAAGAAAGTGGAATGGAAATTATGAAATGGAAAGCTCTCATTTTTCACAGGAAATAGTGACCATTTCAGCCTGAACTGCAGAAGCAACTGACATGGTGTAGGAGGTGTACCTGCTGCCACACAGGGTTCAGGTAAACCCCCTTGCTTACCCTGACCTGTGCCATGCACTCCCACCCCCAGGTCATGGGCAGCTGCACATCAAAGCACCACCACTAAGGTCCTCAAGAGCCGCACATTTGGATGTACTCCAAATGAGTAATTATTATTTTTGTTTGTGTTTTGTTTGCATTTAACAGACGTTGGGAAGGGCTGTTCCAGCCAACTGTATTATTCTTACAAGGTACAGCACTGACCATACGTAGCAGGGCTGATAGCACTTCCCACCTGTGATTGCAAACCATGGACAAGGATGTGAAATTAATCTTCATTCAAAGTCACCACCTATCCCTTCAGGTTGGCCCAAAGTCAATCCCCAGATGGGATGTCAGCACATCTCACTGCTCTGTCATGGAGATAAGGAAGAAGGTGCATCTCAGGCTCTGCTTTCTGTGTCATTTTTGTCTTTATCTACAGGTTGAAATAAATTTATAGAGAGTCTTGAAAGTAAGGACCAGACCAATGCATTCTACTGGCTCCAGACAAGACACTTCACCATAAGGTTAGAGAAATAGGCTCACTTTAGCAGAGTCTTCTTCCAGATCCATGAGTTTTTCATGTCTCTGTGCAGCTTCAGTGGAGTCCTTTGCTCTAAAATAGCCTAAAACTGGTGGCCAAAGTACTCACCTGGCTACAGAAGGCGAAGTTTCAGGTTCCTTGAACCAAGGAGCATGTGGAGCACACATGTCCCCCCTTCCTGGGCAAGCCACCAAACCACTCTGCCAATGGGGACAAACAGCACCAGTGTTTCCAGAGAAATCCATTATCATTACACAGTGATATCTGCTGAATCTCACTTTTGCAGATCTGGCATTTTTATGTCCATGGTCAGCAAGTTCCTCATTGCAGCTCTGGCCTGGGCACCCATAACCTCCCTCTCTCCCCTGCCTCATGTGACTATTGTGGTGTCTACCTCAGCATCTTCAGGGCTTCACCTACACCACTGCACTGACTTTTCAGTGTGATGCTAAACTGGCAGCATCCACAGCCATGCACCAAAGCTCCCAAACTAGGACTGTGGGAGAAAAATTTGGGGTCTTGCGTGTTCAATGGAGCTGGGGAGGAGGAAGAGGAACTTCTAGGTTTCTGCCATGGGTGTAATCTGCTCTTTGGGTCCTAGACTCATCCCTTCTAACTTCAGGTGCTTAACAGTAGCGCCTAAATTAGGAGCTTGCTCCCTTGACAGCTCCTGGAGAGAAAACAGAATATGAGCCATGGATTGTAGGTGCTGCTCCCATCCTGCCATGTGCTGAGGGACTCACATGGCTCTGCTTCCAATTTTTGGAGCTGCCACAGGCCCATTTAGGGAGAAGGAGCATGACTTGATGCTGGTATCACCTCTGAGCCTGGTATAACAGCTCCTATCCTCCCCCAGCATCTCAGGCTCATAAGCCCTTACCACAGAAATAACATTTCTTTGTTCAAAAGAGACTTTTCTTGGCATAACAGATATCAAAATGTAAGTAATATTGATCAAATTGGTTTCCAAGATCTGTCCTCTTAGGGGGAAAATAGGACAATGTTCTTCTCAACAACAGAAAGGTGCATAAACAGGCTTTTCTGCAACACTGCTCCAGTGCAAAACCGTGTCTGGAGGACCTACACTTCCATAAGCCAAAACATTCAGCTACTTATTCAGGGTTTCCACTAAGGCCTTACAGGGTGGCGGCCTACCACAATTTCATTTTTTACCCCTACACATTTCCTTCCCGGGAAGCCTCCACCCACCATTAAGTTCATCTAAGACAATGCCAAAAGAAACAAGGTTGTCTTTTTTCAATATAAATATAAAACATTCAAACTTTTACCACAGAAACCACCTGATGGCTCAATTTTCAGTCTTCCTTAAAAATTCTGCGGATAACTCACAGTAAATACAAAAGCAAAAGCTACTGATTTCTGTGTCCAGCAGATGCAGAAGCTGCAGCTTTGCTTTAAACTGGCTGGTTTCTGTCACTACCATTTCCTAAAGAAATCATCTCGTCAGAGAGTAAACAGTTTAAAACAAGGGAGTTTTTAAGGGTGATAGATATGTCAAGTGGAGCATGAGCCAACTTCATATTTCCTACCAGCTACTGAAAATACGTAGAGCTTTCTCAGTTCTGGCTTTGTGCAGGGAAAAGGTGTAGGTGTCAAATCGAGGGGGAAGTACTGTAATAGCAGGGAGTGTATTAGTAATATGTACTTAGAAATCATAATAAGGCTGAATCACAAGTTACTCAGCACATTCCCCATTTATAATCTTGAAAGCTTGTTATGACTAATGCAATAGGCACTGATCTGGCTCAGCATATAGCTCTTTAAACAAACACAGACACTGCAGGGCCAAATCATCGCGTGCCAGGGCTTGCACCACCTAATTTGAGATGCCTGTTATGGATACGGGAGTCTAGACCTTTTCCCTGGGTGCTGAGATCCAGCATGCGGGGGGAGTTAGTGGTCTTTGGAAATGCTCCAGAAAAAAAACATACTGAGCAGAAAGAGGTTTTAAGAAGTACATGTTAGGGCTCCCTCTCTTCTGAGCTCAGAGGCTAACCTGGTTTTTTTTTATGCCTTTAATAGCCAGCTGGGCAGCTATGGTTCTTTATACAGCAATACAGTGGCAGGAGTGCTCATCCAACACATTGGAGATGCAAATTCGATTTTCCTGCAGTGACTCAGGCTCCTGCTTGCCCTGTAGATGGAGAAGCCATTAGGTAAGATGTATGAAAGAAATGATGGAGCAGATGTTTGGAAGGAGGAAGAACACAAAGATGTACCGGCTCCTTCTTCCTGGTCAAGTAATTTCTACTTTTGTTGCTCCAGCAAGAGTAGAGTACATGGAAAATGAAGGGAGTTAGTCCTACCTTGCACACACAGGGTAACCACAGGACAGCCAGCATAGGGCAGCACATTGTTCTCCTGTCCTGCTGCAGCTCGGCATTGAAGGAGCTGTTTCTGGGTTAGTGAGAGTTTTCTTAGGCACAACATGACAAGGAGAAATACTTCCTCCATGGGTCCCAGATGACCTTCAGTCAAAGGTAAATACCCGGGTGCCCAGCCTTCTCAGAGGCTGCCTTCCCTTTGTGCAGGAGCTGAGCTACCCCCGAGCAGGGTTTGGAAATGGAAAACTGAAGCACTTCCCAGAGTTTCATCCACTCCAATGCTGGGCAGTGGAGGAGTGGAAGATTTAAGGCTCTCAGCCTTGGAACAGCTTCCCAAATTCTTTCTGATTCCTGTTGGATATGCTTGGGCTCTTCATGAACCTGAGGTTTTACGACTTAATTGTTGCTTATTTTTCTGTTCAAAAAGAACAACCCCTTGTGTACAGTGGAGGCCTAAAACCTGCTTCTATTTTAAACTGCAAAGCTCTTCTCACCGTTACACACATGCATATTCTTGAAATTCAAGGAAAAGAAACACACTACAGTTAAAACAAAGAAGGATATTTGATCACTTTCAGTTGATGGACTTTCTGGAGAAAAGGATTAGTGCTGTACTCTGAGACATACTCTTGTCACAGAAAAATAAGGAATTCTTGTATTTTGCCATGCACACACATTTAGCATTTTATCAGACAAGATCTGAATCTCTTCCCACCTCATTTATTGCTGATACTTCATACACGGTCTGTATTAGCAGAGCCACTGGCTCCAAAAATATGCCCATAAGTAAACATTTGTAGTACACAACTTCAAAGAGTAAGGGAAGATGCTAAAAATAATTTAGTTCTAGGAATTTGTCTCCATCCCTGTAACACCTGAGCACCTCACCATCAGAAATGTTTCTATTCTCACAACATCCTCGTGTGGTCAGGAAGTGCTATTATCCTCCTTTCTTAACCCAGTTTCCTTAGGAAACTACATTTATTCGGCCACACTGCTCACTTGCTGTTATTCTCCTCACAAACAACTCGTCCAGTTCCAACCAAATTGAACAGCATAATCTGTGCCCAGCCAGTCTGAATCCCAGACCCTGCTGAGGCAGGTGAGGACCACAGCACACTCAGCCTGAGGCACAGGCAATTCACGTCTTCCTGTGGCATACACTCAAGAGCTGTGGGGACAGCTTCAAGAGCAGCTGCCTATGAAAACTGATTGCTTTCGTGGAAAGTACCCAGGACACGTTTGAAAAGGATCTTTCAGCTCATTCATCTGCCCAAGGCTCGCTACCTGCCATCACCATGAAGTCAGCTGGGATAACAGGCTATGTCCTCCCAGTCTTCACTGTCCATCGGAGTCCATAGTAACAAGAGCTTAACCTTTCTCCTCAGTTTTACTAAAGTACAGCATCTGAGCATGTCATTGACTCTCTATAATGTCAATGCAAAAAGGATTTGGTGTCAGACCTGGACCAGCCACGGGGCACATCTGTATTCCAAAAACCATGTGCTATGGCAGGGAAGATATTTGTAGCAGAATCAGGAACTGAGCCCATTCTTTAGTATTTCAGATTGGTGTCTTAACTGCAAGCCTGTTCTCTTTCTATCTTTATACACATGAAATTAATAAAAAATCAACAATTATTTTCTGTGGGGGCAGCTTTCTGTGCTTTGCCCATTGTGGAAGACACTTGGGTACTGTTGCATACTTCATACGTCTGAAAGGAAAAGACTACCTACATGAAACTGTTACAAAAAATAATACCACACCTTCAAAATGTGTTTTGCTTAACAGCCCTTATAATTTGCCCACTCACAAAGGCAGCCTCTCCACTACTTTTCCCTAATCCTCACAAATAAAACTTTCATATTGCTATGTGATGGATGTTTCTTTTGTCTATTATGCGTTAGAACTCTTTCCCCAAAGACAATCATTCACCATAGTATACATATTCTGAGCAAATGTGTGAAAGTATTTTGCTTTTCACCTTTGCAAATTGAGTAAACAAATTTAACAATCTGTGAAAATTATTGCTGAAACTTGGCAAAATTATAACTCTATAATACAAGTACCCCAGACTTCTTAACAAGGCTGAAGTTTTCCATTATCTGCTCTGGAAAAGATAAGAAAAGCATAATATCCTCAATGAATTAGAAAGAGTCTTCAGTATTTATCTGTCTGACTGGTGAAAGGTAAGTATTTTTAAAAGTGTGGTATTCTGACGTCAGTCTGACAACACTGCACCTCTGAACTGTACTTAAAAATAAATCCTTTCTTCTTTCTCATGATAATGCAACTAATGTAAATGACAAAACTATTCTTCAAGTTCCAGGCTAGATACGAATGATAGAAACAAAAGGACTATATTTCAACTTCTGTTAATGTGGCTGTCCTTCTTTTTAATCCTACCTAAAATACAACCAAAATGAAACATACACAAGGACTGATCTGCATAGCACTGAAGAACTTGCTTTGTTTTTGCAGTAAATAGGTCTTGTTTAAAGCTTGTTGACTGCTCTGCTGCCCTAATCAACATAATATGTACCCTAGCATATGGGTATAAAAAATATGATTGTTTTGAATCCTCGTGAAGCTCTGTACTCATGGTTTGGCTATACGTTTTCTGCTAACGATCAGCCAAAGATTATGGCCCCTCTTTTGTTACTAAATTTCAACTTACCCTGATAGAAGTGAGGGGAGAATCAGATCCTTTGAAGAAGGAAAGTAGACGGCCATAAATGGAGAAAAGACTGAAGTGTTAGTCTAATTTGTTTGTATAGGGGAACAAAAGCTCTAAAAGCGTTAAGCATTTGCCTAAAATAAGGGAGCACTTAAACAACTTATGTTCATGGAATAAAGGGCTTCCTACATTTTCCCATATCATATACTGAAATTTTTATCCTGTTCAAAGCAATTTACTCTTAGTCATAAACTAATTCTATTTTTGGTTGGGAGTCTCAGAGAAAGCATAAAATTTTAAGTTTTATTTTGTGTTTTCTTACGACCTAAAATGTATTTAAATAATCAACAAGAGAAGTGGAGTCCAAATTTGTTACAAAACATATTTCCACTTAATACAAACAACTAACACTTTATAATATTCTATTTGCTTTCCATTTGTAACTGGCCCATTCCATTTTATGCAATGATTTGGTTACAACTCAACAAAAGATACCAGCAAGCTTGGATTTTATTTTAGAATAGAACAGTTGCTACAACACGGTACTTTTAACATCTTGCTTTTTTTCCTTCCTTTCTTTTTTTTTTCTTCCTTCCTTTCTGCAATTGACTTTGAGTTTCTTAAAATATCTGTTTAAAAGCTTCCCTGCACAAAAAGAGCCCCAAAGAGTTGATCTTTAACATCAGGAAATGCATGTAGTAAGAACATAATAAGTAATAAAATCAGCATTGATAGAAAAATAAATATAGCACTTTTGCCTGGGTTAAAATGTCAGATGTAAGGAAGTGCTGAGCATCCTTACTTCCTACAGAATCACTCATCCTTCCTCTACTGAAGCTGTTTCCAAAAAGGCTGTTATTAAGTCTGGGGAAGGATGTGGCAGCAAAAGATGGTAAAACACTTGAACACATGTGTGTTGTAGACCTTTCTACTATGAGCACCATTTGTTTCACGAAGAGAGCAAATGCAATGTCCGATGAAGAACAGTCACCCACCGGTTTCCATAACTGAGAGAGAGGCTTAGGTAATACACTAGGCAGTGTTTGATTTAAAATATTAAAATATTAAAAGAAGTTTTCTGTAGCATAGTGCTCCTATCAAAGTGAAATGACTCATAAGAATGCTAAATTCAAACCAGATGGGCATAAACACTCACTGAGAAAAGTCAGATATTTAGAGGTCAGTGTGGGTCTTCACAGAAATGAAGATCTTGTCTGAGTTATTAAAAAATGAACTTCAGTGATAAAAAGGAAAACAAGAGAAAATATTAGTGATTTTATTTTAATTATACAAGCCACTGTCGATTAGGAGAACTAACATTTACAAAACTTTACATTGCCATTTTAATTTGAAAAAGATGGTTGTGGCAGTCCTTAGACTTCAGCCACATAGCAGTGTGGTGTCTCCCGTGTAGGGAAGGAGGAAGGGATGCAGGAACTCAGAAATGCCACACTAATATTCTGCAACAATCTCTGTGCTTCCCACTGAGGAGCAACCCCAATTACAGGTTTGTGTGGGACAGAAACCTTCTGCCACAGCTCAACAGTGTGATGCCACCTTTTGCTTCCTTTTGAACCAGACCACAGAGCCTGCTATCATACCAAAAGTGTTCATACCACCCAACACTGCTGTGAAACGTATGTGTTGTTTTGTTTTCCTTTCCTGGTTTCATCCATTGCTCTCTACCGTTTACAGATTGTCTGGAGCGTGTACTTATTTTAAACTTTTATATCCTACCAGAAGAAAAATATGTGAGCTCAAAATTAATATTGTTTTTGACTTATGGTGAAATTCCAGTAATGTTTAACTTGGATCACTAGACTTGTGCATTTTACAGAGAGCAGAAAGGAATACTTCTCAAGCCGAAATGTGTAATGGGAGTTCCCTACTGTTTTGTTGCTGGGATCCTGGACAACAAGAAAAATGATGAGCATGTAACTTAGTCCTTTTAAAACATATAGACTAACTAAGTGGAGAAAATAAAGGTTCTACCCATGCCATAAGCTATAAAGGCATATGTTTGTAACACCGTTCCGTGATTAATTTGTTAACCGCTACCATTCAACCTCCTAATAAAAAATGATTGTTCAATGTATATTACTGTCAACGATTTTACATTGCAAACCATAATCTCTTGGGGCACAAGTCAGCAAAAGATATGTGTGGCTTCCATCGTGCAGAAGCCCACACAATGCCGTGGAAAACGATTTTTCTGGGCTTCTGGGGCCTCTTACGAGACGGCTGTAATTTTATTTTGCAGAAAAAAATGCCTGTACTTTTGGCCTATGTGTTACTGCCATTAGCAACATTCTAAGAGTAAAGGTAAGGGGTGAAACTTGGCCTCAGCAGCATCACTCAGAGTTTTGCTGGTAAGGTTAGAGAAGCAATGTGCAGGGTGATGCTTTGCAGGGCAAGCTCCAGAGCTGTCATTACAGTATCCTGAAGGTTGCATAACTTATGCATCTTCCCTTTGGTGGCTCTTTATGATTGATCCTTTGTTTTGCTGTAACTAAAAACATTGCTTGGAGGTCAGACCTCTTTAACAGGCACTGCTGTGCACATCTAATTAAGGAGCTCACTTTTGAAATGCTTCAGGTCCCAGAAGCTCTCTCCAGATCATACGCACAAGTCACAAGTGGGATACTTGCAGCATTCATTCTTAAAAAATGCCTTTAACTGTTTCTCTTTCTGACCATTGAGTACTGTTTGCATTCTTTCACTGCAAAATTAAGGGAGACAATCCTTGTCCATCAACTTATCTATATACCACTAGTATTACCCATTTTTTTCCTAAGGCTTGCTTCATCCATGTGCTGTTTAGAGTTGAACGCTATTAGCCATTTCCTATTAACGTTATTATTATGGTTTAGAACAGTCATTGGCAAATGCTTTGCCAGCTTCCAGTCCAAGGCATCCCCTTCATGCACGACAGGTCCAAACCACCAAAACTTCTCCCTGCCAAAGGGTATAAACTGTCAAAAGGAAAACAAGCTCTGAGCAACTGTGGTGCCAAACAAAACCATAGGGCTCTTGGCACTTTAGAAAAAAACAAGCATCCTGTGTTCTTTTCTCTCTACCCATCGCTGGCACCTAGTCTAGCACAAGGAATTCATACCACATGTAAACACTTGTATTTGCATATGGACATATACACACATACCCTTCTGTAATCAACACTGCTCCTTCAGCATCCTCATGGATAGGCCTAAATATTTCAGAGAAAGCTGGGAGGAAAACATGATGGTCAGAGCCCTAGCATTTCTGCTTCCTTCAAACAGCTCAGAGCTTTTTTTTAAAAACCACCGATAATCTAGGACAGGCACCAACAAAATTCTCTACTTTCTAAAGCTCAGATGCCTAAAGCCACAGGTAATGGTTTGCAAAACTTGGGCTTGCCTCTCTCTGAAAGTCAAGAAGGTAAAAGTTCAAGTGCAAGGAAGTAGCTGAGTGGGCAAGGAAGAGACTGAGATGTAGGGGCAGGGACCTAGGGTAATGACCAGAAAGAAAAGGCAAATATGAAGATTGGGGGAGAAATGCTGAGAACGTGTGACAAAAGGGAGAATCATGTTGGAGAGAAACCTCAGGGCAAGTCTGCACACTAGGTGTGATGAGGAGCTCACACAGCACAGCGAGGAGTTTTCAGTGCATATAATGACCAGCAAATATGGGAAATTCTGTGGAAAAGGCTGAAAGAGCACTGCCTGGTCACCCGGGATTATTTCCTCCATCTCCACCACAGAGCTCCCTGGAGGGTGTTCAGACGAGCACTGTGAGCTGAAAGTGTGTATGATTTGGCATACCTGAGCATTGCCAAGGCTATAATGTAGCTGTTGCCCCAAATGAGAGTGGGAGCACTCAAGGCATCTATCCAAGGCACCTTGAAAGCCACTGGAGTCAACCAAAGCAAAGCTGACCATATTAATGTTCAAGAGCTTGAGGGCAAGGGAAGAGTGTGATAGAAAAGAGTCAGAGAAGCTGGCCCACCACAGCATGACCTAGAAAGACTAGAAGGAGAGGCCAAGCACAGGCTTTGATGGGCCAGAAAATCAAGGTACAAATTCCAAGAAGGTAGACTTTAGTGGCCCCAAAACTATGAGTAACTCATAGAAAGGTGCCAAACCCAGCAGTCAGATATAGCAAAGGCATACTGAGATCACTGCACATCAGTGTGAGGGGGTTGCTGGGGGGCTTCCAGGGTGCAGTGAGTGAAGGCCTCATCCTTTCTGCTCCCTGAAATGACACAACAAAACAAACGCTGACAAAAGAAAGATGCAACAACCTGGCAAAAAAAATGGATAGTTTTGGGAAGGAAGACACATCAGGAAATCAGTTTGTTTGCAGAAGACTAGCAGGTCAGTTGTGCTGGCAGCATCTTTATAAATATTTCTCTTAATCCTGAGGTAGTTTAGTTTAATAAGCATGGGATCCTCTTATGTGGTTTCTGAGCATGAATCAAAGACATTGTGGCTCAGCACAGCCCTATTCTTTTATTGTGCTTTCTTGAACACCCCGGGATTGCACAGACCCTGCAAGTGCAGTAGGGCTGGAAGCTGGCATCACTCCTCTCCTTTCACCACTGGTGAAGGGGATGAAGGGTGGGTAGCTCTGGGTCACAAAGATCGCCCAAAAGGGGCATTTGAGGAGTAGCATGAGGTCAGACCACTGACTGGAGGAGGCTAGTGGAGGAAAAAAGGCAGAAAAAGGTTCTGGGGAGCCTTGGAGCCCTGCTGAGCTGTTGCAGCTCAAGCCTAGCATGGGGAGCTGCTGCTGTCCCATTCCTCTCCCCCTGCCCACCCAGCTGGCCCACCACAGACGGACATGTCTCCCATCTCACCCAAGTTCTCCCACTTCTTCTCACCATTGTCTTCATGTTCTCAAACCTCAGGATCATCACAACAAAAGGGAAGGTAGGATCAGCAAGGGCAGAACATCTCTAAGGACAGTGTAGACAAAGCCTGGGTAAAGAGTGCTGGCTCTGGGACAAGCAGAAATGATAGAACATCTGCTCCATCTGAAATCAGAGGAAAAATAATGCAAGCGGGCCATTCATTTTTCCTTCTGTATCTGTCTGGTTTCACTTTTTAGTCTTTCTGCCACGATTCTTGAGCTACAACTAATGGGAATTTTCCAATCCAAACAAAACAAGCAAATCCAACCAAATGGCCCTGTGGGATTACTGTGGCGGGTGAGGGAGAGAATCAGACTTGTGAGAAGGAAACAGCAAGACTGCAAGTGCAATGTTCTTATCTGCTCTTTTGTTAGATGACTTTTAAATAGCTATGATACTTTTTTTTCCTCTTCTTTCTTTTTTTTTTTTTTTTTTTTTTTTTTTTTGTTTTGTTTTGTGTGTGTTTTTGTGGTAGCACATGAGACAGAGGCCAAAAATCCCTAATCTTATTTCTCAGTTCTGGTAGATAAAATGCACTAAATAACCCCGGTCCTTGAATTGCTCCAACCAGAGTGCTGGAGCCCTCATCTGCCTGAGAACATTGCTGAGGAGACACCAGGGCCTCCATGGTAGGAAATACTCTCCCTTGACCCAGGACAGCCATCCCCTGAGCCTTAGATCTGTATGCTGTGCTTGGACATTTCAGGATGGAAAAGCTGTGCCAAGTAGACCTGAATCCTCAGGTGGATGCTCTCCCACTTTCCATGAGGGAGTGAGCAAATACATCCTTGGGGTCCAGCTACACCAGCTGCAAAGACAGTCACCCATTAGCACCTCTCAAAGCACCTGTGGTGCTGCTGTGGTGCCATGACGTTCTCCTCTGCTGAGGTGGAGAGGGACAGTCCTCGCTGGAGAGCCTCCTTCTTGGTGAAACCACAGCCCTGCTCAAGTCAGTGTAAGACTCCAATGGGTGTCAATCAGCCAGAGGTTTCACCCCACCAGTCAATTACCAACACATTTTGTAAAAACAGACTTAGATAAGGTTCAGTAAATGTCTTTGGGCAATTTCAGATTGCTTTTTCTGGTTTAGGAAAGCAATTTTGCTTTCTGAAAAAAAAATGCCTGTGCAGGTTTCACACCTTTTTTTTTTCTTCTTCTTTTCATCATCTGTTGTTATTCATAGATTCTACAGATGGAAAAGACAGACCTATTAGGTCACCCAGCACTCCCTGCCAGCACAGGACTCTCCTCCAGCAAGCATTCATTATGGTCTTGTTTAGGCTAATTTCACATGCTCCAAACGACAAGTTTTCTGCTACCTCCTCAGGGAGAGCAGACAGTATATTCATGCCACTGACCCACAAGAACGCTTCTTCTCATTTTCTTCAGACCATATCTTCCCTCTTCATATATTTCTTTCTATTTTGCATTTTATGTATTGTGAAGTTTTCCCATTGGTTTTCCATATCATTAGAGACTCTCTTGCTGCACAGTGCACAGAGCTTTTAAGACCATGTGTGCACAGTGGAACAGAGAAAGTGGAACAAAAAAAGTTCCACTGAAATATAAGAAAAACCTGTTTTACTGTGAGGGTGAGGGAGCCCTGGCACAGGCTGCCCAGAGGAGTTGTGGAGTCTTCTTCCTTGGAGGTCTTCAAGACCTGCCTGGACGTGTTCCTATGCAACCTGACCTAGGTGAACCTGCTTCTGCAGAGGGGTTGGACTAGATGATCTCTGGAGGTCCCTTCCAACCCTACCATTCTATGATTCCATGCTGCCTGCATGGCCCTAAACGACCCGCTTTGTGCTCTCCCTCTACATGAATGAGCATCCTTCTCCCCGTCTCCCTCAAGCTGTCCCTGTTTTGGTGCTCTCTTGTCTAAGCAATTTTCTTGTTTGTACAATACTTTCTGTTAATCACTATCCTGGAGTCCAAAAGTGATATTGCAGGTGTGATCATGCAAAGGAAGAACAACTTCCTCCACTCATCCATATGCTGCCTCTTAAAACACAAACCTAAACTGCAAAGGGAGCTTTGTTGGCAGAAGGCACGGGAGATTCACGTCTTGTTTATTGCCAGTTACCTCCACAAAGTGTCTCTTGATGGTTCTGTTCCCTGTACTTCCACCGCTGATTGAATGTGCTTCGGTGTATTTCTGTCCCATAGAGTTACTTCGATTTTGTCAGCTCACTGCAGTTGATACATTTACGTTTCAAAAATAAAAAGCAAGTTGCCTTGCACTTATGTTCTCTGTTACAAACAGTGACCTGGGAAGACAATGAGCCTTATAGATATAATACGAGATATGAGTCTTTTAGATAGACAGATAATGGCAGGCCTAACAGATTAACTTCCTCTTCAGTGGAATATTTGTTTACTTTGCCAACAAATTATTCTATTAATAGAGCAATTCCAAGTGTCAAATTAGAGAAGTTAGCTTTCTTCAATTATGTTACAGAAAGCAGCATCTGCTGCTGCAAGAGAAAATGAGTAGAAATGAGAGTGTCAAGAGCACTGGGAATTTCACCATCAAATTACAACACAATTACAGAGTTGGTGCTAAATGACACGCTGGTTTGCACAAAACACGTTGTACACATTTGCACAAGAAAAACAAACAGAAGACAAACATAAAGAAACCATTTTCTTTGTCCATTCCACAACAATGTGTGCAGAGCTCCCCAGTTGGCTAGTACTATTTTTAAAGGAAAGTAACACAAAGTCAAAGCTGGCAAATTGAAAATACAGAGAAATCAAGACAAAAGCTAGCCCAATAACCACAAATGGAAGGGATCATCTTGTCAATTGAGAAGAAACATGAGGAATATGAATACCAGTTTTTTCCCTAAACCCTGAAAGCTGATGGCTCCATCATGCTTTAATTTTCTACCCCTACCCCTGCTCTGCAAACTTCCCGCATACTTTCACTTAATTTCAAAGTGGAGTCCCTCTCTGAAATGCCACTGTAAACATTTCATTGTGGGGTCCCATGTTTGACGTCTGTCAGTGATTTTCAAATCAAAACTGCTCAGTTAACAAGTAAAAACCAGATTCCTTTCTGTTTATTTCTCAGCATTATAGTCTGCCACATGAAAAGCAAACTTGGTGCTTCCCGATTCACATCTCACCCACAATAAAAACTGGCATTTTCAGGAGAACCCACTGATGGAGGAAGAACTGGATTAGGATCTGTCTGGTTTGCCCTTCTGCTACAAAGTTGCCATGGCTGAGAAGGGTAAAACCCTGCCTGGCCTCTGTACCTTAAGCCTCCAATAGCTGCTCGCAATCCCTCTCCATGAGGTTATCATCTATGGGGCTCTGCTGGCAAAGTGCTGGTTTCGGCACTCACTAATGCACTTTTGTGCAAAAGCTACCAGGTTAGCTTAGATGGTTTAAATTGAATTAGCCCTTCTGCTGCTGCCTAAAGTAGATTAGGAGATTCTTATATCATTTCTCCAGCAAGAAAGAAGTAACAGGGAGCCGTCAGAGGAGGGGAGTCTTTCTAACAGACACAGAGAGACCTAGAAATCACCACCCTGCAGCATGAGCCTCTGGCATGCCAGAATGGAACACTCAGCTGGATGGTTCATCTTCACTTGCCTCTGTGTAACATGACTGTCCTCCACCCGGCCATTTCCAGAGCTCCGGTGAATATTCCAGTGATCAGAACAGGTTTGGAGGAGAATCAGGATACCAAATCCTGGAGAAAGAAGGACACATGAACTATGGCCATCTTGTTAACAGCCACAATGATGCAGAAGATCTTTTGCTCAAATTAGTGAGCTTTTCCATCATAACAATACCATTCTCCACAGCTAATTGATATCCTGACTTCTCTCCAAGGCAAACAATTCTTCAGAGTGGAGAGAGAAAAAGGAGAAGAGAAATCACAGTGTAGACAAAATGGAAGGTACTAGTATCAAAGAAGGGGCTGAGAAAGCCCTCTGTGAAGGCATCATACTGAATTTTTGCTAAAGGTGTTTGCAAGGAAGAAAAACCCATGTTTGTCCCAGCTCAGTCACTCAAGCATTCACTCCTGTGAGCTCAATTTAAACACAAACTTGCATGTCTCACTAAATTAAGTCCCAACCCTGCAAGTTCTAGTCACTATACAAAATAAAGTTCATTCATGAACGTTACAGAGTCAGGGCTTGGGATGGACTTGAACTTGTGCTGAAATACCTTGCTGAACCAGACAATAATAACACTACTATTCATAGCGTTTGATAATGACACATTATGTAATGTGATGCAGAAATTAAAGATGAAAAAGGAACTGAAAAGCGTCTCTCTCTAATAAGAAGTCATGCTACTAGTATTAAGGCAGATGCTTCCACCTAGTGACTTATAGCAGTATCTTATAAACTTTAACTTCAGAAGGCTGGACTGCAGGCAGCTGCAGCAGAAAGCGAAATTATAGGAAAATATCATTCATCGTCTGTAGTCAAGGAGAGACACAGAAACTTACCTTACAAAGGGGGTCTTATACATTCAGAGATCACCAATACTCAGAAGTATCCTTTTTGCAGACAATGCTGGTCCAGTGCATGCACTCTGACTCACCTCTGGATTAACAGTCACCCCACTATTTCTGGCTGTGCTACTGATAATCCTGCCCTCTCCAAGCCAACATATGGCAGAGCAGGAAGGATAACTCCTGGTGAGAGGAGGTGTTTCTGACATTCTAACAGTAGGGAGGTCACCAGAATGGCAACTCCATCAAAGGTATTGCCAAATTTTTCCTGCAGTTTAAAACATGAGAGCAGTAGGTTGTGTTCTTCAGTAGCGAAATGTACATGTAGTAGCCTCCAAGCCCTTCTCCTCTATGCTGTCTTCCTCCACTCAAACTCCTGAGACTTTATACACATCTGCATGTGCAAAAGTTACTGATTTCAGCCCCTACAGCAACCCTCAACAAAAGACATAAACTCCAAAAAAAGAGTTCTCAATATTAAGTTTCAGAATCACAGACCTCATTGGAGACCCTTAGGCTCTGATGCCTAATGACTCTTTACAATAAACAAGGAGCAATAAGTGGTTCTGCAAAAGAGTCTAGGGAACAGTCAGCTGTCTAAAATCAGTCTCATCCACTTCAAGATGTATCCTGAATTTCTCTAAGTGACATATCTAGGACTAACAGGAGATGTCTGCTAACCTGGAATCCACAACTTGAGAAGCTCTCTAGAGGTTTGGCTACTACTTATATTCTTCCTTCCAAAAAAAACCTATCAATTGTTGTTTCAGATACTGCTGGAGAATAAGCTCCACTAACGTGATACTTTCAAGGTTAATGCAAGGCACAAATTCTGCTTGCAAGGAGTCAAGCCCTCCTGTCACCCTGTGGCTTCAGCTGCAAGGCTGTGGGCTGTACTGGTTGGGAAGAGAGTGTGGGAGGGAAAGACGAAACTCAGAGAGACATCGGGCATCCCTCACATTAAAGGTCTCAGCTAAGTAACTTACCAGAGGCTTCACCATAGTTAGCTGACAGAAGTGTGCAGAGGAAACACATTAGTAGATATAGAAGTAGTCAACCAAAATCAGATTAAATATCCACTTGAGCTGTCCCTTATTTCCTCTACTGATTGAAAAGGGAGCTAAGGATAACCAGCTCTGATTAAAGTGTCTATTGGAAATAATCAAAAGCTGGAGAAAGTGAACACTGCTCTGATTTCCCCGCTGTGCTTAAGGATGTGCTATCAGTCCACAAAGGTTTTGAACACAACCAGAAACACAACTAGAGGCATGAAGTGAATACAAGATCCCAACGGAACAGAATGGAAGAAGGTTTGAAGGCAGCTAGTGGGTCATTTTGCTTAACAGTATTCAATGCTCCCATTTCTGTTTCCTTCTCTGTGTTTCTGGTTTCCATTGAACCTCATTTTTCTTTGGCTCTGGCTTTACTCCCTGTGGTCATTAAGGACTGACCTTTAAGGCAGTGCACAATCTAGCCTGAGCAGATAAGTATCAACCTGATCCTGAAATACACAGTTTATCTTTTTTAAAGTTATTCAAGTATCTGTCTGTTTAGCAGCCTCAAGACTTAAACCAGCAAATGCAAACTCAACAACTTGGAGTAAACTTGGAGTAAAGCTCCAAGTTAGCAGTGTTCCCAAAATTATAACAATTTTTAAGAAGAAAACAGATATACTCATTTTGGCAGATGGCATGTAATCTCTATATAGCTTCACTTCCCATGAACTTCTGTAACAAACTTAATTCTTGTCAAAAGGCTTGGTGCACTCACATAGTTTTAATGTATTCCTAGTTTCTTACTGTATATCTGTAGTCATTACAATGTCAACAGTTTTGCCAGACTGATCACTCTCACTTATGTTTTACTGAACCGATACATATATTAACCTCACATTAGTTAATAAATTCTGGTAGCTAAGACACTTCTCTAGATCTAGTTGAGGTCAGAAAGGAGGGAAAGCACATTATCATCTGGCAACTTCTAGCTATTCCATGTGAATGAATTGTTAATTGTACCCTAATAACACCATCAAGCCATCCCAAAACCTACAAAACCCAAACACATCATCATCAAGCACAGAGGACTTGGCAAAATTGTATGCCATTAAGATTCTGTCTGATCATTTCAATTGCATCAGGGAGACATAGGAAACAACATTCATCTGTCAACCGTGTAGGTAAACAAGGGCTCTGGTCATCACCCTTGGAAATCTTCAACTTCAATGATCGCAACCCTCTGAGCTACTCACTAGCTGCAAAGCTAATCCGGATGATGCTGTTCATCCCATCAGAAGCACTTCAAGTCATTTAGTCAACTCCTGGGGAAAATGTGAAACATTTCTTCTCCTACATTTATATCATAATCTAATTTTATCTACAGTCGCCGAAATATCTGTATTTTATTAAAGTAAAATATTTGGATTTCTAACATTTGAACGTTTAAGTTAATACTATGCTGTGGTTAGGCACACATACATGCATTCACACATGTGTAGGCACACATATGCTAACTTTAAAATCTTTTATGTTATAATCTATAAAAACATCACATAATTTATTGGAGTGCAGAAGACCTATTTTCCCTTCCCTTCTTCTGACAGTTTCTCTCTTGCCCACATGGTTTATATGAATGATATTTATAACGGAGTTGTTTTGATCTGATAGAGCTTCAGTAAATTTACTGCTGTTTCTGTTCCACTGTAACTGAACCTGACAAGAACCAGAAGAATCCGCAGTTTTATTTTGGGCTTTATAGGTTTTTCCTCACCCCGTTTTCTCATGCCTGGATGGGGTCGGCAGTTAAAGACAATCTGCACATTCTGTGACAACAGATAGCTGTTAGGCTGCAGGACTTGCAGGATGAGATGAATTGCTCCTTTGATCAAAACCAGGGTCAATATGCCCTCTCTAATAATTGGTTTGTCAGGGGGAGAAAAAAAAAAAAAAAGGAGAACAACAGAATTTTTTCCTTACAAAAGAAACATAATCACAACATAACAAAATGTTGTAGTGTTCACAACTAACATACGCTGCTTACAACCATTAGCCTTACTGTTTTAAATGTACTGTTGTATTTAATAAGAATTTATAGGATTCTGAAAACAGATGATCATTTCCTCTTTGTTGAGACAAACAGTTTCTCTTAAGATTTTCCACGTAACACTGCATATAAAAAATGAAACGACTTGCCTAGGTGCTCTGGATGGCTCAGAGGAAAGATAAATGGGATTTAGATTTCATTCCACTCAGGAGGAAAGAGCTGTTCAGGCACTCACTTGATAATTAAAGTTGTTATTTTAGGGTAAGTGTGTGGTAGTGACAATCAAATGTAAAATCGCTTTTAATGATTTGGTTTGCTTTTGATTTCATTGTAAGAATTTTTACATAATACATTTTTGTTGATCTCAAACACGATTCTGTTACAAAAACAATTGATGTAGAAAAACAACAAAAATTAACTGAAGGCTTATGTCACATGAGCAACATGTCAAGTTTCAAGGTACTCCAAACTCAGCTTCCCTAAAGTGCATGAACAAAATGTCAAGAAACTGCACTCCAAGTAATTCATACTAGAATCCAATAAGAGCTCCTTTTTTTTTGTTCAAAATGTATCCACATTTATTAGCAATCACCAGATGGGATCCCAGTGTAACCTCAGGGAAGAAAACTAATGGCTTTCCCATCAAGTCATATTTGGATATGATCCAGGCACTGTTAACATATCCAAATTCATTAGGAGCCACTGAATCCAAACCCTGTTTAGTGCAAAAAGATACTTGGGAAAGATCATTTTGGAAATTATTTAATTTCCTTCCACAGCAAATTCACATTATATCTAAAAGTGAATGAAAGCTGTGGGTCCTCTGTTTCTCATGAAGCAATCTCTAAAGATACCAGGGCAGACCAGAAGCTGCATTCGCTGGTTTACATTTTTGTGTTAGTGAGGTCTCTGACAGAAATATGATCCTAAAACATAAAGTTTGTGAATCAGAGAATATAATAATAATAATTTTTAAATGGTTTCAAACATATTTAGAAATGTAATTCACATTTGAATAATTTTTGCAACAGCTTTTTTGCACATTTTGTTTTCATTTGTCGTTCTCTAATGAAAGCTGGAACTTCTCTATTCTTTTTTTTAAAAGCTTTAATCTTTGTTTCCAGGCAAACCAATAGCAACATTTCCACTCATTCAAACTGGCAAGTTTAGATTAAGCAGAAATTTCCAACCCTTACTATTCTGTGATTCTGTGAAATTTAGTTTATTTGTATGGATTTATGCAAATTAAATCTATATCTTACCTTTTTTTCAAGTAGGAATCTATTTTTCCAAGTTAGACAACAACTACAACTTAAATTTAGGCAATTTTCTACAGCTCAAAAAATATTTTTCAGCTTAAAATATTATCCCATAAATTCATTCAACTGTATCACTGTGTATTTGTTTTTTGAACTATTGTTTAGATAAATAAGTCTTGTTTTCCCTGTTCTTATTACAGAGTGAATCTTGCATTTTTTAAATTTTTTTCTTTCTGATTTTATATCAGTTTACATTATCTTACTCCTGAAATGCTTGTTTTGTTTTCCTCAGCTTCAACGATAACTGCACAAATTAGTGCATTTGTTTTAACGGTGTTTGTCTGTATACAAAGAATTTTTTTTTCTGTGCATTTCTAAAAACAAAACCACTTTTTGTTTTGTTTTGTTTTGTTTTAGTGAATGCATAGAAAACAGCATTTGTAGTTTCAAGACCAATTCTACCCTAACACAGACAGTTATCCTTTTCGCTGTTTGTGAGGTTATTTCTAGAATTTTTAAAAAACAATTAATCTTTAACCACATGAAACTGCTGGTTTAAATTATTGCACATCATTACGTTTGGACAATGAAAACAACGCAGGCATTTTTACTTGTCTCTGGTCAACTTCACTTCTGGGTTTCACTGACACGGGACCTTAGTTGAAATCACCACGTGGAGATTTTTAAAATCCAAATAAACCAAGCCAATATAAAGCAACTCTCTTTCCACTCAGTTTCTGAAATGTTTCATTTGACTTATAAGAGGCTTTTCAAGAACCTTCCTTGTAAGAACAAAACATCAGAAGTAGTCATGGATCCATTTGTGTCGTTTTCTGGAAAAAGGGACACGTTTAAAGGAAAAAAAAAAAAAAATTCGATCGGGGATGCGTTTGCATCAAGTAGCACTTTTATATTTTTAGGGGACAACTGAAATCGGTTGAAACACGAAGTGGTTTTACTGGTACAAAATATCT
>WBNH01000440.1:693508-704024 GCA_013401255.1 Urocolius indicus | reverse complement strand
AAAAAAAAAAAAAAAAAACCACAAAAAAGAAAACGAAGAAGAGGGTTTTTAATTGTTTGGAGAGTGTGATTTCTCACGTGGTCCTTGAGCCGGGGACGCGCTCAAAGAGGGGATCGGCTCCCTCCCGCTGCCCGCCGGCAGGGAAAGGCAGGGCAGGGGAGGACGAGGCAGGAGCAGGAACAAGGACAAGGGCAGAACAGGGAGAGGGCAGAGGCAGGGACAAGGGACAGTGACAGGGACAAGGGTAGGACAGACGACGGGGCAAGAGCAAGGACGGGCGAAGTGCAGGGCAGGGGGCTGCCGCCGTGGCCGCCGCCTCGGGGCTGCCGCTGGTGCCCCCTACCGGGCGGCGGCTCCCAAAGCAAAGGCCGGGGCGGCCCCAGGACCCTGCCCTCAGCCCCAGCTCTGCCCTCAGCACCAGCGCAGAGTGGGTGCTGGTGTGGTGGCTTCTTCAAGGGAAGTTCACTTATCACAACTTCTTTCTCAACATATCCAGAGGTGGTCAGGTTAAAGACACGTTTAGGAGGAAACAGTGTATGGCCACCGACTCACCCGTGTCACTGTTGCATTTGAATCGTTGAAGGGGTGATGCCATCTAGCACTACAACAGATAATCCTCCAGACCCTCTTGCTGGGGAAGCTGGATGATGCCATTATGAACAGTTAAATGCTGGGATGCCAAGGGGGAAATAGACTGCCTGTAGTCTTTTCTGCTTCCCATCACTGTTAACAGGGCTATCATCAGACAGGGAAGCACAGGTTCAGTTCTCACTGCAGGGAGTATCTGCCAGGAGCTTGTTAAGGAGTTTGGATGAGAAGTTGTTTTTTTCATAGGAAAAAAATAAGGAAAAAAAAAAAAAAGATTACTTCCTCAAACTCCAATCTCTGTAATTCACAGGGGATGAAATTCTGGAGATGAGCTTTGATAGCACATGTTGATGCACATTGATTAGTGAGGGAAACAACTGCAATTTAATTTTTTATGTTTTATAACAATCTTTCTAAAATACAGGACAGTTAGAGGGCTCAGCAGATCGATGTTAATTTTAAACAGCAAGCAAAAAACAACAAGAAATCCACATGCAATTTTCTCTGTGAAGAGAGAAAAAGAGAAGGCCTTGTGCTTGACATGTATTTAGTTACATCTTTAAAAGGGATGGATAAAAACATAGGTGTCTGTATATAAACACACTGTACTTTGCATTGGAGAGATGGTTCCTAATGTACTTACATCAACAGACCAACCCGTAATCTTTCCTATGGATGATCTTACACCCTGGCCTTACACTCAAGGAGTTAATTTTATTTTCTGTTCCACGTAGTAACAGCCAAGGCTACGATGAGCAGCCCAGGCAACTGCTATGGGCCACACCGGCTGCAGTTGCTCTAGAACAAGCGTGACTAACCTTTTGCTACTTTCACAAGAACTCAAACAACCATAAGAACATTTAGTAGAGGAAAAAAATAATCAAAAATGTCTGGGGTTTGGACGTGTCAGGTTTCAGCTTCACCATCAGCTTCCTATATAACCTAGAACAGTTCAGTCTCCAGCTTTTCTTTGCATCCTCTGATCAACTGCAGCTCTGATCTGCTCTGTACCGAGTTCTGCAACACTTAGCTGAAGCAAGATGTACAGATGATAACTGTAAGGCTTATAGCACCAGGTCAGAGAGCAGACAATAGATCTGAATCGTTCTTGTTTTGTACACAGACATTATAATCCGTCAAAGCCAGATTTACAGTACATCTGTTGTCAAAGTAATTTAAAGACTCCAGGTAGCAAGCTAGAGCATGGAACAGCTGGTGGCACCTCTATGTTATGAATTTGTTGCTTTCCAGAGAGAGACTGTACTTGTTTCGCATAACAGCAACAGGTATGAATGGATCAGCTGGAGTGAGTTGGATGAGCAGTACTAAGACAACAAATGTGCCTTTGTTTTCTGAAATACTGTCCACAAACACTATTTCTGGTTAAAAGCCAAAGTTTTAAAAGGCCATAAAATCTACATCCAGACTTTAGAAGCCTTGAAAGAAAATTAACTGCAATTAGAGAGAAAAGATCCTAAATAATGGTTTACCAAAACAGAATATAATAACCTTCATAGTCTCCTGAATAGCTGACTAGTCTGAAGTCAGAGGAAAACAAGTCACTGTTTGTTTTCCGTTCACAAGCTATTCATAAAGCAGTCTTCATGCTGCTTTGTGCAGGACCCTTGATATACAACCCCATGTTGCCATACCATATACTGTTCCTAACATTTCAGACCTTTTATGTTGATACATGTGCATCAGAAAAATTGAGAGAGCTGTGAGAGTGATGTTAAAATTGGGAAAGAGGGGAAAGGGAGTAGCACAAAAATCATCCTCTTGCCATTTTGCCTTCTCTTTCTTTTGAATGCTGCTGCTATTGATAAGGCAAAGTTGAAAACGGAACACTGGAGTAGTGTAGGAAGAATAAAAGGATAGTGGGAATGGGAGGCTTCTCACAACTGCACAGTGTTTATTAAAAGGAAGAAGGTTGCCAGTTTTCTCTCACTTTGAGCTAGAGAAAAAACAAAACAAAACAAAACAAAAACAACAAACAACATCTACTTCTCCTGAAATCATGAATTGAGCATTGCAGCTGGAAATGGGAAGGGGAAAAGTTGAAAGGAAGAGCCTCTTCCTGCAGCAGTAAGCTATCGGATGGCTCAGTCCTCCCCTGAAATCTCATCCTTAGATGGGTTGAAATTGATGGCAAAACCCTGGCCTGAAGAGAGCAATTCATAGCTATGGCTTCAGACTCTAATCATGCCTACAACTGCTGTAACTCAACGAAGCCCATGGCACCCAGAGGAACAAATTGCTTCACACCTCTTCAATTTCTGCCACACTAAGGCTCTAAGTCCTATAATTTCTAAAACCAGGCAAGTTCATAGTATGGATCTGGTACTGATCGGACATCCAGCTGCCACCAAATTCACTAGAACCCATGTGCCTCTTAGGGCTGCAGGAGAAGGCAGCACAGTAGAAACACACACAGTTAAAAGCCCAATATAAAGGAGGGCTACTTCTAGTTGTTGGGTTTTTTTTTAAAGTAAATGATGTGACTGTGTTTCAGAGAAGCATTTTGCATCATACGGCTATGACATTCTTCCTCCAGTACTTACACAATTAGACATCCCCAAAAGAAGCACAGTGTCAGCTGAAGATAAAACAAATCAATCCGTAAAAGCATGCAACTGACCAAATGCACCAGTGGAGTCTACGACATCTGAGTGTTGCAGCAAAACCTAATGAGGTCTTGTAAGGAAGAACACCGACCTCAATTATTCCAGTGCTTTACCCTCCAGTGAGTAACACTTTCAAAACCACTATTCAATGCATTTGTTTCACCTCGTCTCCAGAACCTCTCCCCATTTTCAGAACGCTGCGTCACGTGGTGGCTGCTGGACGAGCCACTAGTGCCACAGGAGAAAAGGTGGCCCATGACATTAGCGCTTAAGTATGAGGACTGTCTCCCCCAGCCGTGACTTTACCAGCTCTTTGTTCTCAGTCTTGTATTGCCTCCTACCAACAAGGCTTTTTGTACAGTAAGGCTGTAAACTGACTCAGCTGAAAAAGAAACCAAAATGGTGGAAAATAAGAAGATTTTCAGTGTATATCAGCTAGATCACTCCCCAAGCCACTTGACCACACAATGTAGAACATAAGGCATTCCTGAGCAGGAAGGAGTTACCAGTAAAGCCCAGGAACTACATTACTAACATCACCAGATATTTCATGCATTGGAAATCATTCACTTTAAAACTGAGTCCTACATATTGTGTCAAAGAGGGCAGGTGCTGTTACCTTCTCAGGAAACTGCGAGCAATCTGCAGGACAGCTAGCCATTTGCTAACACAAGCTTTTATACCATATACGCATCCACATGTATTTTATACACACCGAATTTCAATTAAATGACAGTATTTCATTCATTCTTTCAGTTCTGGCCTTTATGCTTGTGGTTCAAAACTGCCCACATTTTTTCCCCTCCTTTTCATAGGGCCACGAAACAACAACCACAGCAGGGAGCCAGCAGAGTTACAGCAGTAAGAAGTTTCAACAAAGTGGTTTCATAATTGCAGTTACATAAGTCTAAAATAACCAACTCTGACAATGCCACCAGTTTCAGACTTCTATCAGTTTGTTTAATCAATTACCATCTTTTCTCCCTCGATCATAACCTTCAAAGTTTCTTTTTGTTTTAGATAAACAAATTATGGTAGAACTAGAACACTGTTAAGAGGCACACAGTTTACTACTTTGAAAATTCCTCTAAGGACTTCTAAAATGTGTATTTCAGACGAAACCTAATATGCTTAAAGTCATTTTCTATTGTAAAGTAACATGAATGACTTTTTTGTCAACTGATCAAACAAAACGTGTTTCAGAATCAGTAATGTGAATCACATATTCAACTGAAAATCTGGTATTCATGTTCAGATCTATAGCTGCTCAAAGCAGATCTAAAGCAAATTACAAATAATGCAAATACAATATCCATCTACAGTATATGCTCAAACCCTAGTAGGTAAAATTTCCCTGTTGCACCCGTGATTCAGCCTCTGAAGTTACATCCGTGCCACACATTTAGCCAGGTTCCTGTTCCCTGTCTACATGGGAGCCTTCAGCCTGCATTATAGATGCCACCCAAGCAGGCTCTCAAAATCCTTCCTGGCTCACTGAGAGCTGCCTCACCCAAGGGAGCTGTGATGTTGTACTCAGAAGTACACTGGCAGTAGATAAATAGCGGCCTTCCAGTAAAAATTGGGGTTTAGTCCTTTCTTATCCTGTTTCAGCTCGAAAAACCAAGATGTCTTAAAATACCTGTAGTTTTAAGTGAGTCTGTTTGACTTCAGCCAAGGCACCATGAAGAAAATGCCTCACACACTAGTATTGTTTGAGCTGGTAGGAAGCAACTGCGAAACAGAAAATCAGTGCAGCATCTGCTGCCTCTCATTTGAGATTCAAATCCTTAATCTGATCACAAAGCCAGCAGACTCATCAATTTGTGCAACAAAGCTCAGGGCTAGGTCATGAAAGCAGAAATGAGGAGCATTCATCTATGCAGATCGTCTTCTCTTATAGGGGAAGAAGCGGAGGCAGCACTGGAATGACTCCAGAGAAGAGAGTGTAAGGCAAAGTACAGTCTTGATTAAAGCAAGACACCCGACTATGGCTGTGCGCTGCCAGAAGGAAAACAAACAGACTCTGAAGGCGTGAGTTGAAATGGGAGTCCACCGACAATTTTATTATCTCTGCTCAGGAAAAGCAGTCTGCTTTCCCATCAGTGATCAAATTTACCAAAAAGAGAGTTCCTACAGAAAAACCCCAAATTGTCAGCACCCAAGAAGCTCCTCCCTCCCCCCAACACGCTCATTAAGCACAATACGGCCCTGTCATTAAAACAGTAAAGAAATACAAATTGAAGGTTCATTTCACTTCTGGATAAACAAAACTATGACCCTTAGAGAACACTTCCCTCCATATGAATTGATTTTGAAGTAGTACTAATTGAAATGCTCACGTATTTGATACCAAAATATAGACCCATTTATCCAGTGTAACAAGAGGAACTAAAAGAAGCATCTGGTTTTCAGTGGGGCTATTATCAACTTAATGGAAATCCTTTTAAAGCATAAAGTTATTAAATGGTGTATTATTTGGTAAACTTTGATCTATGTCTCTTACCAAGTCTCACCAATGGTCAATCTACATGAAAACAAGAAGACACATTGCTGTTTCCTCCAATGCCTTTGTAGTTCTTTACCTGAGCAACAGAATGCTTTTCCCCCTAGCAGTAATAATAAAAAACCACATTTCTCTAGAAAAAAAAAACCCAAATTCTTTAGTAGGTTGAATTCTTAGTAGATTTCAGCACAGTATAAGCTAGTGTAATTACTTTTAAAAGAATAACTTCTATTTTCTGTGCCCAGGTTATCACAATAGACACTGTTTGTAGGCAATTATGGAACATGGATCCCATCCTGGATGGAGCTGGACAAATGAAGGCAATTCAGCAGGCAACATCCTGCAGGACCTGTACTGTAATTATCTCCATCCTTGAATGAAGAGACACTTTAAAATTAACCACACGTGCTTTCAGGGCAACAAATTCTTGCATCTCTCATCACGTTATTGCTGAGTAACATGCAACCAACTGCAGCTAATCACATATAAATGGTATCTGTTACATTCCACAGAGATAGAAAAGGAGAGTCTCATTTACTTTATTAACACTCTGAAAATGTCTTAAATAAAACTACTTTATTTCCAATCTGTGCATTTGCATTCTTTCCTATTAACAAAATAATTTCACTTTCGGTTATTTATTTCTTCCAATATTTCAGCTACAGACAGCAGTGAAATACTACTTTGTTCCAGCAACATTCCTTTTGTTACTTCAGACTGACACTTTGTCTTTTTACTTACAGAAGTATCAGGAAGCCTTGGTGTCAATTTCAGCGTATCATCTCAGAATTCTAAGTTACACCTTAAAAACCTGTTTTCGTTAATTACCAGATGTTAAAAGCAACACAGATCAGCACAACAAAAGCAATTTTATAGAAGAATTTAAAGGATATGGTGAATTTGCAGAATCCTTTGGTTATATTTACTAAAAGACAAGTTACACAGAGAAAGACTGCAGTACAAAAACACCCCACATTTATAGTTTCATTATTCTTAGGATTTCCTTTAGCATTTTCCATGTTCCAAATGTAAAATACAAAGACTCTCCAGTCTGAAGAAAACAGATAATCACAGACACTTAGTCTGGTCAAAGGCACTCAGCTTGCTTTTCCTAACTTTTTTTTTCTTCCAAGATTGGCAGACACCAAGCTGACACCGCTTTCATCGTTTGCTGGCCTAACAGCCTCTTCAAAAGTCCATGCAACACAGGAAGTTATATTTGGTGGCCAAGCACAAAAATATCATGTACTTATTTGGGGCATTTATTCTGTGACTAAAATATTGATCATCTTACAAAGCTCCGATTTTACCAAACTAGGCCTTTGGCTAATTTTGTCTTTTTTTTCCCTTTAACACGCTGTGACTTCATCTTTTTTCTCTGTCTGGAATTCATCCATATTGGATACTGTCCATGCTGGTCTAGAAGAGTTTTTTTGTTCCGTTTGTTATCTACGTCCATTTTGCAGTCAGCTGCAAAAGAAAAGATATTTATATTGAGTAACATACACCAATCAACTTCAGAGAAGCTGTTTTATTACTAGATTCACAAAATTATTCAAAAACATCCCTACACACAACAGTATACACAGAGAACTGAAGGATTTATACACTGAAAGCACTTTCAGAACCAACACAACTGCAATTCAGGACCTTCAACAGCTGATAGTAAAATATGCACAATTTTCCCTAAAGGCCCATGTCTGGGAAAAGCACTTTATTCTTTAGTCTGCCGTCTGTTCCAATGCTGTGTCTTAAACACTGTGTGGTCTTCACCAAACGGGAAGCCATAGACTTACTGAAACATAGTCATAATTAAACACTTTTAATAATGTTATGTTTAAGATCTATTTTAAGAAATTAATTCGAGTGTGAGATGAAGACAAGTAAAGAGAAGAATAAAAAGTAAAGTCAAAACACGGTGAGGGTACGAAGCAGGAGCCAGTGATGCTACATTTGTCTCAAAAAGTGAGCATGAGGTCAAGCCTTGTGTATTTAGAGACAGAACTGGAGTAATAATGCCCAGGATGAGAAAGACTGCCTGTGCCATGGTCACTCTGAGAATGGTGTTCCCACCTAGCTATTTAGCTGAGAACTAACTAACTAACTAGCTAGCTAACACTATATGAACATCAAGTCTTGGTGAGACAATAGGGCTTACAAGGGAAACACCTTGTTAAGTAAGATTTGAACTGAGCTCTACTATTTATTTCCAGCCTTGTTTCCAAACTGTCCATCAGCAACTCTAAATGTTTTACCATGAGCTTTCACAGCAACAACAACAAAGGCTTTTTCTCTGTTATGCCTGACTGATGTTGGGAGTCAAAGTTCATGAGGAAACAGCCAATGTGCTGCTTCAATAGCTGAAGCGTGCTAATTGGTGTAGATCCCTGTAGGCTGAGATGTGCTTGGGGAGCCCTGAATCACGGAGTTGGAAGGGACCTCAAAAGTTCATCTAGTCCAACTCCACTGCCAGAGCAGGGCCACCTAGAGTAGGTCACACAGCAACTCGTCCAGGTGGGTTTGGAATGTCTCCAGAGAAGGAGACTCCACACTCCACAACCCACTTGGGCAGCCTGTTCCAGTGCTCCATGACCCTCATAGTGAAGAAGTTTTTCCTTGTGTTTCTTTGCAATCTCTTATGTTCCAGCTTGTACCCATTGCTCCTTGTCCTATCACTGGACATCACTGATGTCCAATGCCTGGCTCCATCCCTCTGATATTCACCTTTTACATATTTGTAAACATTAATGAGATCGCCCCTCAGTCTCCTCTCCTCCAAGCTAAAGAGCTCCCACTACCCCAGCCTTTCATCATAAGGAAGATGCTCCACTTCCTTAACCATCTTTGTGGCCCTGCACTGAACTCGCTCCAGCAGCTCCCTGTCCTTGAACTGAAGGGCTTAGAACTGTGCACAATATCGCAGATGTGGTCCCGTGAGGGCAGAATAGAGGTGAGGGAGAATCTCTCACAGTCAGCAGAGATTTAGAAAAGTGGCCTCCTGCCTGCAGGTACAAGCAAAGTCTGATCCAGCATGGGACAGACAGTAAAAAAAAAAGTCTCCAGAAACATCCTGAGACATCAGGGAAACATAACACCAGGCCTTAACTGCAGTGTTTTTCAAGAGTCATACAAAGAGAAATGGTCTCCAGTAACACAAAAAACCCGACACCCCATCAGCAACATTCTAGACCATTTACTCTCCAGTGTATTTTATTTCCAACAGACATGTGCTAAGTTGAAGTACCTCACGAGAACAAGGACTAGTGATTGTAAAGACTTCTTCCAACTAGTTACAGAATATTTCATCTGCCTCTTCTACCTGGTTGGGTGGTCTGTAACAGACTCCCATCATAATACCTGTCTTGTTGGCCTTCCCCTATTTTTACCCCTAAACACTCAACCCTGTCATTAAGTTCTCAACAATCAAAACACTCCCCAACTACACCACTGCCTCTCCTTCCTCACCTGTCCCTCTGAGGTTTATAATCACCCACTGCAGTACTCTGACCTACCTTTCATTGGGCAGGTATTATTGTTATATGGTATTCTACTTCCAATGTAGTTAACAGGCTCTGCTATTGACCCTCACAACTTTCCAGTCCTTCCTGATTTCTGAAACACTGACAAAACTAGCTGCATGTCTGACAGTGACTACTAGCATCATCTCGTACCCTCACTGAACTATCTCAAAAGACTTCCACATGCCAGATAAGAAGCTTACATCAGCACTATTCTAACAGCTTAAGTAGCATAAACTGGAGAAAAGGACTTTTAGTTTAGATTGCAGTACTGGAAAGAGAAGGTGTCTGATTTCAGGCTCCTGTCCAATATGTGCTGTTTAAGACCTTTGCTTCCGCTTCCTGGGTTACCTCTTTTACAGATTACATCCTATACTAGGAACTGAGAGGAAGATGGCATTACCTGAAAACACCTAACGCCATCCAATCCTGCACCATGTGCAATTAATCAGCACACAAAAACAGGGTCCCTGCTACCTCTACCTTGAGTCAGTACACTTAAAAGGGAGAAATTAAATCAATCTGGTTTTGATAAAAAATCTCAACAAAATTCCTTAAGATTTAGGTCCAATTTTTACATTAAGTATGCTCCTTAAACTAGAAGGAAAATTATATCCTACCAAAGTGCTGTGATTGAAACAATTGCTAACTGAACCCTCACTCATCTGATGTCTCTGCAGGGAGATGTTTCTCCACAAAATACTACATAGTTTATTACAAGCTAATAAGCTTGTTCCACGAGTGACTGGATGCAACACAGAAGCTAACGTTGTCAGAAGACCAGATTCAAAGGTTTACTAGCATCTTTTGGCTTTGAAAGGTAAAAGATTTGGTTTTCCAGCTCTCTGTTCTCGACCTGTAATACTTCTAAGTCAAATCACAGCAGTGAAAGTCACAGCAGCAATAATAAATAATATCTCTGGACATCCCCGCACTTGGGGGGCTGAAACAGAGACACACCGTAGAGCGGCAAACACGCCCGAAACGCCAGCGGGGGGCTGAGGGGCGGGAGGCAAAGACAGACGGGCGCTCGAGAGGCGGATCGTGGGCAACCCGGGCACCGGGGCCTGCTGTGGTTTGCCAGCGCCTCCCAACTCACCGTCCTGCTCGAGAGCTTTCTTGGGGGGCAGCACGGTCGCCACCTCCTTGACCTCCTCCATGATGACATCCGCGTTGGTCCCCAGGATTTTTTTCAGCCTCTCCAGCTCTTTGGGCGCGTTCTTCTTCCTCTTCTCCGCCCGCATCTTCCTCCTCCATTTGCTCCTCAGGCTCTTCGCCATGTC